>OZ010666.1:46123408-46723408 GCA_963932185.1 Troglohyphantes excavatus
TTCAGTGACATTTTGTGGATGTCGCACATGTTGGGTGTTTGATGGAGTTTTGACATGTCTAAATTGACATGTGGACATCCCCTCGTCAAAACATACCAAAGAAGGAAGATAATTGGGAAAATTATGCTCGTAGCCCGAGCAAAATTCGAAGACCTAGCCTCAGTTTCATTTAAAAGAGCCTGTTGGTTCATGGCAGAATTAGAGATAGTATTCTCAGGTGAAATTAAAGATGCCTGAGTATTTGCTGTTTCTTGTAGATTATCTTGGTTTACTGACATTGTAAACTGTAGGTTATACAAATATAACAAATTAAAAATAATAGGTAATAATAATCAGAATAATTAAAATTCAAAAATAAAATCTATTTTCAGATCATAATAAAATATCTCAGTTTACGTAAGAGAACATAATCATCATATTCAAAAAAAAATTACGATCATAAACTCAATGGCACACAAATTCATAAATTCCTTTGTTTTTTAAAATACCATAAAAATTATTATATGTAAAAATTATTTTTAAAATGGTCATTAAAATAAAAATAATTAAAGTTAAAGTTTAAAAAATTTAAATGCAATTCTGAATCTATTATATTTTGAAATAAACTATTAAGTCTAATTAATTCCTTGAAACTATTCAACATTTATAACAGTTAAATCTTATTTTAAAAAAAATCTTTGTTTACAAAAAATAAAATTTAATTTGAAACACTTATAAATCATTAATATGAAAAATTAATATTAGTTCATTAATAAACATTTAAAATTAATTTAACGTGAACTAATCAAAGAAAACTAAATTTAAATTTCTGTAATGTTAAAATAAAAAAATCAAAGTTGCTTAAAATTCCTACACTAATTTAATTACTATTCAAATTAAATTGCACCAAATTAATATTAAAATACTTAAACTCTTTTTCATATATTTCGGTAGAGTTTATATCATGGTACCTCCTGCAAGCCTCATTAAAAAACAACACTGTAGAATCCATCTTTCCAATCTCTGTAGGCACTGAACTAGAAAACACGTTGCCTTCGATAAGGATAAACAACCTCACTTTGACACTTCGGAACAGCTGTTTTCAAAGTTGTGCGTATTGGGTGTGGTTTTTCCGAAGTTGCATATCTTTTCCTACTCTGTTGGGGATGGTAGACGTGGCACTTCAGCTGGGGTGATTTGCCTACTTACGTTAAGGCTATAAGCACTGGAGTTGATGTGCGCCTCGGGATTTTTGGGAGATCGGAGCATTGAAAAAAAACCTGCAAGCTGGGCACTGACGGTGGTACGATTGTTGACGATTGACTGGAGCTTTTTGTCAAAGAGATCCGTGATTTCACAGAGGTGGGGAGGAGGGACGGTCTCTTGCGGAATGTGATTACTTGCAGAGTTGTGGTCGGCTGGGATCTGTCATCGGGGGGTAGGCGCTAGAGTGATTGAAGCACAGAGGCTTGGAGTGCTTCGAAGAAGATGCGTCGCGCTTTGTTGTGGTCGGCTGGGATCTCTCATCGGGTGGTCGGCGCTAGAGTTCCTGACTGCCGGATTGCACGTCGGGCATCCATCGGATGAGGTTTGTTGGCGATCGACTCATTCGATTGTTGATATCAGCGCGAGACGGCTGGATTGTTTGTTTTTAGGCGACGTCGCTGGATGCGTCACGACCCAAGTAGCACAAGACGTCGTAACGACGTTGAAAACAGGTAGTGAACGTCGCAATTTGGTCGCCGTCGCAAAAAGACCGTGAAAACAACGCTTTTTAGCGGCAATAAATGCGACGTCGTTTTCTGGATGCCATTTTTAGGTGTAAAGACGTGGTTTCAGCGTCGTAAAAAAAAACCATATAAAATCCTGTCTTAGTAAAATATTCAAAGAGGTCGTTACTATAAGAAAGGTTTTTTGTAAAGAAAGTCATTTTCTTTTTATTCCACACATTTAAAAAAAAAAAATTATGATTTTTTTAATATTTTTTAAGCTAAAATTTATAGATATTTTTATTAAATGTAACATATAGAAATAATTATTAATATAAAACAATTAATTATTAATTAAAAAAGTTATTATTAATTAAAATTAAGTAATTATTAATTAAAATAATTTACCAACTATTTATATTATCATTATTTTAACTATCATTAGTTATAAATTTTAAAATAATTGATTATTATTAATTTTAAAATAATTTAGTTATACTTATTATAATAATAATTATTAGTTGGAAATAATGATTAATTATTAGTTTAAAATATGCTAACTGTTCATTATTAACGTTTATTCGAATATTTTTTTTTATAATTTTAAACTTTATATGGGTTTTTCTAAGTTGAATTGTTTTAATGTAACATCATACTTTGAATTGTTAATCCTTTGGGAACCACAAAGAAAATTAATATAAATCTATCAGACATTTGCATAAAGAATCAATATAAATATTAAAGGTACGATTTTTTGTAGAAATATAATCTTTAAAAGATTGTTTTCTACTCCTACAGGTAGATGGCGCTATAATTACACAAAGCCCCCCCCCCCCCCCTCTCCTACAAAAGGGGGTAGTCTTCCGTTCCCTCTGTTCCCCGAAATCACCCCCCCCCCCCCCCATTGCCTCCTTAGTCTTAGTCCTTCCTTCAAAAGATAGCCTAAAGGTTCTTTCGAAGGGTGGACTTTTTTTTTTTTAGACCACAGCCTGAAAAAATAAGGAACACGGGAGGACCGCGGAACTAATTTTCTTTTACAATGATGGCTAATTTTCGTGCTTTTATTTATTTTTTAATTATCCTCTATTAGAAGTGAGTTGTCTCATTTAAATAAAATTTTCTTTCATAATTTTCCCCTTCGCAAATCAAGTATTAACGCTGAATTGTGTCTTGCAGGACATTCTTAATATGGGTGGATTTTAACTTTGAGAAACCTTTTAGTATATTCCAATGAAAACATTAGAAATATGTCTGCTTTGTTTATCTTTTTTCTTCAAAGTGGGGAAAATGGAATTTCGAATTATGAATGCTAAAGAATAGAAATTTGAAAAAAATAACGTTATTCGACAAAAGTCTAATTATTCTACAAAAATATGAATTTCAAAGCTTATTAGGTGATTGTTGTTACGGAGATACGCCATTGTCTGGAGTGCACGGTACATACTGGTGGTTTCGAAATGTCTTCATAGGTGGAAAACAGGGGCGCACATATAGCGGTGTTGATCGGAGAGAAAGCGCACATTCAGTTTCAGTTCGGGACAGTACACTTCTCTCGCTCTGTTAGGGCGTGGCAGCGTTTGGGCATGGTGCCTGGCTCTGAGAATAATTCGTTGTCATCGAAAAAGTCAGGTACCCACATCCTGTCGACTTATGAAATGACCCATAGGGTGGTCATCCCATTATGGTGGTGTGCAGTCGTAAATTAAGTCATGGTCGGGTCGAGTGGTACATTACAAAGAACAAGTTTATTCACAAAGAACTCAAAGCCAGGACACGTCTTCACGGAGCGGAAAACAGAATCGAAGTGTTCTCACATAGGGATGATCATATGACATGAAGAGGGAAAAAGGGAATTATCATCGTCTCGGACCACAGTCGTTATTCGGGCAAGGCTAATTTTAGGGGAAACGGGTGCAGTTGAACTTAGAAATCCCTGAGTGATGGGGAATTAGAAAATATGTGCGTGGGTAGAAAACTCCTTGAAGAGTCAGCATTAATCATGAGAACGGAGTGATTTGTTATAGGCAAAGGAGAGTTTTATGACCAAGAGGGAAAATGCGCAAATTGCACTTACGTAATTTAAGGGATAGATGTTACGGAATATTAAGAGGGGTTTGACAAAGGAGTTCGGGATTAAAACGAGGGGTGGTTACAGAAATATTCTTTCATATATATATATATATATGTATGTATATATGTATGTATATATGTATATATATATATATATATATATATATATATATATGTTGTAAATAAGGAAATTGTAATTCATGATATTATAAGACATTGTATAAAAGTGAAGTTGAGTTTTTTTATTTGTGTAGGTTAAACATGTTGAGGCCACACTTCGAGATAGCAGGAAGTTTACTCTATCAAAAAGAGATAAGCATTGGCCAATAATCCTAATTATTTTTGTTGTTTGGTATTGAATTTTTTTAGGTTATTATTAACAATAATTGTATATTCATAAACATCTTTATTATTCAAGAAATTCTTATCCTTCTTGCTCTTTCCGACTTAAATGAAACTACATTTAAGTCGGAAAGACTTAAATGAAACTACATTTAAGTTTTACATGTATTCGAATATACCCTTATAAAAACCCATTAATATACTATTAGTTTCCAGCTAAATAAAATCCGGTGGGTAAAATTTAAACATTTTTATTACCCTCCGTCAAATTACATGCATCAGAAAGCTTATTTACAATTTTCCTCTTCAATTATATGCACATTTTAAAACTATACATCGATTGGAATCAATTCGATGCTTAGAGCTTGTGTTGCTCAGTGCCAAATTAATTTCAATTTAGGTCCAAACATTCCCACATTGAGTAAAGGAGTTCGGAAAGAGTAACGGCTTATCGTTTATCAGTTCTTTCTGGTTGCACTAGATCCACATAATGAGCTATTGGCAAACGGTTCGGGATCAATCCCAAAGGAAATACCAGGTTGGTTGGTTAATTAAGTTTGCACTATCAGCTGCACTTAGGCCATTTGCGACGGTTCAGAGAAAACACTTTCTCGTATTTTTGAACATAGTCTGATGACGGGGCAACATAACTGAGTTGGCACCCGACGTCATAGGTTTTTTTTTTTGGTTTTGGTTAATTAACGTCGCACTAGAGCTGCACAGTGGGCTATTGGCGACGGTTCGGGGTCAATCTCGAAGGAAAGACCCGGGAACACATTCACGCACACATTCATTCATACATGCACCTCGTTATTTTAGAACCATGGTCAGATGACGATCGACGTCATAGGAGTTTGGACCACGACGAATTTAATTGGCACCATAGTCCCGTATACACATCGGTGGTAATTTAGAAGCGAATCTGACAACCCTCCCACCGAGCCGGTAAGGAAAGACGAGGAGGGAACATTATTTAATAATTTTGAAACGGATGGTAGGGCATATCTGAGCTAGCATCCCAAACACCTCTGGTATAGGTGTGAGGACTTTGGTTCACTACAGATTTATAACGTCCAGTGGGACTGGTGCACGTTTTATAACCGATCACAGTGGAATTATTCACGATTTTAATAAAAGAAACTTTATTATAAATAATTAATAAATTTGTGGTATATACTCGATACAACTCCTCAGGCGTCAGTGTTTTAGTCCTACCGGTAGAGCTTCGGCATATAATGCAAAGGTCCTGGGTTGAAACCCAGTATAGACTGTACTTTGCTTCATTGGCTACCTCGGAGGACGAACAAAATGTCAACCTTATGATCGAGTCGAAGGCGTCGCACTATCTCCATATAACTACCACAACTTCACTTACGACTTTGCAATCATCATTCGCACGTCCGTCTGACTCACTGAGATAGGGAAACTGTGGTGGTCATTTCAAATACCTACAACTGCTCTTGAATATTACTTTAGCCCGGCCAATAGAGCATCTGCGTATCATGCAAAAGGTTCTGGGTTCAAACCCGGTAAACTGCACTTTGTTTCAAATTAAACAAAAACATACTTTTTTGAAAAAGTAGGACTTTTTTTTTACAAATGTAGTGTCCTGGGACTCTCACAGTCCTTTATACACCACGGTGTTTTTGGTGTATGCGTTGTAGGTAAATTTTAAGTAAATGCGTAAATTTTAACCATGGCCATATGACGAGGACGACACCCCAGCTAGCACCCAACGCAACCTCAATAGCCGTCAGGACATTTTACTCCGGTCACATTTTACCATGCAGCAATCCCCAAATAGTTTAGGACTCATTCCCCTTCAATGAGATCATATTCTCCAGTTATTAATTGAGCTCAGTGGTTTTCGCAACCAAGAAATATGCACCGTGTACAAAAGCCAAATGCAGGTAAACTTGATCTCCGTCCAATGTTCTGACGTCTATTGAAGTTGTGTCGGGTGCTAGATCAGGCGTTGACCTCAACGTCTGACCATGGTTCACAAATATGAAGCAGTGTTCCCGGGTCTTTCTTTCCCTTCGAGACAGACATCATACAGTTCCGCCAAATTCCAGTCCGCAGCTCTAGTGTGATGTTATTTTAACCAAACAACTAGTTCATCGACCGCTCATCTGATGCCATGCATTAAAAATATTTTTAAGTTCCGGTCACAATATACTCTCTATAAAAATAGAACATTTTTATTGGTGGATAGTGTCGGCGGAAGTAGGCATGTTTTGTACGCGCAGTTACTGTACGTAGCTGTCAGTGTTTGTGGTGTTTGTTGGTGTTAAAAAGCCTCTCTGTTTAGACGTTGATAAGTTGTACCTGTAAACAATTCATAGCCCTGCCGAGTAAAATGTGTATATTGCAGTGAGATAAAAAGGAATCCAACTACTATTTCTAGGTAATTACTTTTTGAACTCGTTTTTTGTTTGGGTACGTTAATAGTTTTCATTATTGTTGGTTTTATTTGAGAAACGGCAACGTTGATAAACACTTTCTCTCATCGCTTAACAATGTTAGTTCAGAGTTTAATATTAGTAAATCATGTTACTTGGAAAATTAATTGTTTAGTTCTGTTTAATTTTTAGCAATTCAACTTGATATCAATGCATAGTTTTTATTTTATAATTTCAAGTTAAATTGGTGAATGTATGTTCACCTCACTTGAATTCAGTGAGTATATTTTACCTTTTTTGCATATTGTTTATCTAGATTGACCTTTTTAAAAAACGCATGCATATTATTTTATAAACACTTGTTCATTTTTAATGCTTATTTTATTATTTTTTCAAACGATTTTTGTAGTCAAGTGAAAACTTCCAAACTTGTACACATATTGTGAAAGCCTAGCCTCTTGTTCTTAAATGTCATTATGATAAATTAAAAATAGATCTAGTTTATAAACATTTTTTTAAAATGTTTTTTCGCCTTAAAAAAGTTTCACACGGGATAAGGGTTTACTCTTAAAATGTGATTTCGACAATTTTTTTTCGGATGAGGAGCAGTAAGCCAATGTACAGCTTGCAAAATGTCAAATGTAATACATTTAGAAGTAAAACATTCAAAAACACACTTTGTGTAAAAATTTGAATCTTTTTGCCCTGCTGTCGTTTGAATTGCATTAAAAGAAACATGTTATGTATAAAAGACTTTTGCATATTAAATCTATAGTGGTTTAAATATCCCTAGTCTTTAGGCGTCTGTCGTTCCAGCTCAGGTGATGTTCTCGTAATCTAACCATGGTTAAAAATTCTGAGGAACTGTTTCATTTTTGATAATCCTGAACGCACCATTAGCAATTGTGTAGCTGTAGTGGGACGTTAATTCAACCCAACTAATTGGATTGCAACCAGTTGTTCTGTATATAACAGTCAAACTTTTCCATGGGCCCTGTCATTTACGATGCTAACTCGAGTACATAGCTTTGTTGGCAAAATAAAGGATATTTTATTATAAACATTTACAATTAGTATATAAAAAATTTCTTAATACATATTGTTTCTTGAGTAAATTGCACAATTTCGAAATGCATCTTTGCGAGCAGTGTTAACTAATTTAAATAGAACCAACTAATATCTGTGAAAAATAGCAATATTAAATTATTTTTCATGGTAATTAATTTTTTTGCATTCATTTTGTAAATGAAGCTCCCAACATCCACATGGATTCCTGGGCATGTTGGCATTACTGGCAATGAAGTGGCAGATCAAGCTGCCAAAAATGCCACATCCCAGCTTAATATCAGAATCCCATATGACGACCTACGCAATGTTCTGCGGGACCTAGTGCGGAACGAATGGAGTGAAGGTTGGAAGCTACAAACCAACAATAAACTAGCTTCTATTTTTCCAACTACCTCACTTCTACCGTCCTTATCATCTAGACGGTTGGATGTTTTACTGACCCGTCTCCGCATAGGACATTCAAGAGCGACCCACAGGCATTTATTGATAAATGAAACCACCCCGCCGTGTCAGTATTGCCAACAACCTCTCACCATCCGTCATATTTTAACTTCTTGTCCTCGTCTTCGATTTTTATATAATCGCTTTTTTAATTCATCATCTCCCACTTTGTCGTATTTATTAAATCACCCACATCATTCATCACTATTTATCTTTTTAAATTACACAGGATTTTTACCACTTCTTTGAATTTAATTTTTGTTTGTGTGTATTTTTAGAATTTTAATGTTGGTCTAAACTACCTAGTGTTTGGCGCAGCTTGGCCATATTTGGCCCTTGCGCCATAAAACCCCAACCAACCAACCAACCAACCACATCCCAAACAATTATTCCAGTTGCTGCATCTAGAAAGGATCTGTTCTTGATAAACAGATGGCTGGATCATAAATACCACTCAATAATAAAATTTTTAGATGTATACATAAAGTTCTAAAAAATAAAATTGCATAGGTATTTCACCTCTGAAATTGCAAAAAGTCCTGCTTTCATAACAATTTAAAATCAATTCTGTACACTATTTTGTGTCTTGTGATGCTTTGAAATGCAATACTAAATTTGTTAATGACATGAAGTACCTTTTAATAAAAAAAAAATTGGATATTTTAAAATTCCTGCTAATGCATTATAAACTAGCAAAAAAAAGTATATGCCTAGCTCTGTTGTATGCACATCAAATTTATTGTATTAGCTTGGGTCACAGTTAAAAAAAAAGTTACTACATTATAGGATGGCTGGTCAATATTTCAACCAGACTTCAATGTTAAATACAAATACCCGCCTTCTAAAGGCTAAGCCGAATTATCACCAATTGGTTGGTTCAGTCACAAACAGTAATGTTATAAAGTATTTTTATAAAATTCTTAAAGCTATTCTTTAATCAGTATAAGGAATTTTCAGAAAAGTAGCTATTAAAAAAAATCTGCAACATAAACATGAATAGTTAAACTAGCAATGTTTGATAAAGCTAAACAAAATATTAAGATGTCAATTTTTTCTTTAACCAAGGAAGATTACTAAAATGTTGAAAACGTGAAAAAACATTCTTAATATAATATTTTAATTTCTTAAAAAATAATTCATATCCTTTATACTTACACAGTGTATGCTGGTTGTGTTTGAAACTTAACATAGCAGTACATCAGTAGCCAAACTGAATAGTTGATTCTGCCGAATAGGTTACTGAGAATAATGAGATACCTAAAAATATTTTTTAAAATTCTGAGGAAAGCCTTTTTCTAATAATAACAATAAAAGAAAGAGTATGTCTGTGGATCACAAAACACCTACTTCCTCTACATATAAAATTCTAAAATATTATATATAAATACTAACTATTTATCCTCATGATGTGCATCTAAGGCTTGGATTTGTAAAATTCTGTTTAGTTTTTTAATTAATTTGAGCTATTTTAGAAATTTTGCATAAAAAAAACATCTTAAAACAAAATATTTCCCAGATCTAGAATTTTCCTTTGTAGCTTCGTCGGTAGCATGCATTCTTAATGCTAATTGGGAACCGTTGCTTTACCCAGCAATGCGGGATATGCTAGTATTCAATAAATTAAAGTGAACATTATTGGTATTAAAATATATAGTAAATTGAACAATAACTCTGATAAACCAAAAAAAGTTGATTATTAAATGTTACTGCTTTTTAATTTTTT
This sequence comes from Troglohyphantes excavatus, assembly GCA_963932185.1. NCBI lineage: Eukaryota > Metazoa > Arthropoda > Arachnida > Araneae > Linyphiidae > Troglohyphantes > Troglohyphantes excavatus. The sequence goes on from OZ010666.1 coordinate 46,133,143, forward strand.
TAATTTGACACAACACAAAATGTAGGTTTAATGTAAATACAACAAGCAATTAGTAATTGTAATTCGATTTTTCCACATTTTTAGGTTGTAGTCGATAAGTTTACCTAGGCTAATAAATGTTTCTTGCTTTTGAAAGTAAACGCTTGCTAAGTTGAACAGTCGAGTACTTGCTATTTTTACATGTGTGACATTGAAATGTGGATTTTCTCTCCAACACATCATTAAACTATTTTTCCTCACTATAAATGTCAAATGTAATATTTGGCCAAATAGTGCATCTTAAATTTTCATGTTTGTCACACACAAAGTTGTATAAGGATTTATGCATTCAGATGAAATGGAAGGTAAAATTTCCTTCTTTCTGACTACACTGAAACCTTGCAAATTTACTTATAGAGCATAAAGAAAAGGTTAGAAACACCATAGATTATCTTAGTTCAAGAGCTAGGTATTCTAAAGTAGTGTTACAGAGGTAAATGAAATTTGCCATTAGTACTTGCTTTCAATTCCTGTTATATCTATTATATTGGAAATTCAACAACTGCTGTGATTGAAATTAGACAGTAAAACTGGATAGCTAATGTAAAATACAAAAGATAGTAGAAATATTAATTCATTATGTTTTTCAGTCTATAGATTTTACCAAAAAAAAATAAGAGAATGTCTATTCTCTTATACTTATTTTTTTTGGACAAAATTTTCATGATAGAAAAAATGGAATTTATTATAAAACTATATCAATGGCTCCATCATTGTATGTCCATGTTTGGAAAAAATTATATCAATGTAATGTAACAGGTGGACTCTAGTTTTTCTTCTGCACAAACATAGTATGTGCCTTCTAAATAATAATAGTGTGGTGCAGGTTTAAAGTTCGGTCCAAGTATATGAAAAAAGTCCAAGTTCGAAATCTTTTTGTTTTTCTAAAGCTTAAAAAGTGGACATAAAATGATTGTGGTTCAATTTGTACTCTGATTGTGCAGATGCCAATTGTAAAGGCACACAAAACAAATTACCAGGGCAATTTTGATGAAAATCGTTAGAATGTTTTTTGAGAAATACCGGAAAAACCGAAGTTAAAGAATTTCTGTCCCCCTTTTCGAATGTTTGATTTTGACTCCAACCAACCGTTCTGTCAAATCTTAACTTGTGTAACAAATTTGTTGTCATAACATTTATCCGTTTCTGAAATAGTGTGCTTAAACACATCCACATCGATTTCTAAAAGTAACCTTTTTTGAACTCAGGAAACCTCAATAAGTTTAAAATAGTAAAAACTTCAAAGTGAAATTAATTTTGTTCCGAAAACAATGCTTACTTTAATAATGTGTGAAAAATTTAAAAATAACCAACAAACCTCCACCATTTAAAGCAAATTATATATTCAAAATAAATTATACAGGCATTCTCCGTTTCAATATTTATTTCTTGCAACCATCGATATATGCGCTTTTTTTGAATGATCGTATATTTTAACAGCTCCAGGAAATATAATTAAAAAATTTAATACATTAATAAGATTTAGTCAGGAGAAATTTTGAATAAAAGAATCTCGACCTTCGCCCCTCCGGAGAAAAATAATCAAACCTACCTGTAAGCTTTATGCAATATTCTACCTGTAAGCTTTATGCAATATTCTACCTGTAAGCTTTATGCAATATGACTCATAGCTGAGTGTAAAATGAACGAAGTTTTTGATTTTATTGGACAATGAGCAACCATTTTTTTTCTCTTATTCGAATGTTAATTACAATTATTTTTTTAAATCGTCTGTTTTTTCCGAAAATTGATCGTTTAAAATTGTATTGACTTGTTTTAAGTAAAAGAAATTAATTTTTCTGTAAAAATTCAATTTTTTAAATAATATAAGACAACTCTCGTTATCTTGAACTCGAAGGGAAGTGTATAAAAATTCGACATATCGAAAATCCTATAAAAAAAGCTGTTTTGGTAAAAATTATAGTATACTTACACGACTTTATTTAACATATCTATCCAAAATAGTTTGGTGAGTATTTCTATTTTTTTCGAAATCAATTATATTTTCCAAATGCACGATTGCTTGAAATGTCTCTAATGTTTTCATTTCCGGCCTCGATTCAATGAATGCACGCATAGATTTTATCGAAGATAGAGCCTCTTACAAAGTTATATTTGGAGGAGGTTAGCATTCTTAATTATCCTTCTTCTTCTGAGAGCGATCTCTCATCAAATGCTGCTATAGAGAGTGCATTGCCTAAACAAAAATGAGAAGGGGTCGAGTGTGTCTTCATATTTTAAGTGAGTTGCTTTCTGGACGGTCGGTAATGTTCCAAGAAAGTGACTCGCACTTTACCGAAAACGCCAGCTTGTTTGAGGGACGATAAATCATTAATCTTCCTTGTTGGACTGACTCTGCGTTAATGGCGACATTCAAACAAAAGGGTGAGGCACAGGTAGGAATCCATTGTAAGTATACCCTTTCAATAACGCACAATAAGAAATAGAACCGATAAAGAAGAACGTGGCAATTACATATATGCTAAAAGTTCTTCAAAATCCGTAGTTTTGAAAAGAAAACAAAATTTTGAGTTTTGAGGAAACTTCGAGTTATCGAAAATAACGACGAAAAACTTCGAATTAAAGAGATAAAATTACATTAAATAAGTAAAGAAGGTGCAGGGAAATATATTTTTTTTCGAGTTATCGAAAAATTCGAGTTATCGAGAGTCTACTGTATTTGTACAATGCCAAATTTGCCGACTACACAGAAAATTATGGGGGAGGTGCAAGTCGGCATCTTCGACCTCTCATTGAAAAACTGACTGAAACTCTGACATGTTCCTGAAACCGAAACTATTCTGGTAGCACCCAGACGTCAGAAAGTTTTTATTTAATGAAGGCTTTTGAAGAAAAAGTTTAAATTATCATAACAAAACAACTGAAATCATGTTGCAGATGAAGATTTAATAGTTTAAAAATATTTTTATTAATCATTTTTTTTATTGTTTGATTTTTCTTCGTATGTCGGGGGCTCCAGTTGCCCAGTAGATAAAGGCGTTCAGCTGGTAATCAAGGGATAGTTCGAGTCCGTGCGGTGGACAAATCGGATCGGGGTCCAATGTCCTGACGCTTATATGACACCTTCTGACCATGCTTCAAAAATACGAGGCATCGTACCCTGGTCTTTCCTTCGAGATATGCCCCGAACCGTCACCAATTGCCCACTGTACAACTCTAGTGTGACCTTAATTAACCCAAAACAAACCAAACTTCGTTTATCGAAATTTAGCACCCTTTAAGTCCAGCGCCCTCCCCCGCTTGTGTCACTTGGGCCTTAAACCGCCTCTACAAAATATATCTGTTGACTATGGTTGTTTCTTTTAAAATAAGTGCAGGAATATGGTTTCCCTGAGTTTCTTAGCCCTTACAATCGTAAATTGCAACGATTTATCACCTTTAAGAAATAATAAACTACGCGAATCATTCGCGAATTTTTTTGAGCGCTTCAAATTTATAATCTTTGAAGTTGTATAAAAACTCACACTTCAAATTAGAAGTCTCTCCACAATACAATAAAAATAAATGGTGACTCATGGAGAGATTGTGCTTTCATCTTTGTTCGTTTTATTTCAGCTTTCATGGTTCTATATTCTTTCGCTTATGTTCAGTATTGTTTTTTTCTTTTTGACATTGAAGAATCGAGGCCTTGCCGGATGTTGCTTATGCCTTAGGGCCTCGTAACAAATTCCCCCTATTGAAATATTTGCATACAGATAGACTAACTTTTACCGGAAGTTTAATTCTTTTTACATTTAATATTATTTATTATCTATCGAAGCCAAATGCACATTTGCATGCTATGAAACTTAAAAAATTCGGATGAATTGATTCACAAATATGAAATAAGAGTTGAAACTCAACTAAGTAATATAAGACGAGCAAACAGCGGCTTCGGCAAGTTTTTGCTTGCATTTTTTGCTTTTTTTATACAGATTCTTTGATCTGTAGGAAACATTGACTTTATATAATTAATTATTAATATCATTCTACATGTGGTATGGAGTTACGCATTTTTCAGTTCAAATTTAATGTCTAAAAAACTTGCTGAACAACTTTTTCATATTTGCGATGAAATCTAAGGATGACTAAAATATTAATTTTTTTAATGTAAATTTGTAGTTGAATAGCTGTAATGTATAGCTGCCTTTATATTTTGCAGGGATGTTGTACATGTAAACTTTTAATAATATGTATGGTTTCTCCCAATTCGATCGCAGGCATTAAGTTACGCATTTAAAATACAATTTGGGCACGTTTTGATCCCAATGGTACATACAACATTAATGTATTCTCCAATGTTTGTTTTAAAGTATAGACATACTTATTCGCATATTTTTCTATCATTAATCTAGGTGCGATTCATGTAGTAGTAGTAGATTGTTGTAAGAGAGATTCAAAAGAAATTCAATCGCTTATAATATAATTATCATATGTACTCTTGTATATTTTTTTATATTGAACCAAGACATATTTATCTATTTCAGAAACTTATCTCAAATTTTAAATTGGTAGTTTGTTATAAAAGGCAAAATCATTGATGCTGCATGTCTGTCGTTTTGTACACATGTCCGTACTCTAATGGCATTTTAATCTTTTTGCATGATAGTGCTGTTACTGTTAAATAGTTTGGATTTCAAATGCTTTTTTAATTTGCTAATTATATCCTGTAAAAATTCAACAAAATTTAGTAATTAAACAAACGAATAGGGGGCAGAGTCCCCTAGTAAAAATAAAAAGTATATTATGTTTTCTCAAACTACCTTCGATCGGGAATAAATTGTTACTGCGGTAAACATTGCACGGAACTTAAATTTAGACCCAGTTATTAATTCAGATTACACTTCTGTGATTTTTATCCTAATGAAAAAAATATTATTTTTAAATTGAAATATTACATTGACAAAGTTTCTGGAATAGAGAGTATTCTTTATGAATTATAAGATTTTTTATGGTGTTTTCAAGAAAGTGTCTTTACCTCTGCTGAAATCACTAAAATAAAAACTTTTTCAACACGATACGTTCCTCGAAGGAAAAATCCCTTTCGACCCCTACGGGTTTCTCGAATCTCGGACTTATCTGATCTCTTCTGATTGAAACTTAGTCCAGATTGGATTTCGCCCCTCATTTGTGTCTTCCCACTCCTCCGCACGTGACTTTCTTCCAAAACTAATCCACTTGATGCAGTTCCATCCCGTGTTTCTTGCCTCATCATCCATCTCCGTTGTCTCGCGCTCTATATCTCAGCGAATTAAGAACTCCATCTTCAATTGTTCCCCCGAGCCCATCTCTAGTTTTTAAAAAGAGAATTCAGTCTTGGTGAGAGTTCGAAGCTGGGTTTGCAGGTTGCTTCCTCGTCTTTAACAACTCACTCGGCTGTGATATCATTGTTTTATAGGAAGCATTTTTGGGGCTGAATGAAAGAACATGTCCCTTCCAATTTGTTTTTATTAAATGGGAATGTTTCTTATCGTTCTTGTACATTGTTGGGCTTTTTGTTTTCACCTTTTATTGAGCAAACGTTTGGCGCAGCTTAGCCACATTTGGCTTTTGCGCCATAAAACGCCAGTAAACCAACCAACATTACGTTGGAAAATATAATCTCTTGGACAGCTTTTGTCTTTTCTGTTATTTAATGGTTTCCTTAAGAGAGGACATGTCTTGACGATTAAGAGAAGTTCGCTGTGTAGAATATGGTATCGATATAAAGGAAATCTAGATTATTTTATACATGTCGAATGAATTTTGATTAGAAATGTATGTTTTATATATAAACGGAAACGGTGATTGTGTGCTAGTTTGACTCGGGGGAACTTGGGAATGTTTAATTCGATTAATGCTAGGCATAGTAATAGGAAATTACTGATCGGACTGTGTATGACATGATCTTTTAATTTCCTTTATGTAATTAACGCTTTTTATTTGAAAATATTCAGTGCAGAAATTTTAGTGTATATAGCTAAATTACAATGTTCTAACTTTGCAATCGAAATCATGTAAAACTTTTCTTTTACACCGATTTCGACGCATTGTGTAGTCGAAAACTGTTAGATGTATATTTCCAGACAATATGAACATAAATTATATATTTTATTATTTTTGTCATTTCAGGTTGCAAGCTCCGATGCATAACTCTGTTGCACTGTTTGAAACATTTTCACAGTCCTTATGTTGGAACCAATAGCAGGTACCAACGCTTCGAATTAATGTCTTCCCATCGACATCCACATCGTTGGGTAGGGGTAAGTAATATTTTTCCATATTAACTTTTAATTCTAGCATCTTAATAAGTAAGTTATGTTTAAATCTTTAAGATACGATACAATATGTATTTACAGATTACAACGCTCTTGAAGTTTTTGTATTTTGCCGTTTTTCTGCCGAAAGACTGACTGTGAGGTGAAAACCGTTTTACAGTTTCTCTTACTCTGTAAAATAAACCTAATGTACAGAGCGTTCGTAATTAAATATTTTACTCTAGGTTGGTTAATCTATTTCCAATTTCAAAGAAGGTAAGAAGCTAATCTCCATGAGCTCAAAAGCTTCTTATGTGAAAACATTCGTTATTCACGTTAGTTCAAAACTGGTCTTGATAACCTGATGTCAAAACTTAATTCCCATTTTGGCCAGCCGAAGAATTTCCGTGTAGAGGAAGCTGATGCGCGTTAAATTTATCGTTGGCTGTAGTGTGTAAATTTGAAGAGTTATGTGGTAGCTCAGTGTTACCTTTTTCATCTAACCATATTTCAAAATTACATGACAGTTTTCGGCTCTCATTCGGGATAGGCCCCGAATAGTTGCTAATAGTCAATTTTCTAGTGTAGTGCGACTGAATTGTACTAATCAAACCCTTCAAAAATTACTTATCCAGAATTGATATGTGTAGTTTCAAAACCAGAATGATCCATTTTCATAAATTTTACAAGAGACTCCAAAAACGATGACAGTCACATACTTTTGGATCTAAACCCATGACTTTGAATGCATTTTTAGATTAGATGCATACACTTTTGGTCAATCTTCTTTGTAATGTGAAGTAATGAATTGAGAACTATGTATGTAAAAAAAAAACACGATGTTGCGAAAAATTTGGATCTATCTGGTTTTTAAACTAGAAGGTTCACTCAGATTTTAGAAAATGCTGATTTGGCGTGTGAAAGCTGTTCAAAGCAAAGTTCTATAAAATTCTTTAGTTTCTAACTCACCGGAATTTTGGTGACGCATTTCGAAACTCTCATTACGGGTTAATTTCACATGTTGTTCACCCATCTTTCCGATGTCCATCTGACGCATTTCCCTGACGCTTTAAACGAAGCTATTTGTCGCACTTCGATTTATTTTTCTTATCAATCATTCCCCCGCAGAAGTGTCGATAGGAAAGGGGGACTTCTATGTCGGGATTCCATTCATCGTTGGCCATTGATAGATATAAGCTCCCGTGGATCGATTCTCCTGTCATTAATCAAACGCTTGAACTATGAAAAAGAGCGTAAGTGGCTAAATTTGTGGTGGTTTTTGATGTGTGGGCGTACTGTCCGTAGAAGCTGTAAAAGTTAAATCGCACTAGGTGGGCTGATTTCAGTTAAAGATAAAATCGGGAGTAATGTAGTTTTAAAATGCGAAATTGTTGGAAGTTTATGCGTAGCATTTTGTATTTGGTGTGTTGGTTGGTTGAAACAACGTTGCACTTTAGCTACACAATGGGCTATTGATGTCTGTTAGGGATCTATCCCAAAGAATCGTTATTTGAACCATGATCAAATATCGAGGACATCCGTGCAGAACTGCTGACACCCTACTCTCTCCAAATTTTCGATTCTCGACTACCATAAGGGCATTAGACCACAACATGCACCAGCACCCTCTTCACGACAATTTTTGGTTCTACAATTTAACTTGCAACCATCCAACGCGGCCTTATTTACTAAATAAAACACGCAACTCATTCAAATAATATTCAGTTACTTTATTCATTCTAATCTCAAACTAACATTTGTAGAAACAAGCGTCATTCAAAATATATCCTTAATGACTTTTTATGGCTATGTTTTCGAAGAAAATATTATTCACGGGCTTTGGATTTATAATTTAAGCCGAGTTTATAACAAACGTTATCGGGTACATAGCTTTGATAGATTCCTTTAATCTATTGTATTGACAAACGAAAATATCTTTCGATATTTTAACTCTATCGTCCCGATCAGGATGAAAGGACAGTAATCCCAAACACCTGTAATTTTTACCTACGGCAAACTAAGCTAAATTTGGTTAAACCGTTTTTTTACTGGACAACTTGACTAACTAACTACCAGAAAGGTATTGAAAGATTGAGACTACCCGTAGGGCTAAGGATTGAAAAGAGTGCAAAGAAATATCTTAAACGTCAGACGGGCATTCGGGGCACTTGATCTGGGAGTAGTAAGCCCCCCACTTGGTGGTCAATCAAGGCGTGGCCTATTTTGACAGGTGGCCACGCCCCCTTGTCAAATCAGCCAATCGGAAGCCGAGGGGGCGTGGCTTATGGGTTGTCCTGTCCTGCTATTGGTTGAAATTAGATAGGCCCCGCCCCCTGGGATGTCTGTACTCTTACAGAGGGGTTTTTTAAGCCATGGGGGCGTGGTTTATGGGCTGTCCTGCTCTCCTATTGGTTGAGGTCAAATAGGCCCCGCCCCCTAGGACGTCTGTACTGTTACAGGGGTATTTTGGGGATGACGTAAGCGGTGACGTCAATGGAACATTCCTATGACGTAACGGATACGTCTGTACTCTTACAGGGGGATGACGTAAGCGGTGATTCAATAGAAGGTTCTGGAACATTCCCAGGGAATGTGGATACGTCTGTACTCTTACAGGGGGGATGACGTAAGCGGTGATTCAATAGAAGGTTCTGGAACATTCCCAGGGAATGTGGATACGTCTGTACTCTTACAGGGGGATGACGTAAGCGGTGATTCAATAGAAGGTTCTGGAACATTCCCAGGGAATGTGGATACGTCTGTACTCTTACAGGGGGGATGACGTAAGCGGTGATTCAATAGAAGGTTCTGGAACATTCCCAGGGAATGTGGATACGTCAGAAGAGGGGGATGACGCTGATGTGTTTAGTGATTGGCAATCGGAATGTTCTAGAACTTTCGGTAGGGCTAATGTTTGGAAAGCCGAATTATCTGCATGCCCAGTGGTCGCGAGTGATGTTTTCTTAGTCCCTATCGGTCCGATCATGAGGTCTCGACTTTATCGTGTACGAAGGTCGTTTGATACTGGGAAGTGGTTTCTATCAGTGGCAATCAATGTATTCGAGAAAGTTCGAGATCTTTTGGTAGGGCTAATGTTTGGGTATGACATGGGTTATCTGCATGCCTAGTGGTCGGGAGTGATGTCATCTTCGTTCCTATTGGTTGTGACGTCCTGCTATCTATGATTGGGGGGCTATAAGACTCAAGTACCAAGTACGAAGGAAGACACCATTTCCAACTCTGCTTATTTGCAACGAGCTGTTAAAGTATTACGATGAAACGTTCCTACAGCCATGATGTTACTTCGAAAAAACCTGGAATGACTGATTCCTTGTATAGGTCCATCTTAGCAGAAGAAGGACGTCTTAAACTGGATTACCTGCCTAACAACATGATACATTTGGGAAATTATAACTTTTTAGTTGTAAAAAACTTCATTGGACATACTCGTGTCCACGTGCGGAGATTCATCGTGGACGAGAACGATGATTTGCAGCCAACGAAAGACGGAGTCTCCATTGCCCCTAAAGTATGGACTACCTTCGTGGAGAAACTACCAAGATTCTGGCGACCTAAAAGCAACACAGACGAATTGGAAATCATCCAGAAGGACTTATGTCTTTCTACTGTGGAAATTGAAAACTGTGTACATTTGTGTCTGCAACGATTATATCAACGGAAGGATTTTACTTTCCAATTTCTTCCCGAAAAGGTGATGTTGAACTCGGAACAAGTGAGGGTGCTTTCTTGTTCCGACGAGCGGGTGAAAGACACGATGGAGGCTTCGTTACTGACGTATACTTTACGATATCACGTAGAAAAGGAATTGAAAAAACGTGCTTCTCCAGAGGTCATAGGCGTTGAAGACCCATGTGATATGCCATATGGATTACGAGAAACTACAGATTCTTTACGTAAGTGTTTTAAAAACTCTATTTGTGTACGAATCAATGAACTGATTGACTGTTGGGGATGCAAAAATGGTTCCCTAAATCGGAATGACCATGACTGTGTATACGTTTCCTTAAAGGATCGTTGCGAACAATTTTTTGAGAATGCATTTTATACATTAAACTTTGTGGAACTCGCCCAGCAATTTGTAAGCGAAAATGTTTCGTATGTACATTTTTACAATTTGATTTTTGTAAAAGATTTTTTTTATTTGTTGGAATTGAAAGACTTTTTACAATCTGTCAAAGAATTGTACGTCGATGGCAGTGAGATAGAATTGCTATAGTTGTCTTTTGTTAATGTAGTCTGATGAAATGATTTGCTATTATTTTTATTATTCTATCTTGAATGTCAAACGTGTAGTGGAAGCCTTGAATAATATATGTTTTCCTGCTGATTTCTTTAAACATATGGCGTATAAAATGAGAACTAAATGTATGTGCTGTGAATAAAAATGTTGGTTCTTATATCTGTGTTGCGATTATTCTATGCTATACAATGACTTGTCAAGATGTGCTTATGTAACATGGTAAAAAAGGTAATTTTTAGTTTACACAACAAGTCAAAAAAGGTAATTTTTATAAACGTCATGATTCAAAAAAGGTAATTTTAATTTGCACAAACTGATAAAAAAGGTAATTTTTCCATAGGATTACATGTTACGAAAAGGTAATTTTTATTTTATGCAATATGTGAAAAAAGGTAATTTTTAAAAATGTCATTATTCAAAAAAGGTAATTTTTAAAAAAACGTCTTGATTGAAAAACGTAATTATTTAAAAAGGTAATTTTTATTTTTGACAAACTGATAAAAAAGGTAATTTTCCATAGGGTTACATGTTACGAAATCGTAATTTTTATTTTATGCAACATGTGAAAAAAGGTAATTTTTAAAAATGTCATTGTTTAAAAAGGTAATTATGTGTTATAATATGTAAAGTTGGAATGCAAAAGTAGACGATATTTGGTCATTTCAATTTCTTTATTTACAAAGTTTCCCATTTGAAAGGAGAAGTTTTTACAATATGTGTTCGTTGTTGAATATAGGGTTTGCAACACTTTTTACATATGTCCCTAGAGAAAAAAGGAACCCAACAACTTTAAAAAAAAAAAAAAAAAAGGATCTACAAAATTATAGGGGAAAAAATGCAATAGAGCAAAACAGTTTTAAATTTAAAAAAAAAAAAAAAGTTATATTTTCTATCTTACAATACAGGTTTTTCCGCGCACGGGTAACTATCGGACATCCAACTGAACTATTTAGCTGCATGCAACTGAAAAAATTTCAAAATGTATCAACTCATTTAGCAATTATTTAACTATTGGACAAAATATCATTTCGCTCTATACCACGCTAACAATCTTGTCAAATAATCGACAAAATTGGCGATTTTGTATGGATTGAGAAAATACGAGTTTGGGTCAATTTTCAACTTTACTTTGGCTATTACGAATTTTGAAACATGGCAGCACTGAGTGGAAGGCAATTAAAATAATCACCGGAAGAAAAAAAATTTGCTGAGTGATTTTTTAGTTACTCAGCTGTTCCAGTACATTTATTGCTGGTGCCAGGAAAAAATACTTTATAATTAGATATTTTGATTACAACAGTCACAAGTCCGTGACTTTTCCCTTATCAAATTCAAGAGTCTAATAACTATTGGTTAAATAGCGTACACGTTATGCATTAAACTTTTGTATTCCTAAATCACATGTTGCGAGGTCTGTGATTATTTCTATGTTTCTTGGGGGAGATGGTGAATTAAATAAGTATTTGTTGCTTATAAACTCTCTTGGTACATTTAACAAACTTTGTTTAGTTTTAATGGTCTCAGATGAATTACCTTAACAAGAAAAAAACAACATCTCGTTTGATTCTATCCTCATTGACCTTTACATACAATTATGTACTTACAAAAAAAAAAACATTATATATAATGACACTAAAAGCCATAAGGCAAGGTGGAATAGTCCTCACATATTACCCTCTTATTGTAAACAAGCTTGTACATTTTTGTTTCAGGCTTATTTAACACTTTCCTACGCTTGCTATCTCTTACTATTTTCGAAGGATTGTGTATACGGATCGTCGTTTGCAGGTCCATCTCCTCCACCAGTTTCTTTACAGAGTTGAAGTTTAGTAACAGTGAGTTTCTGTAATTTAATGTAAATCCTCTGATCTTGCATATGTTTTTCCCTTTATTGGTTTCGTATGCGTAATTTTTAGGTCCACCTGTGAACGAAATCAACTTTAAATACACACAATTTTCTTTTTTCAAAAAAAAAAAAAGTACTGGGTATCAATAGATAACTAATTTACCTGATACAAAAACCGTGATATAGTCATCATCATCTAATTCGTTTGTGAAGTCTCCTAGGTAATCTCCCAATGCAGGGTCATTTGCAGATGTTGACTTGTATACTATGGAGTCAGTGTCAAAGTAGAGCACATCTCTTCCCAATTTCGATAATTCCCCGTACAATTTTAAACGGGCGTATGAGGTTGTGAATGCAGCTAGAAATATATTCGTGCCATCATCAGATCTGGCGAATTCTTGCTTGTGCACCCACTGAACGGCTGCCACCTCGTTTGACGCCATGAATAAATCTTTGATCTAAAAGGCAAATAATCATATTAGTATATACATATACAATAAGCAATATTTTTTTTTTTGTGTGCTTAAAAAAAAAAAAAAAAAAATCCATAATAAAATAGTACCTCTTTAGATTCGTCCAGAAATAACCGGTTGAACTCTTCAATGTTATTGACAAAGGACAGTTGAGTCTTGTTGATATTCATCCCCCATCTACCCCAGAATGAGTTGAGAGCTAGCTTTGCAACTTGTCTCCGACCAGGGTTTTTTGAAATGGCTGCCGGATCCAACTTTATACCTTCCTTTCGATCGTATTCGGAAATGTACTTCGATTTTTCCGCATCACTACCACAATGACTAGGCCACCCTGACGACTCTTGTTTAGTTTTTAAAAACAAATCTATATATGATTTGAATAGGTCAGAAGATTTCTGTTCAAAGTGATATACTTCAAATATCTAAAATTAAATATAAAACAAAAAATGTATCCATTATTATTAAATCAACTTTATATGACATAAAAATTGTAAACAATACGTTCATAAAAATATTACCTTGGTTATCACATATCCCATTTCAATCGCTTTCTTAACCTCTTCCGTTATCCATGTTCCAATAAGAGATCGTTCTTCAACTGTGTGGCAACAACTCGATTGTTGGCATGTTTGCACACATTTGCGACATAAAGGAAAGTTTAATTTGTCATTGCATCTATAGGGCAAAACAGGGTGGTATAGACCTCTTGGAGGAACTACTTGGCATTTGATTATACCGAAATAATGCTCAATTTCTTTGAATTGGCTCGTTATAATTTCTGGGTGCCCGACGGGATATACACAATACTTGTTCACCCAAGGATACAGACTTGTAAAGTCAATGTATTTGGCAATACCTTCGTAAAAAAGGGTGATAGCATTAGTTCTGCCTCCAAAAAAAGCATCACGCGGATTAAGCCTGTCCTCGGTCTCATGTTGCTCAACGAATGCTTTGAGATCACCATCATTTTTCTTTAGCAGAACGAAGTCATGCTCCCACATTTCTACCAAATTAAACTTTTGTCGAATTTCTTGGGACCTTTTTTGTGTAGCTTTAAAAAGGGCACTCATGGACTTTTGACTAAGGGGATTGATACAATCGCCGTCGTAACAAGTCGGACATCCGTGGAAAAAGCAGCCATGATATTGATACACAGTGTTTGTTTCTATGCAGAAGCCATCCACGGGAACGCCGAGCACCTTTTTTTCCCCATATCCATTCAATGCATGAGCAATTGCAACATTCTCCTTGTGAGCAATAAAATCTAACCAACGAATGCCATCTTGACTAAATTTGCTATTGGATATATAACCTCCTGGTGGTACGATAGCTATGGTTTTCAATGGAATATGATGCGCCCTGTAAATAGCCATCGCAACTGATGCTATTGTCACGTGTTGAAACGGGTCCACTTTCGCACACGTTAAAAATTGTTGTCTAAAGTCTATACAGCAGCGCCTAAGAATATCGACATCAGACCTGTAATGATACAATAAAATATAAGTATTAAAAAAACGTAAAGAGGTAGGTAAAAACATATTTAGTACCAGACTTTAAAAAAAAAAAAAAAAAAAAAAAGATTCAAATGAGTACCTGCAGTATTCCAACATCTCTTTTTGGAAATCGAAATCTTCACTTTTCCTGCTGTCATACCAGTTGTAAAATTTCTGACGTTCAGAGGAGGACATGGCGTCAGGGTTGTAATGCTCTGCATCAGGAAGACGTCCAACGTAAGTTTGATTTTCGGGGGTATTGAAAAAGTGGGGGAAATACCCTTTCTTCAGTTCTTTTAAACCAAATGTTGCAGGTAACTTTGATAGTCCCATCGGGAGAAAATTGAAAGAGTCAATGATTCGAATCCCTAAACATTTTACCTCAATTGACATTAATTTGGAACCATTAGGGATGACTTTAGGTTGAAGCCCCTGTTCCAGCATCCATCTCAGCACAAACTGACCATCGAACCCCTTCATGTTATGAGCAATGGCCGTGAAATTCTTGTGCAATGGTTTGATAAGAAAAGAGCAAAATTGCTCAAGGGCATCATAGCCAGAAAATATCTCTTCTTGTCCATCCATATAATGACACACGGCGAAATTTACCAAGTGTTCCCCAGAACTCTGATCCGTTTCAAAATCAAAAAACAGCAACTTGTCGGAAGGTGATTTTTCCTTAACTGCACCCATGAAACACCGATGCTCTTCTGGAAATATGTAGTTCTTGCAGGATTTACAGAAGACTTCTCCACATCTATGTAAAGGCATGGGTCTTTCTCGTCGTTTAACCACTTTACTGCAGTCCCTGCACTGATACAACTCATCACAATAGCTCATTTTTTTGTTGCCAGAAATCGATTTGTGCGCCTCATAACACTCTCTTGACTGACACTGTCGATCACAATTGGAGCATCGAAACGGAATGTCCGGAACACAGTTGAGCCTAAAACATATGTAGCATCGTTTTTGACATATGTGCTCTGCAATATGTTCGTATGGTTTTTCGCAACTTTCACAATAAGCCTTTGAACCACAAAATTTATTCATAGATGTTATAACATCATAATGTTCATTATGTAGGAAAAGGTATACTTTTCGGGGTCTATCAATACCTTTATATGCAACCTAAAAACCAAAATAAAACAATTAGAATTAAATAAGTAGATAATCATTCTGTTTAGATTCAAAAACTTGTAATCATTACTATTAGTTTTCCTGAGAGCATATTTTAAGGAATTTTCACTGGTGGGGACAAATATTTTTCTATGGTCAAAGATAGAATGCTGTTGACAACATAACTGAACCTCAATGTTAACCTTTTCACAGGGGCTCTGTAGCAGAAAAGTTGCATTGGCTGTAGACTAATTCCTGGATTGTGGGGGGAAAAAAATTTCGCTTTGGGAGGCTGGGAGGAGAATTCTCAAAGGTTTTAGAAAGGATGATTTGCCCTGCATCAAGAGGCGTGTAACTGTCTGAAGGAGGGGTTCGTTAACAATCTTTCGTCTAAGCACGCATATTTAAGGATTGGCCATTTAGGTGTCGAAATACTGAAAAGCAAAACCTAACACGTTCTATTTAAAACATTAGCGAAACGTCACCCGTCCGAACAGGTGTAATGATCAGTTATGCTGCAAACAACATACTTCAGACCACATGGTCTTTAAAAATTCTTCCCCCCATACCATGGTTTGAAAGTGTCACAAGTCCACCACTAGATATCTATACTCTATGGAACACAAGTTGTCCCAGCCTACACATAAAGGTTAACAAAAAACTTTGTGCAAAAAAAAATGCTAAAAAATTATTTGTTTGCCAATTTAAATAAAAATTAATTTACTTAATTTAACAAAATATATCAATGTATTTCCCTTTTAAATATATATTAGAGAAATATAACAAAATGGGTGTCAAATCCATATGAGTAATGGTGCTTTTCTTAGCACTGGTGGGCTTTTTCCACCACCATATGTTAAAACATGCCCTAGTTTTCCCTTGACATAAAGATTCTATAATAACATTACGTTTAATTAAAAAAAAAAAATGGATGAAGATTTGTTTTTCAAATTGCTGCAATGCATAGAAGTCACATTATACAATATATGCCTATTTTTAAACAAAAATAATAATAATAATTTCAATATAAAATTCTTACCCTATTGCCGTTTTCTGGAGTGACTATACATATCTGCACGTTTAGATGTTTTTCAAATTCGGCTACTTCATCTAATCCACAAGGACCAAGGGGAACTCCAGCCGATGCATGAAGCAGCTCTGCTCTTTTCCTCAACGCAACTCTCCCTTTCCTTCGCAAACTGCTTAATTGCGGATCCTTTTCAATAAGTGCCACGGCGTAGACGATTGCACGAGCACAACAGAGTAGAGAACCATCATCTTCAATTGGACATATAGACTGCTTTTTGATGCGATCTAATGCAATATTTGTAACTTTCCGTCTACCACTTCCAACAGGTCTTTTCACAGTAATGACATCTAATCGCAGGCATTTGTCGAGCTGAATTTCGTCTTTGGACTGCAACACTTTCGCAATCGCGGAAAGTAAAATTTCCACTGTCATATCACTAACTTTCATCAAAGATGTGCTAATGGGCTTATCCAAGGAATCGCAGAAGAGACAGAATCTTATGAAGTCAGTTCCGACGAGGTTTTCGGTGGTACGATGTAACAGGGATTCGAACAATAATCTGACTTGATCTGTCATCAGACTTAGCGGAGAATCTAAAACAGACACAGGAATCCTATCAGGATCTATCCGCACTTCGAAGATGATTTCTTCAGCTTGAAACTTTTTAGAGACTTTTCTGGATTTCTCTGCTATGATAAACGCATCTTCGACATTGCGTCGTCTACTAGGTCCAGGCAAATCATCATCAAGAGGAAATGATTCTGGAATATTATCCTGGAATAAAAAATATAATTTCAATAACAATACAAACACAAGTTAAAAAAAAAAATCCCCTAATAAGTACTGCAAACACGTTTTCTCTTTAGTGTGCATAAATCGAATAAAAACATGTATACTCTATTATTTAAAGTAAATATTATGCAAAAACTCTCTGGTCTTACAAAAGTATAACAATTACACTAATAATTACCTCATATCCTTGACCAAATTGTGAATGCAAAGGGTTCTCTAAGAATATCTGTGACGATTCTGACAATAACTAAAAGTAAGAAAAGAAAAATCTTTAAACATTTTTCTAAAAAAAAAAAGTAAAATACGAATTAAGTTTCATATAACAATTTCCTATTTCAAAATATCAATTTAGCAGGTAAATTTAAACTAACCTCTTTCTCCGATAAATAATAATTTTCATCCCATTCCTCCTGAAAAAAAAAATCTTTACTATTCCCAACATTAAAATTGCATGAAATGCACAAACTAAGCACAAAATTAGAAAATATATACTTACTGTATCCATTGGATACTGTTTGAATATCAAAGACGTTTCGCTTCGAACATCATCGTCACTCATCTCATCCTATTAATATTTTAAAAATAACGCTATAAACTTCGCATTTTTTATAACTTATTATACATTTCTCATATTCGTAATTTAAACGTAATAAAAATTAAAAATAAGTAAAAAAAAAAATGTATATTAAATTGTTTATTGCTTTCAAGTTAATCAAGAGTTGTAAATATAAAAAAATAATCGACGTTTCCATAACAACCTAGAAAACTTAGTAATTACACATACGCTCATTTTTTTTATTTTAACTTAATCTGGTTATTAGGCTTAAATGATAAAAACTCGCATTAAAACTAACAACACATAAAAATTGTATTGGTATCCATAACAGTAACAAAATTCACGTAAGTGAATCAAAATAAAAGAACTGCAATTCCAAAATATTTTCATTTTGTATAAAATAAACTATCGTTAAATAATATAAAAATTAGCTTACCTCCGAAAATGATCGCGAAGTCTCCATGAGGGTGTGTTCCTTCCTTCGTACTTGGTACTTGAGTCTTATAGCCCCCCAATCATAGATAGCAGGACGTCGCAACCAATAGGAACGAAGATGACATCACTCCCGACCACTAGGCATGCAGATAACCCATGTCATACCCAAACATTAGCCCTACCAAAAGATCTCGAACTTTCTCGAATACATTGATTGCCACTGATAGAAACCACTTCCCAGTATCAAACGACCTTCGTACACGATAAAGTCGAGACCTCATGATCGGACCGATAGGGACTAAGAAAACATCACTCGCGACCACTGGGCATGCAGATAATTCGGCTTTCCAAACATTAGCCCTACCGAAAGTTCTAGAACATTCCGATTGCCAATCACTAAACACATCAGCGTCATCCCCCTCTTCTGACGTATCCACATTCCCTGGGAATGTTCCAGAACCTATTGAATCACCGCTTACGTCATCCCCCCTGTAAGAGTACAGACGTATCCACATTCCCTGGGAATGTTCCAGAACCTTCTATTGAATCACCGCTTACGTCATCCCCCTGTAAGAGTACAGACGTATCCACATTCCCTGGGAATGTTCCAGAACCTTCTATTGAATCACCGCTTACGTCATCCCCCCTGTAAGAGTACAGACGTATCCACATTCCCTGGGAATGTTCCAGAACCTTCTATTGAATCACCGCTTACGTCATCCCCCTGTAAGAGTACAGACGTATCCGTTACGTCATAGGAATGTTCCATTGACGTCACCGCTTACGTCATCCCCAAAATACCCCTGTAACAGTACAGACGTCCTAGGGGGCGGGGCCTATTTGACCTCAACCAATAGGAGAGCAGGACAGCCCATAAACCACGCCCCCATGGCTTAAAAAACCCCTCTGTAAGAGTACAGACATCCCAGGGGGCGGGGCCTATCTAATTTCAACCAATAGCAGGACAGGACAACCCATAAGCCACGCCCCCTCGGCTTCCGATTGGCTGATTTGACAAGGGGGCGTGGCCACCTGTCAAAATAGGCCACGCCTTGATTGACCACCAAGTGGGGGGCTTACTACTTCTGGGCCCCCAGAAATGCTTATAAAGCTTTAAAAAAAATAACGAAGTAATGAATTTTAGTCAATAGGGTTTCTTTTTCTATTTTTTTTTTTGGTAAAACTCTTAAATACTATTTTATTCAATCTAATCACTTTCATGTTTCCTGCGTGTTCATGATGCATATCATCTTACACAGTGCATTCGTCAAAGAATCCTTGCAAAATTCAATTCATGTGAATACAGCATGCTCACTTTTGTCAAATGCGTGCGTCCTGTAAAAACACATAAGTACAGCCACAGAGCACATTTTCGTAATTTGAAACGAAGTGTTTTCATAAATTTACCAGTTTTATATTGAGGGGGGCCCTCTAAATGTTCTTTTGCCCTGGCCCCTAAACTTGTAAGTCGGTTCCTGCTAAGGGTTAAGAATGATTTGACTAATTTGGATTTTTTTCCCCTCTCTAATATACAGCTACTTATGTAGCTATGGTGTGACGTTATTTCAACCAACGAACTTTTAAATTAAAACAGTGTTACCCATGTGCATCGGAACTTGAGGAAGTGGATTTTGGTATATATTTGTATTTGAAAAATTTAAGCTGTTTAACTTAATTGGACAGAAACAAAATAATTTGTGTTTTGTTTTTAAAATCACGATAAACTATTTTACAATAGACTAAATTATCCTTCCTTCTATAACAAATGTCTTCTTTCCTTTACAAAAATGTAAAGGAATGTAAAAAACTACAATTCAAGAAACTTTACTAAGAAATTTTCTTTTTTTTTATTCTATGGGTTATGTCGTTAAATGTACACAATACTATAGTTTAGTGTATGTTTTGGCAATTGCCGGTTTTCTGAATTCGTGGATGCCATAGCAACCCGGATCTTCTTATGCAGAATATAAATGTTTTCACAGTTTGAGACGTTCTTATACATAATTATTTAGAAACTCGCAGACGACTCAAAATAAATCGTTTAAAGTCTCGGGAACTTATTTTTCTCGCTGTGCTAGAAGTTCATTTTGGAAGCTTTTCGAACACGTTTGGACCGTTCTGAAAACGGCAACTGCAGAGATGCGTGGGATCAAAACGAAACAAAAACAAATATTACACGGAAGTATTTTTTTTCCCTTCTGCTCTGTGCCCTATAACGTAAAAAGCAAGGTTACATTGAGAGGAAAGAAGAAATTGGGACTCTAGCCATGAGTTTGGCAAAGTTGTCATAGCCTTGTCTTTTTAAAAAAAATATTTTTACAAAGTGTAACTGAATTCAGGTTGGGTTGATGCACGGATTTAATAGTTTCCTCTCAAATCTTTATTTAGTTGTTTAATATACTATAAAATATACTAAATATAATAAAGAAAGTTTGCAACTTTTTACACAAGTTGTTTTTTTATTTTATCAATGTTTCTTTAACTAAGAATTTCAATTAGATAAGATTGAAAAGTGAAAATAAGACATTGTTCGATACAGACTGAACGATACTTTTGGCAAATTTTATATATTAATATGGTTTGGCACGTAACATAACAATTCAACTTATTAAAAAGTAATTGCTTAACTAATATTTGAAGCTTTTTTATAACATAAAATGGTAATTTTTAAAGAACTTTCCATAACAGGAATAATTTTAAACTTCCACATTTGGAAATAATTGAAGAGGTCTATTATTTTTCGAAATAGAGATATTAGTATTTCTATTTTTCAATTGTTCTTACATTGAAAGACTCTTTTCGAATTAAAATGTCAAGAATAGGAAACGATTCGCAAATTGAAATTTCCGAAATAGACGATTTATTTTCGTTTGATTATTGTAAATTTAAATTTTCTATTGTCTAAGAACTTAGTCTTCATAAAATTATTTGGAAAAATTGGCATTTCTTCCTTGTATAGAAACATGCTTTTTATTCTTCTAAGTAATTAGAAGCCGCGATTTGTTGAAGGAGTATTACAAGACTAATTACTAGATATCGTATGTCTCATAAATAAGCTGGTTGATTCATTATTTCACTTATTGTTTTATATTTGAAAAGTATGTATTATCTTTATTATGGCAATTTGCCATATTATTTACAGTGCTTTTAAGGGTCTGTTATTTCAGCCTTTAGGAATGAAACAAGTTGGACATTTCCTATTTTTTATTGTTCATAATTCTTAGCTATTTTCGAATTTGAGGTATTTTTTTTTATTTGCAGCTTTAAAAGAATGTGGGTAAAATCTAACACATATTAGTTAGTCTGCCACTAATTTTAGCTGCTAAAATTTGGCAATAAATAAACTATTTAATTTTTTGCTTGCTTAACAATTTCACGTAAAATGTAAAAATTTCATAACTTTGATTTCAACTCTTTATAGATATTTCTTAGTAGCTATCCTAGTATAGGTCTGTCCTTAGGATGTTGGGTTGGAATCGTGAGTAAGTTTCTTTATTCACTGCAAACGTTAAGATTTTTGGACTCTCCTAAAATTTGTACTTATTTCGAATACTCGACTTTACGTGGCGGTATACTCAAGAGACAAATTTCCATGATCTTTTATTCATATCATAATGATGTTTTTTCCCTTTGAGTCGCCTTAAAATTGTAGGCTGGTCGTGGGAAATTGTCTGAAAACTACATTTGAGGAAGTAGATAAAAAAGATATGTAATAATACAGCAAAAAATTTTTTTCATCGTAAGCCATTCATTTTCTATGGAAATAATTCTAGACCACTGTCCACGTTTGTTGCGAATGTCTTCTTGATTTATATAATTGTAATTGGATTTCCTTGCAAGGCATTGGATTCATATTATGTAAAGATTAAAAATATATGTTTGCAGTAACTCTAATTCCAAAGACCCCAACTTTTGCGCCCTATTAGATTTTAAATTATCAACTTTTTTTTTTTGCCATTCCACCCTGCAAATGATCGGAATAAAATTTTGCAAAACGAAAAAAAATGCATATCTTGGAAGTTTCGAATATTAGATAGGGTGTTCACATTTTAATAAATACTAAAGAAATAGTTTCTTATATTCTTTTATATTTAGTGTTGCAAGAATCAGTTTATCAGATGTGGTCCAAATTTTTTTTTTTTTTTCCATATAGGAAATATTATATAAAGGGCGTTTTGTTCAAATCTCCACAATTCGATTCGAATGGATCGTAACTTATTTCTTAAGCTTCTTAGTTAGCCTCTACTTGTGAACTAATTTTTGGCATATAAGTGTTCACTTAAATTCAATTTCTTTCCATGTATCCATTGTCACGGTGTACTTTGTAACTATCATGCTGGCTGATAACGTTAGGATTTCTATATATTGCGAATTAAATTGCATTATAATCATAAAAATGAGTTTATGGATTATAATGCAATATATGTAAGCCATTTTCATTTTACTTGCTGTAATTACTACTTTTGTGGAATTAAAATATATACAATTACATTTTGGTTGTCCGTAAAAGTGCCGTGTAAAATGGGCCGGCGGTGATTATTGGAAGAATGCGACCTCGTAATCGGAGTATTGCGAGTTCGTATCTTGTCGCCCAATCGAAGATTTCCGTGTTCAGGGGGGGGGGGGGGGGGGTGCTTACTAAATCCGCCGCCATCTGAACGCCCTTATGTTGGTGTGTGAAAGCGTGGAGAGTGTGGTACTCGAGTATTGCACTCGTCATTTGACGATAGCGCAAAATTATATGGAAGTGTTTCTTGGGTATTTACTTCGGGATAGTCCAGAACTGCCACCTATAGCCCATTATGTAACAATTGTGCGACGGTAATTCAACAATATTAAAAATCATGTTGTTTTTTTTAATTGAAAAAAATATGTACAGTTATGCCCCGACTTTGTTTATGAACCAACGTATTTTCTTTTGCACTTGTGTTTGTGTATTATTTCTTATTTAAAAAAAAAAAAATTGAAAAAATTTACGGAAGCTTCAAACATCACATTCAAACACTTTTTAAAAAGTTACACATAAAAAAAAAAAGGAGGGGATGTCCCATTGTGTGTGAATGCGATTTCTCTTTCTGTAGTGAACCATCATGAGTCACCCATCGGGAGTTTTAGAGAGATTTTCAGTTGCAGGATGGAGGCAGCAAGGGGGAGGGCAAGCGAGCACCTATAGGGCGAGGGGCCTGTTCATTGTTTTCGGGCCCCTCGTTGTGGCCCGCACGTGTTGAAAGGGCATACGCGCCCCTCGCCTCCCCTTTCTACCCGATAGATTTCTTAAAGTGGTGTAAGGGCTCGATCACATACCCCACCTTCTCTGTGCCCCATCTGGATTCACTCATTTTAACTGTGGGTGGTAGAATGAATGGTTTGGCGTCATTTTTAAAAATGGCCCATTTCGCCAAAGTGTCAGAAACTGTTTTCCCTCTTGGATTTTATAAATTGGTTTAGAAATGCTGACTTATATACGCTAAAATTGTCTGACTTAAAATATAATCTGGAAATTCCATGTTTAAGGGTCATTTTTTAAAGTGAATTTTTAGCAACTATTATTTGATAAATTGGAACTTTATTTGCAGTTCAATCAAACACGTTTCATGGAGAGTAAAAGATACTTCCAACTTTTTAATTATTAGATTGAAATATTGAAAATGAAAATAGTATAACTTACTTCTAGTATCTAATCTCCAAGCTCATTAAAAGTAATTTTTTTCAATCGCTTAGCTGGAAATTTTATTCATCTGAATAGAATTAACGAATTTTTAATCGATAAATTCTAATGAACCACAATTATTTTGAAGAAAATATGAACCATAAGAAATATCCATACTTGAACTGAGAGTCTCGTATATTACCACAGTGTTTTAAATTAAAGGTAAAGATATTTATGTGAAACATGATTTAATTTGGTGTTTCTTAAAGCGTGATTAAACTAGAAGCAGGTGTTTTGTATTTGTGATTTTTTTTTTATTATTTCCTTTTAAGATGTGGTAGATTATGGTGGATTAAGCGCTGTAGATTGTGATAGATAAAGTGTTTTACATTGATAAATCAAGCGTTGTAGATGTGGTAAATCAAGATTTATTAATGAAACAAGATTTATTAATTTGACATTATTGATAAATCGAACATAGCTTTACTATTAAACATAAGGTAATTCGTTTTGTTCCTGTTCCAATTAACTTGAGCTAAGGCATGTTATAATCACCGCACTGATGCAGATAATTAATGATTAAAAAACTCCTCATTATTCCTTTGCGTTTTTAATGCAATGAATGGACAAGAGATATTTTGTCCGTAATTATTACCACTCGATCATTTGTTGGCGGAAAATTGGCGCTTTAACCGTTCCTTTGTTATCAAGTATTCGTCACCTCCCTTCCAACAGATCGGGAGTATTGACACGAGTGTTTGTCGCGTCTCCGTCCTGTGGCTTGTAACAACTTTATTCAGAAATAATGCATCCGAGCCCGAGGAACCACTGTTACGGAACTGTACGACAACCAAATAACACCGGTTTTGCATCCTTCGATGAGGTGCGACATTGTTTGTGTGTGGCCACTGAAGCATGACAATACCTCGTTTTTTCTTCTTCTTTCTGATTGGAAATATGTGGTCGGATCGGTTGGTGGTTTGCAAAAGGCGATTTTTTTTATCTTCATATATGGCAGTGGTTCCTAACCGCGGATCACCTGTGGTCCACGACACGGTTCAAAGTCTGTTCAACCAAAGTTCGTTTTATAAAATATAAATCAAAAAAGCAAACCAAAATTTATTTGTTATTAAAGAGAAAAAACTTTATGCTTTGAAACTCCCATTTCATCTGTTTCATATGCTTGCTTTGATTGTTGCATCCATTAACCAAAAATGAGTTGTATATAAGTTGTTGGAGGAATAATAATTTTTTTTCTCATGGTAATTTGTCATTTTAATGATATACATTCCGAATAAAAAATGCGTTTTTGGTAGAAAATGTAATTCTTTTATCTGCTGCTTTGTAATGTAATTCTGTTAAGTTCTCCCTCCCATCCATTTTTAGATACGATTGCACTCAAAACTAACGAGGTTTGTGAATAAAATGCATCATCAAATATGACATTGATCATTTGAAATACGATACTATACCTATAACCTTAATAAGGCACGCATATTTTAAAATATTTAAATGTAACCTTAATAAGGCAATTTAAGGAAACTAGATTTTTTAAATACATTTATATACAAAATAAATATTTTCTTTAATATTGATTTTGGATATAAATATCTAATTATATTCAATATCTAAAATTATTTGTTATTTAAAAGTGATGATCTGCGAATTGTCACATTTTCACTTTGGTGTGTTATGACCATCAAGAGGTTAGGGCCTACTGATATGGAATAATGTAGTTTAGATATATTTTTGGTTACTCTGAGCTATTGGCACGATTATTCCGACTAGGAACCTCTGGTTTTCCAAGCAATAAATATATTACAATTTTTAAGTTCAGGACAACATAATCGTAATATATATATATATAGAGAGAGAGATTTCATAAAATTAAAAAACTATTTATATAAAAAAAGTATTGATTAAGAAAAAACACTTCTTTTGAAATTAGGGTAGACACTGTCTTGCAGCGAAAACAAACTTGCACATTTTTTTGTGGTTGAACATTCCTAGAGTTACGTTTTTTTTTTTATCTTATTTAAATTTAAAATCGTACTTATTTATTTGAAATATGGGTACACTGAAATTGTCGTTCGGTATTTTATTTTCTTTGAAATTTATATTGTACTTTTTAGTTAATTGTAAATGATTTTTCCAGTTTCAAAAATAATTTCAATAAACAATTTAGAAACTATTTGAGATTATTTTAAACTTTTTAATTTATTTTTGAAAATTGTAGAATTTGTTTCTAATTTATATAACTTAATATATTCAGCTTTACCTTGAGCTATAAGTTTTAGGAAGTATAATCGAATTAAAAATAACTAGACTCTGTATGTTGGAAGGGAAATTGTTATTATTTCCTTACTTTTAGTGTACAGTTAAAAAAAATTATCGTATTAGACTGTCAATTATGATTCAATTTTTAATAAAATTGAATGCTTAAAGTTAAAATAAAAAAGTTAATTGAAATTAAAGTACAAATTTTCAATGGGAAAATATATAGAAATGTTTTTGTGGTCATTAGTGCATTGTGCAACCAAGTTTGTAATAAAATGATTCGCATGTGTTTGGTTTGTTGTATGGGGGATTAAAACTGTGAAAACGTCAAGTTTCTTCACTTTAAAAATCGTGTTTATCCAGTGGCGTAGGAACTTCTTTTTTTCAGGGGGGGCTGAATTTTTTTTCAATATATATATTGTTATACAATATAAAATAGGACGGAGTTGCGAGCTATTAAACAATTAAAAAACAATCAATGCTTTAAATTTTTACAAACAAGTGTTTAACTAGTTAAATGTTTTAACTTGTATCCGTTTTTGTTTGGGCAGCTTTAGAACATAAAGTAACCAGGAAAAGATTAATAGTAATTTCAAATGTTCGTATTGTACGCTAAAGTATGAATTTTTTCAGATTTTAGGAATTCGTCTCTATTTAACTTTCTTTAACAAAATCTAATTTTCTAAAAGAAGAAATTTCAACTATATAAGCTGTTTAGAAAATAGTGCATGAATCTGATGGTTTATTATTTCAAAGGGAATAAATTACTGGAAATACGATTATAATTTATTAAATGTCCACAAATAATATTTTTTTTTTATTTAAAAGCGTATTTTTTAGATTATTCTTAAAATTACTCTTTAAAAACGCTTTAACGTTGTAGCTTTCAAAGCAAATTCCCCCCATTTTAAAACACGTTTAGAATAAATAAGGGACGCTTCCTTTCGAATGCCTCTTTGTAGGAATTCTCTATTTCTACAATTTGCTTTTTAAGTCTTTTTTTAAAAAAATAGTATAATATTAGGGGGGCTCAGCCCCTTCAAAATAATTCCTGGGGGGGCTCGAGCACCCCCAGCCCCCCTACTTCCTACGCCTATGTGTTTATCACAGGTTTCATATAATTTGTCCAACATAGTTTAATGGGATTCTAAAGTAAAAAAAAAGAAGTAATGTTAGTTTTTGTTATTTTCAAATAGAAAAACCTAATTAAGGGTTATTTGTGAATGTTTTATGTGGAATTAAGTCATGATTTTGATAATGTGATTGTTCATGCATATTCTGAACTGAATGCCAAAGGACGCTGCTCTGTATTTTATTTATGGTGTTTAATATCATAAATAATATTCAAGTATTTTAATTATGAATATTAAAGGTTTAAAAAAATATTTTTTATAACACTTTTTTTTTATTGGGCAAGAAGTGTTCAAAATCGAAATTTCAAACAGCAGTGCATCCAAAATTTTGATACTTTGGTAGCTGCTGACAATTTTTTATACAGACTTATTTTTAATATTGAGATAGCTGAAATCTTAAATTATGCAATTAGGATCAAATTTGGACCTTTTCGAAACATAGAAAAATTGTCTTTTATGCTACCGTAAAATCAAATATATACATATGCAGGTTTTAGACATATTTTTGCAGATGTTTTAGAGAAAGCCACACACAATAAAGTGGAAAGCTGTATTTTTCATAACTAAATCAAGTGAAAGGGCATTTATTCCATAATTTTAATGCAAGTTGTAGAATGTTGGGTGACATTACTGTGCCAGATTTGTTTTCCTAATGTGTCTTTAAAAAAAACATAAATGTTATTTGTATAAGTCCTAAGCCAATAATGCGAGTGGTAATGTCTTTATTAATGTTTCAGTGGCCAGTAGTGGAGCATGTCCAGGAGAGGTTTTGTTGGATCAAGTGGCACATACAACGTGCGCGCCTCAGAATTAGCACGAGAGAAGCGAGTCAAGACAATTAGGTGCACAGTGTTCTTCCTGGACGACTCCCAGCAAACCTTTGAAATTGATGTACGTTATGATGCAACACTAAATGTATTTCAGTTTTCTTTTATTACCTTATGTGTTAAGGAATTACATTTTTTTTTTTTTTTCAGAAACGAAGTAAGGGGCAGCATTTGTTAGACATGGTCTTCCAGCATTTAGAATTAATTGAAAAAGATTATTTTGGTTTACAATTTTCAGAACATGACCGTTCATCTGATACAATGGTAAGTATTTTTTAATCATTTTTTTTTGAAAAATGATGTTTTATGTTTTAGAATTTTTACTTTTGTTTTTAAAATTTGTAATAAATCAGAAATACCCTAAAAATGAAAGTATTTAAAAAGATGAGCTTTTTCAACCTCTTCCCCCAAAAAATTTATGTTGTGAAAATTGGTATTTTTACTGCTTTAAATTAATTTAGTTTCTATCCAGAATTTAAAAATTTGTATTACTTTATAAACAATTAAACTTGAAATTGTGAAACAAATAGAACTAGTAGTAACATCAATTAAACAATAATCAAAAGTACAAATAATAACCATGAATACCAGATGTACTTGTTGCAAGGAAAGTTACTTTTACAATACATGCTTCTTTCCATTGCATGACATACGTTGCAGATCTTAAAGAATACAACAATGTGCTACATGTACAATGTCAATCAGGGAGTTATTAAAAATAAAACTTCTGCCTTTTAAAGATGTTTGAAAAAAGTTAATTTGTAAGTGTCTTGTAAATTGTAACAATTTTACAATTTGATTTTGAATAATTTATTATAGTATATATAGGTAATTAGAGCATCATAATAAGATGTTTTAATATAACCAGAAAACTTTTCTATTCTAGTTACCATAATTATTATTAAAAATAAATCATCTTAGTTCCTTCAGTAAACAGCCCCTCCCAACTGTTATCTATAATTAGTATGTACTTTGTCATTGTAAATTATCTGCCTAAACAAAGGTTGTATGTCAGTCAATTCATTTTCCAAGCTTTATATAGGCATTGATATCTGTTGACATGGTAAAAAGTCATTAGGAGTGACTACAAAAGACTACTCTTTAAACTCCTACAAAGAAAAAAAAATACAAACACAAAAGAAGAAGAATATATTTTAACTTAATGTTTTGAGTTAACAATGGCCAAATCAGGATATTTTTCTTTATTATAAAATATTTGGATATATTCTAAGCTAAGACGTAATTTTTGAAGACATTCTTATTCATAACAGTATACAGAATTATAATATAGCAACATTGAATGCATATTTTCAATATTGAATGACCAAGTCGTAGATGTATAGTTTTTAATTTAATCTTTTGTTAAGATTTTCGTTTTAGAATACAGAAGTTATTTTTTTAGACACTGGAATTTTGTACAAATTTAAATTTCCTTTTTTATTTCAGAGATGGATGGATGCTTCAAAATATGTTAGAAAACAAATTAAATGTAAGTAATTACAAATTGATTGTTTTTAGAATCATGCAGTAATAAATGGCTTTTTAAAATATTGTTTAGATGTATTTTGTATTGTAAAAATTCTTTCAGTTTGTGAAATTAAAAAAATCTCATTTGATCTGTGTTACATTATCTGAAATGTTCTTTTCAGTATTTATTAAGCTTCAAAATAGCAAAGTTTATTTTAAAATTGTGACTGATAGTTTTTATTGTTTGTGTCTCAGTATAAATAGAATTTTATTTAATGTGAAATTTTATATATTGACATTTTGAAATTTATTTTTTCTAAAGTCTAATTTTTTATTTCAGTGGGACCTCCTTATTTGTTATATTTTAGGGTTAAGTTTTATGTTTGTGATCCTAGCAAGCTTCATGAAGAGTACACAAGGTAATTTAATTGATTAAACATGAAATTAATTGTATATATTTCAATTTAATTAAAAAATTAGTTTAATTCGTGACATTAAGTATAACATATCTAATTAAATGTTAAAGTAAACTTAACTTTTTAATTTAAACTGATTATTATAATAGTTATTTCGACACTAAACTTTTTTTTTATTTCTAAATAATTTTTTTAGTTTTTTTTTATATATAAATATTTTATTGTATTATTTTTTTGCTTGTAGGTATCACTTCTTCCTCCAGTTGAAGAAGGATATACTTGATGGAAAACTAATGGTTCCTTCAGCTACTTCTGTGTTATTAGCAAGTTATGCTGTTCAGTGTAAGTAAACAACTGAAACTTATCAAATTTTTGCTATCAAGTAATGAATGCATAGTCTGATTTAACATGTTTAATGCATACTCAATAGATCTATCAAGCGAGTCTGCACTTAACAAATTCAGTGCGGGTCGTCAAATCCTTATTTATCCACAATTGAGTCACAGGGTTAATTAACCCTGAGCAGTACTTATCCGCAAGAGTGTCACAAGGTCAATCGACCCCATACCACACAGAACGTGTTAGAATGCTTTAACTCTTTGAAATGTTGCAAGTTCACTGTATTTGAACAACAAATAGAAAATCAAATTCAATTTGAAATATTTATAAAATTTTTAAATTAAATCTGAACTAATGCATGCAAGCTATGTCTTATAGTGTTGAATTTATAATTTCCATGTCACCAATAGCCCATTGTGCATGTCTACTATGACATTATTTCAACAAACAGTATGGGTCCTTAGCCCTGACGATCCGTTATCGACTAGAGAGTTGTAAGTTCAAATATTGCTCAGTAAGATGACAAATTTTTAAAAAAATGCAGTGAACTTGTGATCAGAGGGTTGCTAGATTCGCTGCGAAGTAACAATATGTCGTCCCAATTTATCCTCTAATTTCTACGCCATGTATATGGGACTGGTGCACATTAAATCTGATTGAGCTCTAATGCCCTGACGCCTATTGAGGTTGTTTCAGATGCCAGCTTAGGTGTGGTCCTCTTCCTAAGAACCACCTGACCATGATTTAATAATATGAGGCATTGTTCCCTGGTCTTTCCTTTGATATAGGCCCTGAACCATTGCCAATAGCCCAATGTAAAGCTCTAGTGTGACGGTAATTAACCAAACCATGAACAGATAGTATTTTTTTTTATTATATTGCCTCTTTGCATAGCAATTGTAGTTAGATTAATTTATAAGCACTATTTCCCTCTATATTTTTCAGCTGAAATCGGCGATTTCAATGCTGAAGAGCAGAAAACTAGGTATCTATCAGATCTACGTTTGATTCCCAATCAAACGGAAGAGATAGAAAAAAAGATAATGGAATTACACAAATTGCACAAGTAAATTAATTTTATTGTGAATTGCCTTTGTTCTTTTATGTAATTGTAATTGATTCTTAAATTCCTTAAATTAAGTTTCTAAAATTGTCTTTTAATGTGTAATTAAAAATGTTATTTTTAAAGTTAATTCTTAATTTCAACTTGTATTGTTGCTTCACCTAAATATTTTCTATATTTTTTGTTGATTATTTTATATTTAAATTTTATTTTAGAAAATAAGTTATGTTTATGTATATTTTGTTCCAGATTATTTAAATTTACCTTTGGATAAAGACATTTTTTATTAAAATTGAGTAGTATAACTTCTAATGTTTTTAAAGCTTTTTTATTTATCTAGTAATTTTCCTTTTTCAGAACATTTATTAAAAGTTTTAATATCAATATATTTGATTTAAAATTTTCTTTATAAGTATTTATTAGATGACTAAATAAAACTGCTTAAGCAATACTTTTTTTTTCATACTTAAAAGAAGCAATTACATTAAAAGTATGAAATAATCTCCATTTCAACATTCTTTAATTGGTCTTTGCTTATAATAATAATAGCAGGAGTTTTATTATTGTATACTAAAATTATCTCTTATTAATTATTTAATGTTGATGTTTTGTTTCTTTCAATGTTTAGAGGGCAAACACCTGCTGATGCCGAGTATAATTTTTTAGACCATGCCAAGAGATTGGATATGTATGGTGTTGATTTGCACAAGGCAAGGGTAAGGGTAAGCAGAAGTCATCAATCTGTCTAGTTTGATATCTCTCAACTTGTGTACTTCCTAAATATGCCAATTGTATAATCCTTTAAGTAATTTAATAGAAATTACTATGTTATGTATCAAAAGTATTTCTATTTGTACTTGTTTTCTGTTATTTTTGATTTAATGATCAAAGTAAACCTTTTATAACAGTTGTTATTAACAGTAACTTTTACAGTAAAAGTTGTATTTACAAAGTTAAAAGTTTTTTTTTTTTTACTTTTATATAGACTCTTTATTTTAATGTGCAGTTATGACTTATTTGAATGAATTTATGGTGGTTTTGGTAAATTGAAAGTTATGTGAAATATTAAAAATAAAGTAATATTTCAAGTAGCTAAAAGCAAGAAATTGAAAACATTTTGTATAATTTAATGTGTCTTTAGCCATGTGGGGCTATGCACCTAGTATGAAATATGTTGTTGAAATAAGTTATATGTTGTACAAACAAGCATTTAGCACTTGAGTTTATTTCCAATATATCAAAACCAATGCTGGATGGTCATTGTGCGTTAAAGTGCATATCCTCCATGTATGTCATTTAACTTAATGACCATATAACATCTAGATAATGCTTTGTTCAATATACAGGCGAATACTTGACTATCAATTTCTTTAAAAATTATTTCAAGCTTTTTAGCCAATCTCTTAATCCTAATTCATTACATTTCTTTGTATTCTTCGATGTTAAGTAACAGAAGTTTTTATTGTAAATATTGTAGCTTTGTTTTTAATAAACATAAATACTTGTAATTCCATTTTAACTCAAAGTAATCAAAATTTAAAACATGGTTTTCAATTTGAATTTTTTTTTACCTCAGGATTCAACAAATGCTGATATACAATTGGGAGTTACCTCTTCAGGCCTTGTAGTTTTCCAGAATAATTTGAAAATTAACACATTTTCTTGGTAAGTTGTGTATGGATTTTCATGTAAATATAAGATTAATATACAAAATTATTACATTTTATTTTTTTAATTTCAGGGCCAAAATTGTAAAAATATCTTTTAAAAGAAAGCAATTTTTTATTCAATTGAGAAGAGAAGGGGTAAGTTTCACTGTTTATATACAAGTTTATTTTCACTCATTTTTTTTCCACAATAATTATTGTTATAGTTTTTGTAAAGCAATAGTAATTTGTAGATTTATTGATATTCTGCTGAATTTTTGGATTTGATTCTGGTGAATGATGACTTAAATGCGAGTTAGTCCCATAAAATAGTTAGAAAACAATTTATTTCAAACAATCCAGATGAATTAGCCTGAATTTATGTGAAAGGTATTAATAAAATGAAAGGGGAAAAAATGCTTGAAAATGGTAATGACAAATCTTTGGGTTTTCTTCTGGCTGATATTGTAAGTGAATATATTTTAATAACATATTTATCAATAAAAATAGTAAATTCGTTTTAATTTAATTCAGTTAAATTTTTATTTAATTCCAGTCTCCATAGTGAAATCTTCAAAAGCAATTTTTTAACAATAAAATTATCTTCTTATTTTATATATTATTTATTGTTTTAATTAAGTTAATTTTTTTTTTAATTTAAAGCATAAAATTATTTTATTTATGGAAAGGAAATTCTTTTTAATAATTACCTTAATTATTTTTTTTAACAAAAATAAATATTAAATATAGGGAGAAATTTGTTTTTCCTCACCTAGTAAGTTTCGCATTATAAAAAGTTTCTAATGGGTTTTTGTATTAAAGTTTTTTCTATGTTTTGTGCACTTTTTTGCTGTTGTGCTAATACTTTGAAAGATTATTGAACTTTCCAAATAATACCTAATTTCCCTATTACAAAATGCATTTTAAGATTTCAACTGTTTTGTTAACAGTTGATTAAATTACTTAGTCTTTAATATTTATGTTTATTAATGAAATTTTGTTGTTGTTATTTTTCAGACTGAAACCTATGATAGTTTATTAGGGTTCAACATGTTAAGTTATCGTTCCTGCAAAAATCTCTGGAAGTCCTGTGTAGAACATCATACGTTCTTTCGGTTGCATGTTCCAAGAACTCCCAAGAGACGTTTGTTATTCAGTTTAGGTTCTAAATTCAGATACAGGTTTGTTAATTTTATGCTTTAGTTTAGATCATATGGGAAAATAACATGTAATGTTTTATAATGTATTGTTTAATTAGATATAGTGTTTAGTTACATCTAAAGTACTTATATCTACTTATCTATCTTTCCTTTCAAAATTACTGTCAATTTAACTTGAATTAATCCTTATTCCAAAGCCTTGTTAGCTTACTAATTGAGGGCGGCTTGGCTGCCAAGTGATATGTCATAAAAATTCGAAAATGAAGTTACCATTTCCATGACTAGGCAGTAGATCTGTCATTTGGCCAAGTGATGTGGGTCCTAGTTTAATAGGTTGAGTTGAATGTCCTTTCACTGAACGTTGTAACTAAGGTGAAGTGCTAACTAAACTCTCTTATCTCAACACTCTGTTTTAAGACTTGTATCACTTTGCGTTCAAGCCGCCCAATTACTACAACAACATTAAATTATTTTGTTAAGAGATGAAGTGTTGCATTCCCAAATTTATTCCTAAACAAATTAAATTTAACACATGTTTTTGTGAATGGAACCAATCCACAATTTCTTGATCAGTGTTGCAATGGCTAGAAGTCTTAGGACTTCCCTTGACCTGAATATGCTTCAGTAGCATTTTAATGTAATGAGAGATCTCGCATAGACTGACATAAACTGCAAAAGTTCAATGAAAATACAACTTACTCTATTGACTATTACTATTTTGGTGACAGTAGCATACAGGATTTTTAACTTCATACTTTAAAATTGAAGTTCCAGCTTTTTTTCTTCCAAGGTACAAACTTAAAAAGCAATTGTAATATTGTACTGTTCTAAATTGGCTAGCATTTTACATATCTTATTTTGTATTTAATATATACACACTTTATTTCGATAATTCTTGTGTTTTTAGGTATTTTTTCAGTAACATAAAGGACTTAAAAAAAATGTCTCTAAAAGTTATTATGAGCAATTTAATTTATATTTTTAAATTATTTTTTTATTTAGTGGAAGAACTGAATATCAAACACTTGAAGATGGGAAACATAAAGCTAGAACAGAACGAATATTTACAAGGTAAAATGCTCAAAAAGTTTTATTTATAACTAATTTTATTTTATTTCTAACTTCTAGTTGTAATAGTTTTTGTTCCAAATTAAATGACGGTTAAATACTTATTGCATAATTTTCAAATGTTTTTAATTTTAGATTTTGTTGCTAATATGATTTCCTTTGAATAGGTCTCCAAGTAAAAGGTTTGCAAGGCAGACGGTCCCTCAAGTCACAAGAGAAGTTCTTGACAGCTGGGAGAAAAAGATCACAAAGCCTGTTGCCAGAATCAATGGCACATCTTCTTCACATATCCGCCCATATGATAGCTTCAATCATAAGGTGTCCGAGCCGGAATATAGGCCAAGAAAAGCTTGGGCTGAGACACCAAGGTATTAATGCATTAAAAAAACTTTACAAAGCATGTATTGTATTTTTCTGTTTCATAATTGTTTAAATAACTAATTTCGGTTTAAATAAATCTGGCATGTCTTTTTACAACTTCAAAACATTGTATGACTTTTATTGTAGGCAAGCAATATTCTTACATTTTTTTATGTATGTTTGAACGTCAAAGGATAATTCCTTTCAAATTAGTATTTTCTTAATAATTATCATTCTTGAAAGTTTTTTTTTTTGTTATTGGAAATATTTAAAATAAAATTGACATATTATTCAAATATTTAATTTTTGTCATTGACTAAAATATTTATAAGAAATTTTTTTAAAAATAGTAACAGTTTGAAGTTATGTTAATCTTAACCTAAAAACACAAATATTTATTACCATTTAGTGTTATTTACGTTTTTTTTAATATATATTTGGAACACAGCAGATATTTATATGCATGTATTTTCTTTTAGTCCAGAAATCACTGCCTTTACACCATCGATTCCGCCCAAGTTAATAAATTATGTTGATGATGATGTCACTGACGATCTGTATGAAATGTCATCTTACATGTCTGAAACAGCTGTGGTGAGTCATTTTTTATATATTTTTAACAATTGATGTATGAAGTTTTTGTAAAAAATATATAATATTTTCTAGAAATTACAATTTAGTTAAATACTATTACTTTTCATTGAGAAAATGTTTAGGTATTAGTTCATATTTTGAAGTTTTTTGCTTAATAAGAGTAAGATTCTTATATACTATACTCTTATCAAACAAAAACCTTCAAATGTTAATTACTTAGATATGTTGATTTCTTAGAAATTAACATATCTACCTAACATGAACTTATTATCAAGCATGAAAATCTTTGGGATTTTTTATAAAAAAAATTAGATGCCACAAACATAAAAATGCTGTGACCAAATCAGTTTTAATAAGGGAACAAGAGCAATGGAGAAAACAATTAATTTGTTCCCTTTTTAAAATTGATGATTCAATTAAGAGTTGATGTTCAAAAAAAGAAAGGGATGATAATTTGTACAAAAATGCAATCCTCCCCAATTGACCTTTTTATTGATTACCTAAAAAGAGACATGGTACTTTATTAGTGTTGGCCCTTTACAGAACTGGAATCTGATATAATTGTCAGATCCAATAAAATAATTTCTGGTATTCTCATTAATTAGCAAAATAGTGGGAAGTCACAAATGGTCCTTCTTATTAACTGAACAGTAGGAAGGTACAATAATTACTAGCAGAGAAAAAAAATCTCAAAACAAAAGATATAAAGAGATAAAAAAAATAATATTCAACATTTAATTTCTGAAAATATTTTATTTAAAGAAACATTGAAATATACTTTATAAGAAAAATTATTTTCTTTACATTTTGAAATTTCTAACATTTTTTGTAGAACTTGTAAAACTATTTGGTTAGAAGTATTTCAATTTTTTTTTCTCTCTCTCTCTCTCTATATATATATGTATATGTATGTATATGTATATATATATATGTATATATATATATATATATATATATATATATATATATATAGGGCTTGATTTGAGCCGGAGCGCAGTAGAAAGACGTTCTGTTACCACTCTTTAGGGAAAAAATTACGTTTCCAGACTTTGGTTTGATGGCTGATGCATTGCACTCCCATACCCCACGGAAGGTTACAGCTTCGGTACCTCTATTTCTAAAAATCGAGCACTGTGTATATATATATAGATAGATAGATATAATCATGTTAATTATATAAGTGGGAATAATTAAATGTCTGTATTTTACTTTGATAAGTTTTATGATTTTGATACTATTTTAAAAATATAGTATGCAAACACAATTTTCAAAAAAAATCCGATTCATGATAAGACTTCTAAAAAAAATTTAAAAATATGTATATTTGTAATAATTCTTAAAAATAACAATCGTGAACTATTTGTTTTGAATTTAGCTTTGAAATACAAACTGCTGATCTGCTCCAAAATGTAATACACATGGGATGTATATAATGAATGAATTAAAAGTTGAGTAGAGGGTATTAAATATAATTTAACATGCAATTTCTAGTAGATTCTTCATGATTGATGTGTCGTATTTGAAATGGTGATTTGTGTAATGATCTATTTAATGGAAAAATTAGCATTGGTTTTTACTAAACAATTTAACAGAAATTTGAAGTTATGGTTGTGTCAATAAACATGTGTGTCAAAAAACCGATCAGTCTTAAATGTGTTAATGAAAAATTGTCTATTTGAAATGTCTCTCGTTCAGAAATTCTTATTTTTGACTGCTTGGATAATTTATTTACAGACTTTACTGATTTTTAAACAAGCCATAATTAACTTGCTACAACAATTTAAAATATAAAATTAGTTTAAGCCATTCTAGAACCTGGCAAATCTTGTTCCATAGAAATAAGAAACTTGCTTAATAAATTCAAATATTTTAACATTTTCCAACAAAGTAATAAAAGTATCAATTAGTTAAAGTTTTATTAATAACCAGTTGGATCTGCTGCCTACTTGCTAATGCTCGTTCATCCCTATAGAATAGAAAATTCGTAAAATTTTCATAATCTTATGCAAAAGTGCAATTATTCTACAAAAATATGAATTTGTAGCTTATAAATGGCAACAATTAACTGCAATATATTTAACATTGTTTACATGTTAATTTAATGAAGTTACATACCTGGTATTTTTCAAATAAACTATCGACAAACGAACATGTTTCGATACAAAAATGGCTGCCATTTGCTTGTTTTATTCAAAGTTAAATATAATGTCTGTCAAACAAATTAAAAATAATGTAAATACATCATAGATTCTTGAATCAAAACAAACCAAGAATTATATTAGCTGGTGTTCTATTACGAAGAAAATAAAAAAAAGACAATAGAACAAATTAAAAATAAAGTAAATACATCATAGAATCTTGAATAAAAGAAAAACCAAGAATAATATTAGCTGGGCTATTTCGAAGAAAATAAAAAAAAGAAAATAGTGTGTTTTTCAAAATGTTAAAAGGGCATATTACAGTTTGCTTTTAGGAATAGTCTATTATTAATCAATATATTGATTTTTTTTAAGATTTAAAGGTTTGATTCAAGTTATTAATTTGATTTAAAAGTTTGTTCTAGTAATTACTTTTTATACGAAAAATTCCATAATTCCCACAGAGTACCCATTTTATCCCATCTATGAATTGTAATAATTGAATGTGTAAAATAATTATTAAAAATATTTATAAGAACCTCAGAATTAAATAAGAATCTGTTACATTTCGAATAAATAAGTGAACAGTTTTATAAAACAACTAGCTGAAGTGTACCTGGCGTTTCCTCGGCTTTACCCATAGTGTTGGCTAATTTCTTAACTGTGGCGTCCTCTGGTGGCTTTACTAAGAAGTCATTTCTGCTTTAAGGGGTGGGAGGAAGAATTGTTGTGGTTTTTCGAAATCTCATGTAGACAGTGACTTTCCTCTTGTAAGTAAAGTGTGCAAAATTTCCTCAAGCTTGGAATAAAATTGTAGATTTGTTTCAAAGAGTAATTCACATACACTCTTCTTTATATATATATATATATATATATATATATATATTCTATTTTTATGTGTAATACTCTAGTTGAAATGAGTGGATATGTTCTTAAAAAATATTGGGTTGAGGTGGAACATCAAAAAGTATTCGTAAAATGTGCAATAACATTTTCTTATTAATTATCATATTTTGATAATTTTTACTAATTTCGCCATTTTGATGATATTTTTACATATAATGAACATATTTTAGTTTATTTAGGGACATTTTTATTCATTTGGCATAAATTTTATGCATGTGGCTACATTTTTATTTACTTAACGATATTTTTCAGGGTGGTAGTAACATAACCTGGGAAATCGGGGAATTATCATGGACATTTTTAATTCTGAAAATGTCAGGGAAAAGTCACGGAATTTTTCAGAATTTCACAAAAAATCAGGGAATTTTTTTAATTTAGATCACTAAAACGGCAATTATCGTCTATTATACCCTCTATTCTGAATAATTTAGTTGTCAATATTTCCTTTTAGTTCTGAAAAAGAATTAAAAAAAAGACCCGCATAGTTATGTGCAATTTCATAATTTCAGTTTTATTTTTGTAAAAACGTTAACCACCACTGCTGGAGGGAGAAGCAAAAGCAAAGTGCGTTGGACCTTGAATTGTAAGCGACATGTGAGGGGCTAATGAAAATGTGATTTATATTGAAAATTGGAATAAGAAATATGAAGCATATAAAACATTTTAAATTATCTGCAAAAGATTTTTGCATTTTCTGCTTCCAGAGAACATGTTTAATTAGTATTATGCCTGTGGCAATGGCATAATTTGTGTTGTATCCATAAATTATTATTTTAATTGTCAATAATTATTGCTTTTAATTTTTCATTTATAATGCAATATATTTATTGGATCATTGTAGCTTGGATACTTTGTTTCTATACAAAGCATGTATTGCAACGTTTCTTAACGTAATTGTAATATCAGGGAAATTTTTGTGACACCATCATGGAAATGAGGGAAATATCAGGGAACTTTTTTTCCAGAATGTTGTTGCAACCCTGTTTTTATTCATATAGCAACATTTTTATTAATTTGGCAATATTTACTCATCAGCCAATCGAAATGCATCGTTTATCCCTCTTCATAGGTTACATAATATTAAAATGTTAAATTGTTACAATTTTGAAATATTGCATTGTTACAGGTTCTCCATGTTAATCCTATTGAATTAAAAAAAAAATCATAATTTTGGCATTTCGAATTTTTAAAAAACCTTTCTTAGTGCACCCCCTATGTATCAAATTTCAGCTCTCTAGGTCTTTTGGATCTGGAGATTTCGTGATAAGTGAATCAGTGAGTGGTGTTTTTCTGTAAGATATTGTAATTTTCCAATTTTTCTCCAAAGGAAATTGGACTTTGAGCGTCAAAAATCGAGTTTTAGGATCCATTTGCCCCCACCTTATCCTATGCATTAAATCAGATATATAGCTGCTATTCTACAAAAAAAAATCAGAATTCTGAGATGTTTGCTTCTATACGATTTGGTTAAAACAACGCACATTCTTGCATTTTCCAATATTAACATAAAATGACTATCTACTATAAATCATATTCCTTAAACATTTCTAAATAAACTCAGTTAATATCATAATTTTCTAATAGTTTTTCAGATGACTTAAAATGTGGAAAAGGAGCAGTGTTTTGATAGTTTTCCGTGAATTACTTAAAAATGTTATAAATGCTTATAGCTGCTTTTATATCAGGGTTGCTTATATAATGTTTAGCTATACATAATAAACTTGCATGAAGATATTATTATGATTTAATCATTTACTTGTTTCTGTTTGAAATTTTTTATGTTTTGTTATTTCTAAATTGCCTTTGTCTGAGTTTATTCCCTTTGCACTCCAAGAACAACTTTGGCATTTGCTTTCTTTCTGTGGAACAGTTATTCCTTTTCTGTTCTTTTTCCCAGAATTTTTTAGGCTCATAGAGGACAAAAATAGTAATCTGTTTTGGGTCTGGCAAGTGAACAAGTTGAAAAAAAATATGAATGTTTTTTAAACACAAAATCATAGCGTTCTTTATTTTAAAAAACGGGGCACCAAACGAACGTGTTGTTATGTTGTAGCCTAAGAGGCGACATTAGAGTGTAAAGGATTAAAAAAGTTAAACACTTTTTGAGATTTATTGTGCATAAGTATGCATTTGCTTCATACCTCGGAAATATCAATAAAATTACTTTTTTTCTTTTATTTATTAACTCTTTTCATTATATCCTTGCAGCTGTGCTCACAGGGTGATCATGGCACAAGGTGCGCCATTAGAATTTTTCAGGGGGATTTTGGTTGAATAAGCCTTTAAAATTGATACGGGTACATCGGCAGAAACTTAACCGACATAAAAAAATATATTTTAAATCCCCATTACTGCATGTAGGAGTATCCTATAGGGATAAATGGCCTTCCATCACATAGAACAGTGATTATGTTGACCATTGGTGGTTCAAAAGCGGATCTAAAGTGGTCCATGGAACTTTTTCCAATAAAAATGTTTTTGTTTTGCTTTAAAAAAAAAAAAAAAAAAAGGTCAGACATTGTTTAAGAATGTATTCTTTTTGATGCCAAAACTATCTAATAAGGAAAGCACAATTTTCCCCGTAAAATAAATAACATTTTGTGCATTGGTACCCTATATTTATACTTTCTTCTTGGTCTTAATTCTTATGAATCTCAGCCTACAATGAATTATTTTTCATATTTCTTTAAAAAGTATTTTTTTTCTCTCGTGTATAATCTGGCCTCTTAAACTGATGTAACTTTAGTTCTAATTGACGTACTGTTGCGAGTGTGCTTAAACTGAGGAAATATGCGAGTTCCGATAGTTCTATTTCGTTGGTTGACAGTTTAAACTATTATGATGAAATTGTGGAGAGTAGAAAAGGACGATTGTCTAATATTTCATTTTTCAGCCAAATTAATAATTATCATTCTAAATTACAATTGCCACATGGGAAACTTCAACAGGTTGAAAGAGCACAACACAAGAGACAAACAAAATAATACCAAGAAGTCTAAACTTATAACAAGTCCACAGCTTACCAAAAACGCAAGAATGAGTCGGCAGATCAGGCGCGCACAAAAACATGTAACACCAAGAGGAATCAGACTAAAGAGATAAATAAGCTATTATCGGGTAGAGGAAAGTAGGCCTTGTGCACCAGGCTGGCCATTAATCCATTTCCTCTTCTGACCTTTATAACGTGTGTGTTTGGCGGGGGGAGTTTAACTACTATAACTTTAGTTCTCTACGGATCGTGACGAGTTTGTGTTTAAATTGAAAAAAACGACGATTTCTACCATTTCATTTGATTGGTTGACAGTTAACCATTTATGTGAAAATTGTGTTGAGTGGAAAGTGATGATTCTAAAATTCCATCGCGGCATAGGAAACTTAAAAAGTTGGAAAGAACATTTTAAGACAACGATCAAAATCATATAAAAAAAGTCTAAACTTGCAAGTAGACTGTTTGATATTGGTAGACCTAGAGTTTTTAGAGAGGACCCTGACAACCAAGCACGAATACAAAATCCTATAACTCCAAGGGGAAGAAGTCTATAGGAATAAATATTCTACCGTCGTGAAGAGGAAAGTAGCGCTGCGTCTACCGAACTAGTCACTAATCCACTCCCACCGTGGCGATAATTTGCTTAATTTGAAGAGAACGACGATTTCTACAATATTAGTCTATATAGTTAACAGTTGAATCTGTTGGTGAGGAAATTGTGTATAGTAGAATGTGACGATTTGACGAAGATTTCGCTATGGAGTCAAAATATCCGGCTAAAATGGAATATTTTGTGGAGTATATGCGGTAAAGTGGAGACTGTGCTTTTTATATTTTATTCTTCCATTCACTCAATTTTAATTTTTTTTTATAACTATAAAAGTTATACAAGTAAAATAGTTTTATTCATACAGCATTAAGAATCTTTCAAAACAAACGTTTTACTATACTATAGTTATTTTCAATTGCTAAGTGTACGTAATTTATACATAAAATTACTGTTAAAAATATAAACGGTTCATTTTCCTAGCTGTTCTGGATTTTTTTTTTATCTAATCCAAATTTGTCTCTTGATTTATTTCTAATTGAAAATACGAAACGTAGAGATTTATGTAAATTCAGTTGGAATTCAGAAAGTTGATTCCAAATAAGGTCATATAGTTAATTAGATAATAGGGGGTGGGCGGCGGTAGGCAGTAGTGAACCATTTGAATGGGGAAGGGATTGTGTGATTGGACTTGAGGGCAGGGCCTTATTTAGATAGTTCCGTACTATGGGCACAACGTCATTGATGGAGGGCCCCTTTCGTAAAAATGGTCTCTTAAGAATTAAAAAAACGCATATATTAGGTGTAATATTTATCCGAATACAATAAAATTATATAATTCTTTTTGGAAAATTGCCTAAATTTTTTTTTAAAATATTTCGAAAATAATAACATTTGTCAAAGTATAGACATCTTTGGTACAATTTATCAACAATTAACTAAAAGTTTAGGCCCTCTAAAGCTGGGGGCCTAGGCCTGGTCCTAACGTGACTAATGGCAAGTCAGGCCCTGCTTGAAGGGGATTGGCATCCCTGCATCCTTGCTACGAGAAATCAGTATCTATTTAATATTACGAGAAATAATCCATGTGTAAAGGGTTTAAAACTCTGGAAATGTATAAATTTTAAAAAATATATAATTTTCAATTTTGTGACTGTTAGAGTACCCCTATCACAAGGTTTTACTTTTCAAGTTGCTTTACAAAACTAAGAATCTTCAAAAGTAAACAACAGGCTATACGTTTATCTCAAAGATGCCACTTTTTATTTAGTGATTTCTCTATTGACAGGTAGCCAACCTTCCCATTTGATAAACTTGAAATGTTCCTGTTCAGCATCCGTAATTTTTTAGAAAGAAAACTTGTTTTTTCATGAGAAATGTTTTATGATATGACCTTATCTCCCTCCTGGATG
Source organism: Troglohyphantes excavatus (assembly GCA_963932185.1). Classification (NCBI taxonomy): domain Eukaryota; kingdom Metazoa; phylum Arthropoda; class Arachnida; order Araneae; family Linyphiidae; genus Troglohyphantes; species Troglohyphantes excavatus. The sequence continues at coordinate 46,177,412 of OZ010666.1, forward strand.
GTTAGAAATATTGATATATTTAACAGTGTTCGTACCAGTCACGTCAGGCGTCTATTTTCCTCACTGTAAGTGGCTAGATACCATAAGTGCCGAACATTTTCAGTTAAAATTCCAAATAATGATCACTCGACAACCCCGCAGAGAAACGCGAAAAATTTATAAATGGATGTTGATATAATGGTGCTCTCCACTTTATAGATCAAACAACAGATTGACACACAAAAAGAAACCCTAATAAAAGGTCGTCTTTAAGAAAAGCGGGAAAATAATACAATCCTTCCTAAAGTGCCCATTTTGAAGCACCACTTGTAGAAAGAAGGGAGAACTTAAATCTTAACGTCATCAAGTCCGGAAGATCTTTTTTTATTATTATTGTTATCTCATCTTTCCACTATTCGTGCATAGATACAATTAAGTGTCGCCAATGTAACCTGACTTCCAGACAGTCCGGCTCTCGCATGTTCTTTTTCTTCGTCGTCCTCCTCTTTCGTCGTTTGCTTCGTCGGGGGTGACGTGTTAGGCACGTTTCCCGGTGATTGTGTTTGTTTTCATCCATGACAAAAGAGTTCGATCACGCTGTTCTTCGTAATAGCAGTAGCTGGGTGGTTCCGAGTGAGGCAGTGTTTTTTTTTTTCGCGTTCCCGGGTTCCTTTTTCGGATTGTTTGTTCGAATGGAAATGATTGATGCTTGGGATTTAGTGGTCGTGGGGTCCCCATGTAACTGGACTTTGGAAGCTTTTCCGTGGGAACTCTTGTTAAGGTACCGGCGAAGGGTATGTATAATTTTCATTATAGAAAAATTGCTCCGATTCGAAAATTTGTTTTTCGAAATATCAATAAAAATTTCTTGTTATAAACGATAAAAAAAAAAAAACGTTATACGCCGAAAACTGTTACGAGTTGTTTTATAAACGACCCGATTAAGAAAATTTAGTATTTTAAGCAGGAACCGTTTTATGTTTAGGGGGCTAGGTCAATGCCCCCTTCCCACGTGCAAACGTCGAATAGGCCCTTGAAGGGGCCTTCTTAATATTTCTGATGGGCCCCCAAATCACCCTCATCAATTTGCTACTAAATTTACTTGAAAATACCAAAGTAAACAAACTTTTGTAAAATAATTAACTCCACCTATAGTGTAATTTAAATTGTGCAAAAATTAAGAAAAATAAATACTCAATATATGCAACTGATTAGGATAATTCAATACACTTTAATGTCTTTTAACGGAGTTTTTTTAAAAAGTGTTTACATTAAAGGCAAAAAAATATGTGAAATTTTTACTATAAAAAATTATTTTTATTTTCCTGGGTCTATTTAAGAACAATGAGGGCCACCGTTTGAAGGCGTGCTTCAAAGTTTCAATCATGCCATATATCTTTAAAATCTCAAAATGCATATAACACACAAAAAAAAACACCTTTTTCAAAGAAAGTGCATATACTGTTTTCATTTATATATTTTTATTTTAAATCTTATGTTTGTTAAATTGATTCATATTTGTTGTTTCTTCTAATGATTTTTTTTTTGTATTTCTTAATGTATTATATTTCTTAATATATTTTAAAGTTTTAAAAAAAGTTGAATATTTAAAATAATTAGCAAACAATAATTTGAAAAGTAAAAATGACTGAAACAAAAAAAGTTACCTAGTTTAGTTAGTGGTCTGTGTTTGCTTATATGAATCTCGTAAACTAATGATCCGATTTTTTGATACTTGGTAAAAATCGTAGTTTTCAATCGGAAGAATTTAATGTCGATTTTTATTAGATATTTTAATTAAAAGATTATTTAAAACTTTAAGAATGTTTCATCTAAGTATTTTATCAATGGACGTAATAAAAGTCAATTTGTTTAATGCTAATCTCGGTATTTATTGGACCGACATTAATAAAAATTTACGAACAATAAAAATTTAGTAATAGTTTAAAAAAAAAGAAAGTTTTCCACATTATTTTATGTCATTAGGTTAAAAAGAAACTTAGTTATTACAACTTTAACTTATTTTCCAATTTTTGGCGTATGTACATATATTTTTTCATGTTTGTCCGGACCTGACATAACTTTTTACTGTGTGCAGTACACTCATTTTGGTAATTTTCATCATATCGGGATAAGTCATTTTTCTAAAGGATAAGTCATTTCCCTCTATCATTTTTGATAAAAATTCTAAGTTTTTCCAGGAAAACGACAATTTTCCTGGAAAATTGTCCAATATTCTCATCAATAATAGCAGAATCAAATTCTGCTATTATTACGTATTCTGTCTTAATTAGGACATAGGTTTATTTGTAAGCTTGGTATTAAAGCTTGAATTCACTAACTCGAGTCATTCCTTCCTTCCCATCCCGTAGTGGTGATTCAATTCACGTTCGTCAGTTCAGTTTGTCGTGAAGTTTGGCGCACAGGAAAGCCGTTCGTGTTTTAATGCTTCGATCGACGGCTTAGATTATTAGATTGACCTCCTGTCATTAAAGAAGTGTTCGAAATCGCGTGACAAAAGGTCTCGATGTATACGATTATTATTGTTGTTTACAATCTTCTTCTTTATATAGTTTTTATCTTTAATCTAATACATTGAAATCTTTCAAACTTATTTAACCTGTATATAATTAAAGATTATTTTTTTTCATTAACGTGTGAAAAATCACATAGGCGTAAACTCGTATTGAGCCCAGGATATAACTTGTATTGAGTGAATCTGAAATCCCTGCTCAGTGTTTGATTCCAAATGAGAGCTAGTGTCGATCCCCTTTTACCCACCCCCAATAATGTTGAAAACTTTTCACCTATGATAAATCGCACCTGTAAAATGTAATTTACCTTTACTTTTAATATCGGTACTTGACGATTTTGGATTTTATACGGCGCTTAACGTATAGTCAAAAAAGTTATTTTTTTGCAAATACTAATAAATTAAAAAAAAAAATAGGCTTACAACTTTTGTCTAACAAGCAGTCTCATTTTATGATTGTAATGTAAACGTTATCTAAAAAATATCATTTCAAAACACACACACACAGGTTGGCTGCCAAGTGTTGTAAATCCAGAAACAACTTTTAAAGTTTGCAACTCGTCTTGACGATAATGCCAAGTGGAATAACATTCAATCCATTATTGGACAACGTATTAGTCTAGGAGCCGCCCTAATAGGCCAAATGGTAGATCTATCTTCATAGTAATGGTAAATGGTACATCACTTGTCAGACAGCCCGCCCATCTAATATGTATATGAATGATGTCATCCGATTTCTAGGCTGAGATTTTATTATGATTAAAGCTTTCTTTACAAAGAAGTTTCGGCATCGATATACTTAAAAAATTACTAAATAAAGTAGGGAGGAGGAATAATTTCAATCACTAATGCGCCATCACCTGTTACCTTACTTTAACCCTGTCGTGGTCATGCTTAGTCTGACAAGCTCGATGCCAACCCTGCCTGTGAACAATAAAAATATGACGTGCGACTCCGGCAGAGTTAAAGTAAAATTACTAGTTATCTGGGTATTAGAAATGACACCTTACTAGAGCCTAAGATAAACAATGTATGCAACTGCTCAATTGCTTTTTAAGGATGGTGCAAATACGTATATATTTTTTAAATAAAAAGCAAGAATAATTAATTTTGGTAACCCTCTTAATTTTTAGAAAAATATTATATTAAAATATTGAGTGAAAAAAAAATCTCCATATATAAAACTCTTTAACGTTTTTCGCTAATGAATTCTGTGAGAGGGTTTAATTTCATTTGTTTTAAAAATTCATTTACAATTATTTTCCTCCTTCAAAGTATTGTAAATTTGCGCGAATTAATAAAAGGTCGCTTACACAAGGGAAAAAAAACTTAATTTTTAATATTTGATTCCTCTTGGAAAAATAATGTTCAATAAGCACTGGAATCGTCTGTTTATTAACACCAAAGTGCTAAATTTCCCTATTGCCCATTTGATCTTTTACTACTCCACTCTTAAGCCACGACTGTCCGTTGGAATAGGAATTTTATTGATGGTTATATTGGAAGATGACAAAAATTACCTTATAAATAATGGATTCACTGAATTACGTTTTACTGTCTTATTTTTTCTGCTGAATTATCCCACCAGCCATTTAATTCCCACTAATTTGCTTGTAATTACACGATTAAATCGCATTATCCTCCGTCTTATAACAACTGTAAGAACCGCGCGAATTCTTCATGGAAGAATCTCAAAAATGTCCCCTCCCAACTGAGCTTCCCATCCTGTCTGCTTAACTGTGACGCAGTACATTTTTAACCGGTAGAGGAACTAAGCTTTCGCATCGCTATCGATGCATTTCACAAGTAAATAAATCGGTAATTCGAAGCGATTCGATTTAAGATGATTATGCAGCTCAAACAGGATTACGGGTATTATCCAGCTAACTGTAACCAAATTTCCCTCTACGCAAGGGAATGCATCCTTTTCCGCTAAAAATGGAACTGCTGTTTGACTTTGTATAAATATCCTTTAACTAAGAAGTCCTGTTCGCGATCTTGACCTCCAGGAGATTTTCCGATTCAGCTCAAAGAGTCTCCCTTATTAACTCAATTTATGTAGGTCGCACTCTTTTAAAAAAGCACTTCACTTGTTTAAAAAAACTGACATGTTGGTTTTCACTCGATTCGCCGAAGTCGTTTATGCAACTGATGTATTTCTATTTAGCATAGATGGACATTATGCCACAAATTATGCGCATACGGTGTCGCGAGACAAGTCCGCCCAGGCCGAATATCTCGTGTGTGGAGACTGCTCATTAATTTGCATGTTTGGTATTCACTTTCTCTCTCTAAGTTTTTTGATCAAGACACACCCGAACTTAACCTTGAAATGTAACCCACGCGACGCCTTGTCTTGGGGCGAGGCATATTTACGCTGTATTAGTCGATGTTTTGCTAGCTGAATGGACATTTCTACATATTAGAAATACTCGAGCTCTACAAAGGTCCAAAATAACATTTTTAATGAATGTCATGTCGTTCAGGGGAAATGTTAGTTGGAGATAGCAAGCTTATTTTGTTTGAGAAAGCAAGATTTAACTATAATAAATGTAAAGTCCAAAAAGGACTTTTTTTCTTTGTTTAGTTAAAGTTGATTTGGCTGTATAATCAGAATATATATATATATATATATATATATATATATATATATATTGATTTGTTAGACTACCGTTTTCCTTAATACGAATTCCTAGAATATTAATCCTAATCTTTTTGTAATACATGTATTTTATGAATCTGTTTCCTTTTCTGATTATTCATGCCTCGATAAGTTAAGTTGAACATGAAACCGTTTGTATACATAACCTTTAATCTCTCCAACCTTTAACTATTTTTTTTTTAAAACCTTTTTTATACTATTGGGAATAATTATATTATAAGCTTGCATAGCCGCGTGTATCTGAAGCAATAGGCAACTAAGTATGGGATAAACAAAATAGTTACTCTAAAAATAAACACTTTTTGGCTGCAGATCCAAAAATTTGACGTCATGATGCAAATATTAGGATCTGTTAATCATAAATTTGCAAAATGGATCCCTGTAATATCAACTTGAGATTCGCCGTCTAAAGCACAGTCTACACGAACGTAACATCGCGTGGCATTTTGCAGAAGCCTCTGTGATTCGTACATTTAAACCACGTGGTTTTATAAAAATCATAGAAGGCTTCAGCAAAATGCCGTGTACGTTTATCCCGTACGTGTAGAATGGACCTAAAGCAAACTGTGCAAATATATCTGTGGTTTTTTCTTCGTAATAGGTACTCAACCATCGTGCAAGTTCTTAACAAAAATATATTTGCTTAAAAGTAATGTTAAAGTGGTTAAAAGCATAGAATAGAATGGTTAATCCAAACTGAGCGTACCCGAAAAACAGGGACATAGGGTCACAGTACATTAGATGATTCGATTATTATTAATATCTTTCAATGTTAAATAGTTTCATAAATCTAGTTACATGACATCTTACCGGGGAATCGACATTCGAACCCCATGACTTTGGAAGCTCTGTACGTCGTTGGCGTTATCTTGACCTCCACTATTGAACAACTATACTTAATCTAAGATAAAACAGTCGAACTAAAATTGCTTCTTTAAAAAAACTTGAAATGAAATCAGAGCCAAGTTTATTAAATATAGAAGCAAGGCATGTGTGTTCTAAATCAAGAATGGGTTCCCGAGGAGTTAATACGTTTCCGCGTACAGCTTTGCGTGCATTTAGTGTAGCGTAACAAACCGAAGCTGAATAGATAAAGGGGGCATCCGAGATTTCAGGTCAACCAGATGGGTTTTTCTGATTGTTTTAGCAACCGCCGGCTCGTGCACGCAAACTTTCGAGGGAAAGTGTCGATGGTTATGGAGTCGTAACGAACATTGACCGCGAAAAATGAGCGTTCTAATATTTGCTTAGCGTGGCCGTTATTCACACTTTGGGATCACAGCTAATACTTGAAATCGTTTGTAAGTGCTGAGTAAGATGATGCCTGTGTATATAAATTACAAAGTTGATATTCCGATTCGAAGGCCCGATTAAACTTCGAAGCAAGGGAAGCCCGCCTTTAAAAAGAGGTCCCATAGCTCTCAAATAGATCCTGTAACATGTTTCCCATGCACTAAAATTCAGCCCTGTTTTTAATCGAATCTTAACCTTCCGTCAGGAGCAATACGTTGACCGCTGATTTCGGGCGCAATGTGTTTGATAGACCACACTTTTAAAAAAAAATGATAAATACCTAATTATACAACTGCTAAGTTATGGACATCATTATTAGTAAAGTAAAAACAAGAAAAATACAAAAGTTTCTGCAAAAAAACACACATGTATTTTATATGAAACTAGTCAAACAAATTTCAATGAAATTGTGCGCGCTCGCTATGCCTGTCAGACCAATTGCGCCCGATGGAAAGTTAATAATATATAAAAAGCATTCAAGCAATACAAATGTTTGATTCATTTGATATCGATTTACGGTTTCACCTGCCTAGTTCGAATTCCTCCGTCCATTTGTTCCAGCGATGGTTTTTTAAAAATGAGAGGGTTGCTTGCGTAACAATTGATGTTACATTGAAGTATATAACTATGATTTTGTACTTGCGTGTTTTTTCGGTGAAATGGATGAGACGAAACAAATTGACTTTTAATACTAGAGAAGCTAAAAATGGCGTCATATATGATGGCAAGTAGGACAATAAAGTAAAATATACTAATTATACAATGACGCCCATACTTGTAGTAGTTGTGCATTTCGTAAAAGAACTGAAGGTTAATTAGACATGAAGTGTTGATTGTCACATGTGTTGGTTAAATGCAATAGAACATTGTTAATTCAAAACAGTTGTCTTTGTTGACAAATGAGGACTTCGAGTGATGCTAGCCAAATAACTAGTTATATTTAACAACGTTTTTCCACTAATGGGTAAAATATGTTTGAATTTATAATCAATCAATAGCGTTTTTTCTAACACCGAAATTTTCATTTCTTCAATTTCATCGATCCTTCCTGGTACCAAATTGCATTGTATTAGAGTTCAAATGTAATGTGTCGGTGTTGCAAAAACGCTGATTGTAGTTTAATTCTGAAAAGTAAATCCTTCCAATCCTTCCTTTACCTTTCAGCAAAGTGTTTTACATTAACAAATTAAACAAAAATTTGTCAATGGAATGGTGATTGGATCGAAATAATTTGTTCTGAAAATTTTCAGAACTTTTAAATATTAAAGTTCCATGCATGCTTGCTGTGCGGTACTTCACAGAAAGAAGGGGTGCACAATAAGTATTACTCATTAGAGTGGTCGGTTGAGTTAATGACATTTATAAAACAATTGAAAAATACAAAGTCATTAACGTGAGATGAGACAAGAAATTAATAGGCAAGATTATTGCGGTGTCACGCTGGTGACTGTTTTCACGCTTGGCGAGACTTGGCGCCGTTTGATTCGTTCGAAACCAAACAGTTTCATTTTAATCACAGAAAACTGGTCTTGGAAGAAAAGGGTTTTGTTTCGGATGAAGATAATGAAGATACCTTTTCGCGCAACGTCTTGTTTCATTCAACACGGCTGATGGTTTCTATTTTGAGGAGTCGTATTATTCCCGAGTTGTAGTTGAGATGTGAGCTCTTATTTAGATATTTTGAGTTCTACTTTACCTTGAGTGTTGGAACTGTTTTATTAATGTTATGCGCATAAAACTAAGTCGTTTATTTCAAGCATTGATAAGTTTGAAGGTGTGCATAATTTTGGGTATTAATTGAAATTTTGGTATTTTGAGTTACGTTTTTCGATCCATATTTTCGCTTTTTTTTAGACGAATGGCCATGACGAATCTCAAGGACTAGCAAGCATCAGAATGAAGCCTGATGATCAGGGTCGTTTTGGGTTTAATGTCAAGGTAAGTTTTCTTTGTAATATCACTTAATTTAAGTTTTTATTGATGCATTTAAATTTATTATAGGGTTGTTGATTTTTTTCATATTAGGTTTTTTTTTATCTTATATATATATATATATATATATATATATATATATATATATATATGAAATCAACGTGATCTAGTGAAGGTGCAATAACATAAAATTCGAAACTTTTAGATGTGTTTGGTAAATTCATAAGCTGCTCAGTTGCAAAAGTAGACCACCCTATGTTTTTCACATTTTCATGTTATGAATGAATTTTAATGCACTTTAAGACATTATAGAATCAATTATGAATTTAAAAGTTGTCAAATCGTTCAAAAAATGAATTGTTAAAAAATATATATGACTTTTTTTGTTCTTTGTGGTTGTTTTCTTTGGATAACAACTCAAGTTGAATAAAAATAAATAGTGTATAATTTATTTTTCTTAAAATATTTTTCTGTTATTAATTTTTTTTTATTTCTCTTTATACAAATTCCTAAATATACATTAAATCTAAATTATGCATTCATTCTGAATATAATAATGTTTAAGTTGGGTACATATAGAAAATTTAGCAATTTAGTTAAAATTCAGAAATTTTCCATAAAATATTTCTGCATTAAAAGTTTATATCCTCTAATTTTTTTAAATAGCTTATGATTTAAATTTAATAATTATAATTTAGAACATTATTATTCTATATTTTGTTATTGTCCATTTTTTAAATGAAAATCCAAATTTGGTCTGAATAAGAATTTAATATTAATCTCTAATCATTTTTTTATCAGACATTTTTGGCTTTTTTAATACATTGTATGTGTTTTAAGTTCCTTTTAAAAAATTGGGTCGAAACTATATCTAAGGATTTTTGAGGTTTTCCTAAAATGGGTAAAATTTAAACACTTTGATTATACTTTATATTGAATTATCAAGGATTTTCACTTTTTTAAATCTTAACTGTGTTGTAAACATATTTTCTTTACTAAATCAAATTATTTGCAACTGTAATATTTTTTTGTTATCCAATATAAAACATCAAATTTGATTTTTAAAACAGCTTTTTTCTTTTACACTAATTTGATTAATGTGATTATAAATGAGTATACATATGCTTGAATTAATTTCACAACTGTAAAAAAGAAGAAAAAAAATTAAATGAAGCAATAAATACTGTATTAATACACTCAATTAAAAGATAACAATTTAAAAGTGAAACAAAAGGGTTATGCACTTATCATTTCTTTACTTTCAATGTCAGTTCCTTAACTGCTGTAAGTTCATTATCAGTTCTCTTACTTGTTATCATGCAATATAGCCTTTCCTACTTCTCTTTGTGATTAGGGTGGAGCAGATCAGAACCTTCCTATTTTGGTATCTAGAGTTGCACCAAACACTCCTGCAGATACCTGTATTCCTAGGCTGAATGAAGGTGATCAGGTACTTATGATCAATGGAAGAGACGTTGCAGGATTAACACATGACCAGGTACTCTATACTTTGATAAATTTACAATACATAACACTTCTGTGTTATTTTGTATTGACATTGACTTTGATAAAGGGTTTTGAACGTTATAGTACTTTTATCAAGTAAAATGTGAAAATAATTTTATTTAATTTTAATTAAAAAAGTTAAAAACAAATATTATTGATTTATAAATTTTGACATTTTAACAATATAATTTTTTTAATATTTATTTTTAAAGTTACAGAATATTAAATTTTTTACATGCTTTTATTTAACTCACACTGTCTGGTGTGATGTGTCCTTAAATCTTGTTTTAATTTATTTTCAGTGTTATTCTTAGTTTACTTAATTTTTTTTAGATAAATTGTATTGTGTACATAACTAAAAAGATCTTATATAACAGGTTGTGAAATTGATACGAGCATCTAGAGAAAGACATCCGGCCGAACTACTTTTGACTGTACGACCGAATGGTGAGCATCTTGTTTTGCTGTTTATTTTCACTATTAGTAGTAGTCATCATATAGAATAGATCATAAACTTATCTTTTATAAATTAGTAATTATCTAGTAAGTTTAACTAATATAATGTAAGTTAAAGTTCATAGGTAAATTTATCTAGAATTCAATTTTGTTTAATTAAATTTTAAAATTCACAAACTTAATTGTCTTATGCATACCAATCTTTAAGCCAGAATATGGATAGGCTTTATGGTTGTTATTCCATGTTAATCTATAGATCTTGGCTGTTTATATATTATTGCACATGATGGTTAGACATGTAGCATGTATATACCCAACCACAACCAATCATTGAAATTTAAAAGCCAAATGACATATTTTCAGTTTTTTTTTGTTGCAATCTTTGATTATAATCATTATTACGTTTGTTAAAAAAAAGTTAGCATTTTTTTTTATTACTTTAACTTTAATTATTATTAATTTTTATTAAATTAGATATCTAAATTATTGTTATAAGTTTTATTATTTTATTAAATATTTGCTATCAATAATAAAATCATGCATTGAATTGCATAATGTAGTTAATTGTATATTGTAGTTGATCTAAGCAAAAATGATCAGTTGAGTTATAGTTGAATTTTTATTCATATTTTTGCAGTCTATGTTGGAGAGGACGTGGAGGAACCAGACTTCCAATATATACCCGATGCACGTCATGTGTCATCTAAAGTGCCACGGTCGGATGTTTTATCTGAATCCATGCTGTTACTCAGTGATGGATTGGAAAGTGGTGCTACGATAGCTCAGTTTGAAGTATGCCTCTATCTTGTTTTTTAAACACTAAATTTTGAAATTATTTAAAAAATAATATGCAAAAGAATACTAGTTTAAAATCACCTTTTCAGTGCAATTTGGTTGAATTTTTATCTAACTTGCACTCCAAAAAGATTTCCCTTTTCCCCACGTGTACTCTAAATTAAAGCCTTTGTGTTTGATGTCATTTCCTTCCAGGACCATCTTCATTCCTTTTACAACTGAAAATTGCCAATTTAGTTTACAATGTGTATTTTATATTCCTGTTTTTTTTGGAAAGTTTCCAAGTTTTAATTAACTCTCCAATATTACAAATTTAAAAATTGTGTTATAAATTTATTATTTTAGATGTGCTTTTATGTTAAATCGTTTCCACACTTTCTGCAGTCTGAAATGCATGCTGTGCATATTTTATTTTCACCACAATGTCTAGTATTTTGTCTCCTGTAGTGACTTGCCACAAAATAGTTAAAAGCTTTATAACTTCTACTTATTTGCAATTTGTACAAATTTAGTCATTTTTCAACTAAGTTTAGCTTTGTCAGTATCTTTTTAATTGATGTTAAGTCCAATCTGTTTGTAGATTTATTGGTTTTGTTTTGATATTCTGGTCTGGATGGATAACTACAATTTTGTCTCTGTCCTTTTTCTTCCACTGTACTCGCATCCATCTCATTCCAATTTTCAACATTCTTTAGATTTTTCCTGTCAATTATCTTGTTGAAAAGCATTCCATACTTTTTACAGTTCTGTTTAAACTGCAATTTTCATGTCAAATAGTTTGTCTATTTACTTAGACTTCTATGAAAATTTTCTATTTATTTATACTTATGCTTTATTTCCATTATGCACCTATTTTTATATCTATAGTAAGTCAATGAACTTAAGGCATACAAATGCATTCAACCATTTTTTTAAAAATTTATATATTTTTAGTAGTTTTAGCATTGGTACAATTTGTTTCATTTATTTTCTAAAACCTTTTTATGTTTTAATGACATTTTAATATTTTATCATGTAGATAATTTTCATCTTTTAACTTTAATTATGTACCAATCTAATACTTTTTTAATATATAGTCTTCTATTTAAGCATTTTTTTTTACCACATAGCTGTCTTCCATTTTTAAATGTTTAATTAGATATCTAACGTTTATTTTGTAATCTTCTATTTTACACTATTTTAGTTAGGTTACATTGCATGTGAAATTATAATTGAATTGTATGAAATATTTAAACTATTCCATTTCTGAATACTTTATTTAATTGATATACTAGTGTACATTTTTTTAAAAATATATATATGTTAATAGTTTATAGTCTATCTCTGTGCATTAATCCTCTATTAGAGATTTTAGGTTAATAATTTTCTCTTTTTTTATATTTAGCAACTTTACAGAAAGAAACCTGGGATGAGTATGAACATAGCAAAGTTACCTGAAAATCTAAACAAAAACAGATATCGAGACATATCGCCTTGTAAGTATTGTTGCACCACTCCATCACCTAGACAATCTCAATTCAAATAAAAGTTATTTATTATTGCCCATTCACCTGCAGATAAACATAATATTAAATATTCCTAAGATTTACTGGTTGTATAAATTGTATATCCGAGTACATTATCATAATTTAAATCATAAACAAATTATAATTAATTAAAAAAAATTATGCTTTTTCATACACATTTTAATTTTTATAGAGCTATTTACAATTTAAAAATCATGTTGAAAGCGAATATTGCAGTTATAAAATATAATTCAATTATATTCAATAACTTAATGTTTTTTTAATAAGTCGAACATGTATTGTCTCCAATTCTCAAATATTTATTAAGAAATTCAACTAAATATGCTGCTTATTATTAAAAATTTGAAAACATTATATATTTATTTCAGATGATAGTACAAGAGTCATATTGCTTAGTAATTCGAATGGAGATTACATTAATGCAAGCCATGTTAATGTAAGTATGCATACAATTCTACCATTAAAATATTTTAAGTTATATTGAAATATAAAATAAAAAGTTTAGCATGCAAGAAGTTTACTAACAATATTTTTTAATGTTATTTTTTACTTTGCATAGATGGAAATTCCTACTTCTGGAATAGTCAACAGATACATTGCTTCACAAGGACCCTTGTCCAACACAACATTTGACTTTTGGCTGGTAAGTTAGAAAAAAAAAATTAAGTATATGTATTGATAATTTTTTTAAAAAGATAGTTATTATCTTTTTTATTTATCAATAATAAAATGTTTATATCAAATAAATATATCAAGTAATCAGTATAATACTATTGAATAAGTTATCATGTTAATTCTAATTGTATTAAATTCATTTAACTTTTGCTTTTAATCTTTCTGAGTAATATTAAAATGGAGTAACTATTGAAAAATAGCAGTATTTTTTTAATGAAGTGTATTTTGAATATTTTAAAGAATTTTTAATATTTCAAGTATCTTATCTCAATATGTCAAGGGGTCATTATTGCCTGATTGGCGTAGCTGATTTGGGAGGGGGGGGGGGGGGGTCTTGAGTTAGATTTCTGGCAATGCTTAAAAGACTCGTCCTATAGAAGGAACTAAGGCATAATAAATCGATCAGGGCTCAAAAATCTTAATGTTGGTCTTGTTGTGGAAGTTTTTAGATTGGAATGTCAGTTCAATTGTGGTCTTGGTCATCTGACTAGTTCAAAATTATGAGACAGGTTTCTTGTTTATTTTTTTCACGATATGTCTTGGAACTGTTTCTAATGGTTGGCTGTATAGCTCTGTGTGACATTAATTCAACTAACACAATACATAATATTTTTGTATAAGTACTCATAAATACATAGTAGTACTAATAAATACACTTTGTACTAATTTTGATTAAAATAACTAGTTTTTCTATATCCACTCTTCAACAAATTGTTATCAATAACATTGATCTGTATAAAACACGCATAATTTCAAGTAAAATTTACTTCAACATAAAAATCCATTTCCAGATGATATGGGAACAACAGTCAACGTTAATTGTCATGGTTACCACCTTGATGGAGCGAGGAAGATCCAAGTGCCATAAATATTGGCCAACTCTGTATGACTCACTGGAAGTCGGCTTTCTCCGTGTTACTTCCGTGCGAGAACAGGAGACTTCGTCTTTTGCATTTAGAGAATTTACGTTAATAAACTCGGAGGTTTGTACTTATAGTTAATAAAGATTTCTTTAGTTTCTATTAATTTAATTTTAAAATATCAGATTTAGGATTTTTAAATGTCAATCAAAGTATATGTTAAGGCTGGTTTCATAGCACCTTTGTAATTACTAGCTGATGATTTCATATCTTGTACTGCATTTTAGTGGTAGGAGTTTTATCTTGACAATTAAAGGGTAGGTAATGGTAATAGTAGGTTTATTGATTGTAATCTGTTATATAAAACTCGAGACCTATATAGTGGAAAAATATTGCCAAGGCTTGATTTGAGGAAATTAATCTACATAACAAAAAAAATTCTACTCCTGGTAATTCTTATGGTATTAAAAGTACTTGTAAAAAATAAAATTATCAACGAAACGTTTTTGAATAAGATTTTGAGATTGTGCTTGTGTCTTCAATGTTACTAAATATCTTCCACAATGCGAAATTTTAGAATTAAAAGAATATGTTTGATTACATCTTGTCTTTAAACAGCTTTCTCCTTTCCAATAATCAACATCTTTGTAATTACATTGTCAATTTAAATGCAAGATTCTTGGCTCTGTTTTCCATCTTATCAGTGAATTAAAGGTTATGTGATATCCTTGTTTATGTTAATTTGAATATTTACTCATTACCAAACTTTCTCGTGTATATGTAGCTTCCTGAAAAATGGAGTTTTTGTGTGTAAAATAGTATTTAAACTATGCATATATTCACAAATTTCTCTTGTTTTAATATGTAATGTCAAAGTTCCATATGACATTGTATAGGTTTACTTTACTTGTGAACTAATTTTTATTCTCTAAAAATTCAGATAATTTAACCCAGGATTGAGCAATTTTAGAAATCCAGGTTTTGGTTTCCTTGTACTTCAGGGTAACTGCATGGTGTATATTAAGCTAATTTACAATATGCATATTGTTTTAAAATTATGCTATCTTTTTATAGAATAAGGAAGAAAGGCATATCACCCACATGCAGTACACAGCATGGCCAGACCATGGAGTTCCAGATGATGCCTCTGATTTTCTAGATTTTGTCCAGCAAGTTCGGCAGAACAGAGTTGGAATGGTTGATTCTGCAATTGTCCACTGCAGGTAGACACTTTTTGTCCTCCCTCAAACAATACTACAGCGTGTGAGCATAACTTCTATAAATAATATGAGTAACTTTTATGTATAGATTTGAATTCTCTAATTGGTGTATAAAATGTCGATTTAAACTATAATTATGTAGGATAGCAACTTATAATTGTAACAACCAAACTTGATTGAGAGACAACATCTCTTGCATTTCTGCCAACTTGTATGGTTTGTCCTTGCAATGTAAGAATTTTAGCCATTGTGTACATTTAGCCAATACAATTGTATAGATTTTTTTCCTTTTAGAAAAAATACTATTCTAATATGCAAAAAAGCTACAAAAACTTGTAAAAACAACAAAACTCCAAAAAAATTATGTTTAATTATTAATTTGTTTTGTTTTATTATTTTTTTGCCAAATGGTTTGTTTTTTCTTAAGCTTCCATGTACATCAGCGTTTTTTTATAAATGAAATATTGCACTTTCATTCATAAAGCAAATTTGGATAAAGCTATTTTAGTAATTAAAGAATTAATGAGCAATATTTTGTTAACGTTAAAAAACATGTTTTACATTTATTATTATGACATGCATCGGATTGTAATAAGTGTTGTTTTGTAATTTTCTCAATGTAAAATAGTTTAAATATATTTTTCGCTGATTTCAAAATCTAGCTAAGAAAAGTTTAAGATATTACATTATAGTGTAATTCATAATTTTTTCACATTATTCATAAATTTATTAATAAATCTTTATGAATCAAATAAGTTTAATTTTTTTAAAAATCTTCTTTGTTAATGTTTTTTATTACACAACTTTACACATTTTAAATTTTAATGATAAGTCTATTAACTTGTCCAGATGTTTTAAATTGACACAAAGTTTTGCAATAAAACAATTTTAACTGTTGTGTTTTCTTTCCAGTGCTGGCATTGGTCGAACAGGTGTATTAATATTAATGGAGACTGCAATGTGCCTTATTGAAGCCAATGAACCAGTCTATCCTCTAGATATAGTAAAAGCAATGAGAGATCAGAGAGCAATGCTTATTCAAACTACTGTAAGTGTTGGATATCTATGGATTTTTACATATAAAAAAAACTTATGTCCTGAAAGTGTTTTTAAATAACTTTAAAATATACATAAAAGCTATTAAATAATAAATATTTCATTATTTAATTAAATAATGACAGATTTGTTTTCTTTGTAGAGTCAATATAAATTTGT
The DNA here is from genome assembly GCA_963932185.1 of Troglohyphantes excavatus. Taxonomy (NCBI): domain Eukaryota; kingdom Metazoa; phylum Arthropoda; class Arachnida; order Araneae; family Linyphiidae; genus Troglohyphantes; species Troglohyphantes excavatus. Next base: position 46,194,064 of record OZ010666.1, read on the forward strand.
TTGTGAAGCCATCCTAAAAGTTTATAATGGTAAGAAGTTTTGAAATTTAATTTGTTAGTATTAAAAATTTCATAAATTTCCTCTTTAATTTCCAATTTAATTTGCCCTGCAATAAGTTTTTTTGTAACATTTAGATTTTGCACATTAATGTTTATTTTTCTTGCCTTTGTATAATAATTTAGTTTATATTGAATTTTTTCAGTTTAGGGTTTAGTGTATTATAAATTCTTCTGATTGAGACTAGCCATTAGATACTAATTTAATATTTTTTAAGTGATATTGCTTTTGAACACTTTTATTAATAACTTTTTCTTCAGTTTCTTTTTAAATATACTGTTTGGTTAAAAGAGACAGGCACATAGTGAACAAAGATGTGTTTTAATTTTAAAAATGTAAAATTCAAATGAAAGTTGTGGTGCAGAATTTTTACTAAGCTATATGTCTTATCAGGTTGAGTCATTACTGTCTGCAAGGTATCTATTGACATTATTATCAATAAAGCATTAACGCTTTAGTACACATGCCATCTTACCAGTTGTTTGTACAATATAAGGATTTTAACCATTTTATTCAATTGGCTTATAACATTGTACCCAATTCAATGATTTTTTTTGTTTATCTTTATACAAAAAAAAAATTTAATAGCCAAAAAACATTATAAAATCAGGTATTTGAAAAATGTTTAGTATTTAAATTGTTTTATTTAATAAAATTTTGCTTTCTTGTAATGTTTTTTGAAAGCATTCTATTATTTTTTTTGTGTTTTAAGTACTGCACACATTTGCGTTAATAAAATAAATTGGGAGTAAAAATAAAATAAGTTTAGTAATTAATCAATTAGTGCAAATTTTGTAAAAAATTGTAAATAAAAAAATCATATAGTTCTCGAATTCAACTACACACATTAGTACTGAATATTTACACAAATTTGTTAATTTTTTATCTGTATTTAATTTTTGAAAAATTTAACATGCTTTATTGTGCCTTGTATGTGCCAAAAGAATTCAGACTAAAGGACTTACATTTCAATTGCAGAGAGAATTGTAAAGCCTCTGAAAGAATATCAAAGGTGAAGACGAAGTTTGCCTGGTGTATTGAATCCAGCTGGGGCTCTGTGTTGCCTCCATCGATTTCTGTGAATATACATATTGGTACTTTTGAGCACTCCATGAGACGACTATTGAGAGAAAGAATATAGCGAAACAGTGCTACCATCACAGTTCTGTATTTCCATGGGGTTTGAATCCAGTGAAGAGCAAAGTGGTTGTTTACTGTTAGAATTTAATGGGCATTTATAGTCTCAGATTTAGCTAGGTTTCGAAACTGTTTCAGATACTGTATTGTTGGTGCTTCTGTTAACTCGCTAGCCCACAGCCATTGCCACACATAAGTATAGTTCATGGTACATTTGTATGGGTTTATTTTTGTAGAATGTTTATACATTTGTATATACAAAAATATAATTGTAGATATTTTGTATTGTGGTACAAGGAGTTCTTTTAATTGTGTGAATAGTGTATATCCTCTTCTTCCGCCCTGGTACGTTGTGCTTTATTTTTATGTGTAACTTGTGAGTAAGGCTTAATTTAAACCTAAGAGTATTAAAATGTATAGATGCTTGTACGTATGGTATAAAGATAAAAACCAAGTTGTAAATAGTGTTATAATGGCTACCACAATTTCTCATCATTGCACCTGCGATTATGAAGTAAAAAGGGAAATAGATTTTTAGCCAAAATTTTTCAAAGTGTGCAATGTTATTGTTGTTTATAAAAAAAATACATTGAGCAGTTGCAAAACAGGATAGTTATGAACTATTTTTTTGTTTTTGTTAATTGTTTGGGAAAAAACAATGTTTCACACCCCTTCGCCCATCTCCTTCCACAAATCAATATTATATACTACACTTAGTTGAATATTTTATCATATATAACGATTTTTTTTTCTTCATTTTATGTATAAATTATTAAACCATGCAAAATCTTTATCATCCAATTTTTAGCTGTTGAAAGCTGAATTGAAAAAAAACACATTCTGTTTTGCATTTGAAAACTTTTAAGCTCTCTAAAAATAATTATAATTCTTTTATTAGGCTATTTAATAAAAATACTCGTAAATTAATTTGATATAATATTTTGCACTTTTGTGAAATTGTCTTTTGGTTTTAATAATTTTAATATCGCTTATTGATTTTTAAAGTATGTGATTGTAATTCAAATATTTTTTAAGAACATGAACATTTTAATGAAGTTATTTAGCTGAATTATTATATTTTAATCTAAAAAATCAAATCTTTTATCGCAAACCTAGTTAAAAAAAATTACTTCCAAATATCTTTTTGTAAACATTTTTTAAAACTTTTAACTTTTTCAATACTGATTTAAAAGGTCGGTTGGATCCGCATGCACACTAAAAGTAGTGTTAAATAAAATAATACACATTAGCAATAAATATAAAGTCATGTTTTTTAGTTGTCTGTTACAAGAAGTCTGAAGCTGTTGTGCTAAAACTCCCAAATTTCAACTTTTAGAAGTTTGTTGAACTTAGCTTTTTGCACATTTATGATATTTGGTATTTCTAATGTCAAGTAATCTTTCTTAAATCATAAGTATTTCTGTATTGCTTCCAGAGCTATATTTCTATACTTAACTTATGAAGACATCTGTGAAAAGAGTGTCTTAAGCAAATTTTTGTACATCTGTATCTTAGTATTCTTGCTATTATTTACCTGAGTAACTTTTTCACATGGAAGCATTGTATTTTTAAGCATTTACCCTAACCGTAATAGTCAATTTTTTCAAAGTGAGAGATAGAATTTGTATTAATGTATTGGTTTTGTACAATTTATATATATTAAGACATTACATAGTGTTTGTACTTAATACTGCATGTAAGATATTAGCAGTTATGTTCTTAATTAAGATGCCATTTTTTCTGATAGATGTATTATGCATATTTACAATTATAACAGGTTTTAGTCTGAAATAATCATTAGCATTCAACGGTTTCAAAATCACCTGTATTTAAGTGAAAATTCAGAAAATGAAAAATAAATTGTTTATAAAAATATTGTACACACATTAAAAACATTTCTTGCACATTTATATTTTCAGACATTTTATTTATTGATACAGATTTCTTATGTCTTTTGTTACAGACATTTATAATAAGGATATCCAAGCAGCCTAAAAGATTTTTCTTGCTATATCCATAAAGTCCTCTTTAGTCACTTTGCCATCTTTGTCATGGTCTGCAATGTCTATCATTTCCTATAAAAACATCGTAATATGTTTAAGAATGGTCCTGGGTATATATACAAAGACTGAGATATAACTTTAATGGCTTCTTCAAATATCTAAGTTACTTCCAGACTTGAGCGAATCACTTAAAAGTTGATATTCTCTTTCTATACGACTAGACAACGCTAAAAAATTGTATTGTTATCTAAATTTTGTCTCTTATAAAATACAATAATATTTTTTCTTTGCACTGGTTTAATTAAAATTATGCAAAATAGAAATAAATATTCTTATGCCATTAATTGAAATAGAAAAAATGATAGTGAGTGTAGTTATTTAAAAAAAAAATCATGAAATATGTATGTTATGGAACCACCATGGCATCTTTATCGTTTGAAAAATTATCAAAAGTAATGTATTATGATTGGACAACGTGAAAAAAAGTGCAACAATGAAATTGTAATAATAAATTTTTACTTTTTAACATACCAACACAAAATAAAGTAAAATACCTTCTGAACTATTATAAGTTTGTCAACTTTTACTAAGGCAGTCCAGCAGATTTCGAGGTTAGCATAAAAAAAAATATGTAAGTCAATGGGAAAATTGATTAGGAAAAATGTTTTTTAAACATGTTTTTTAAAACATTTTTTTTAAACGTATTTTATACTTTAAAATATATGGGTATTGATCTGAATATAGTTATGGGGTGTTCATTACTTGCCCCTTGAGGAATACAAGAAGGGTTATGCTTGAGATGGACTGGTAGCAGGGGGAATTGAAACAGCTTGCTTGTCTTGGAGGCCTAGGGTGTTAGTCTCAGAATTAAAATAGGGTGGAAAATTCAATTTCAAAATCTTCTCTGACGGATAACGGATTTTACCAAAAATATCAGTTCGTTAGTTTCTGTTTCATTAGCATAGATAAAAAAAATACCCAATGATGATTATTTTACTTTTCATCGCTTGACAAAAAGAAATATATGTTTGTTACTAAAACTTTATTTTCGATGTTTTTTAACTTAAATTTTACCTGCATTTCTTCATCTGTCACAGTCAATTCCAGTTGCTTAGAAATCGCTCTCAGTTCTTCTATGGTGACAACCCCCGAGTGCTCATTTTCAAACATTCGAAAGGATTTGATCATCTGTTCATCGGAATCTATGTCGTGGATCATGTTTAACATAAGTTTTTCATAACTTTCTCTTGATAACTCATCTAAATAAAATATATATTTTTTACGATTTTTGGATGTATCGAAGTTACGAATGTAACACTAATGAGACAAAGAAAATGTACCGAATTATCCCTCTATTTTTCTGTGACTTTAGGGTTTTCTTTGATTTATAAATGATTTTGAGTTGAAATTTAATTAAATCATTTGTACAGAAAACTTTGTACTAAACTATATTTTTCCCCCAAGTTCTATTATCTACACAATTTTAAATTTGTTAAAAATAAACTAATCTGACCAGAGAACATTTCTTATTAGATGAAGTCCCCTTTAGAATGTTCGTCAACAAACTAAAAATAATATTGGTTATTGGCGAGACTAACATTTATTTTTCATAGCTACAAACACCTGCTCAATCAATGACATAATTGACTTAGGTGGCAATTTTTCCAACACTATTTTGCACATTCTAGCAAAGAGAGCTGTTTACTAGTCCACATGTTCGAAAATATAAACACTAGGAATATCCATATATTTTATATGGATAATTAAAATGTAGTTAAATTCCTTTTACCTGTTTCTCTAATGTCGACTCGTTCAATCAATTTTTTAATTTTTGTGGAAGTTGGTTCAATTCCAAGAGCTCTTAGAGTAACCTGTAATAATTTGATTAAATCATTAATACTTCAGTGAAACCCGTTTTTTGTTAATTCTCCAATAAATATTCTCTTCAACTAAATTAAAAGCGTTTGAAGTTTATTATTCATTTATATCTATCTATAACAGTTATAATCGTAATAGGGAGAAATGAATCGTTTATAATTTTTTAAAGATAACAGCAATGCAAGTTGTATGAAAAAAAAAACATTTAACACAATGAACAAGCTGATAGTTTTTAATTTAGAAATCAGGTACATATTCATATGGTGTATTCATTTTAAGGAGTTGTCGAGAAACACTTAAAAGGGAAATATTATTTATATCCATTTCAGCACGAATACGATAAGTGTAATGTTATTATAATACATTTTAAACACGTCTGTGGTATAAAGTAATAAAATAAACGTTACTGCTTTCAGGGAAAATTTAAATTATTTAAAAAAACAAATAGGGAAATATAAATATATTTTTTTAATTTTCTAAAAACGTCAATTTTAAAAACAAAAATAACGATGTAATATTTCTTTTACAATCACTTACGAATTTTACTTAACATTTAATTTTTATAAATATTAATAAACCAAGAAATTTTAAAACAAAAAATGTTCTGAATGTTTTTACAAAATCCGATGGGAAAATAAGAAAAATCTTGTCTTTTCACAAATCTAAAAGTTAATAAAATTTATTGTGTAAACTTACTTTAACGTCTCTCTCTTTAACAGATCCCTCTACTTTCCAATCGAGTATAGTAAATGCATGCTGGATATCCAATATCATCTTATTTGGCAAAATTAGCTTTATGACTTCATTGTATTTGGTCTCGCCTACAATTTTCTAATAAATGCAAATTATATTATTGATTTTTACACGTTAACTTTTGGCTTACATAGAGAAATTCTTTAGAATTTATAAATTAAGAATACTTAAAAATTTAGATTGAAATTACCTTCAAACGGTCTTCTTCAATATAACCAAAATTTAAAAAATATTCTGTTAAATCTAAAAATATAGTTTTTGAGTTACGTTTCACCCACATAATAGGCTCTTAATTTCGATGCTAAGGAATTTTGTAAATATTCAAATTATTTCTGCTTATAATTTAGACTGCAATTTAAAAAAAAATGGTATTTGCCAAAGCATTCTGGTGTGCAACATTGGACAACTTTTCGTTATCCTCCATAAAAAAATCCACGTGCTAAACTATCGTCCATTAAAATTTACGTCTTTTTTTTTTGTGAAATTGCTTTAATAACAAAATAAACTATGTGTAAATATGACACATAGGGTTCTTAACTTTTTTTACGTGAAACTTTAAAATCAGCTACATGGGATAACAAGATAGAATCACTATATGTAATGCTTTAGGATCTCCGTGTTTAGGATGATCTATTTCGCCACTATAACTACGTGACAAATAACACGATTGACATAAATTTAGTCCCGTTCGATAGAAAATTAGAGCTGTTATTTATATATATATATATACGTGTAAAATCTCAAAATAATGCAAAGCTCGTACAGGTAGACGAGGCGGAACAGCTTGTTTACCTTTTTGTTGGCGACCAATCACTATTTCTATAATATGATGAAATAACTATTCACGCAAAGATCTTCTGGCACAGGTGCTCCGAAACCAAATTTTTATTTCGACCGTTTAATTACAATTACCACAATTAAAACCGCTCGAATCCACGAGTCCGATTCCTCACGACCTTATTATTTACTAAGAGTTCGATTGAAAATATCAAGAAGAAAAGAAACTGTTTAAAATTTGTTGGTTTTTTCTCACTTTAGTAGAATATTTCTTTGGTTGTGCTAAAATGTATGGAGTTCGAACCACCATTTCTATAAACGTTCTAAATTGTGAAAAGCAACGTTCCAAATTTCAATTTTGTTTAGTTCTATGTGGGCAACACTGTTAATTGTTTAAATAGTTTCATACTAGTTTAAATTATAATAAAAAATATTATAAGCCCAGTAAAAAATTAAAAGAAAGCACCTTTATGTTAACCAGGTAATTTTTATGTAAACTAGGCTGAATATAAAAAAAAAATTTTAAGCAACAAAAAGTTTTTGTTGTTGTATTTCTTGAAAATGTTTACAAACTTTAAAAATCTTTAATTTCTTAAATATTTTGAATAGCTAAATTTGTACTTCTTTCTCACTTGTGTATACGAATATCTAAAAATCATAAATTTGTATGAGATTACAAGCAAAGTGATATGCCAAGGAAACTTTTTTCAATAAAGTTTTCCTACCATTCATACGTAAAAATCAAATTCCTCATATTATAAGCTTTGTTATTTCACCCTCTATCAAGCATTTAAACAGAAATTGGTCCAGTAGAAATACGTAACTTATGATGGAAATAAATGTTTTAACATTTAAAAAAATTTCAGATATTACAAATAACTTATATATGTAAATAAAATAAATTTTGGGGTAATTTCAGGAATATTTAATGTTTTCAATTAACTTGAAAGTCTTCCACCGATTCATTAGATTTTCAATTCTTATTATTGAATACATTAGGATGCTCATTGATTATGTTAAAGGTCACTCAATCTGTCTTAAGCAAAAACATATTTAACTATATAGTGTATTCTTAAAATAAAAAAAGCTAAACATGTATGTTCTCATGAATGCACGATAATGTACATGTTACAAATGATTGTATATTTCTGGCTTAGAAATTTTGTGATCAAATCCCAAGGACATATTTAAAAAAAAAATTTAAAGTTACCTTAAATAGTATTTTTTATTCTGAATTTGTTTCAAGTTAAAGTACGGATGTAACTTTATTCCAAAGATAAATATTTTGTGATTTAGACTTAGGGTAAAGAATGATTTTGGGGCAACACTAAGAAATTGTATAACATTTCCACCACGGTAATATAGTGTTAATTCCGTAAAATATGGAGGGGGGGGGGGGGGGGATGGTAATTAGAAGGGGCATTCATTCAACTGTATTGTAGATTATCATTATAAATAAGGCTAAATTAAATAAAAATGTTTTTTTTTAAAAAACACCAATATTCGTGCACAAAGCAAAATATATTTTCCAGTTTCCTTTTCTATAGTAAGAATTTGCAAATTATTAGCTTTTTTTGTTACTGACTTTCAAAAAGTATTTTATCAAAAGAATTAGAAAAAACTAAATAGTATGATGAACAAAATTCAGAAGTCTAAAAAATAGCAATGTTTTTAATTTCATGCCAATAAAAATTCATTAAAATACATACTGATTTCAATTTTAATAAAGTCAAAATAATATTCAAAATTATAATTTGTTTTTTAAAATGACTACAAATATGATTGTACTTGTATTTATTTTTTAGATTATTTAAATAATGATACAAACAATATACTAGTTTCAAATCATGGCTAAATCCATGTCCATTTTAGGTATTGAAAATTTTTCAGTGACAGAGCTATTAAAAATAGTTTATTTTTTAATATACAAATTATAAGTAATTGCAAAAAGATTAAAGTTCAATAAATTAAAAGTTATGGTAAATAAATAAAGATAAAATTATTTAAATTTTAAAATGTTATTTTTGTAATATTATAAATCATAACATTTAACTTTTTCAACACAATCACTGAATACAGTTAAATAACAATAAAGAGCACTTTTGAATTACGAATTCTGTGATTTATTAGTATTTAAAGGCTTTAAACATGTTTTCTATATTTCTTTTTCAATTAACACTTTTTAACTTATGGAAAAAATAAACAAACTATTTTTATATTATTTTTCAAATTCATAAAATAGTAGCCAATACAACTTTCACATATAGGTAAGATTAATCACCAATTTTTAAAATTTAAAACATACGTTTACTATAAAGTATTTAAAAGAATTATATATTTTTTTGTTAACTACACAAATGTAATTTTATAAATGATAAATTTCTACAGAATATTTTCATTTTTCATGGTACATTAGAAATGCAGAGTTCAAAAATAATAAAACTTCAACATTTCATATAAGATTTCACAACAAATTGTCCTTTATAATAATAAGACAGAATCAATATATAATTACTGATAATAAAAATGTTAATTAATAGAATATAACAATTTGGATTCGAGTATTTATGATTCGGGAGGTGGCACATCGTGACATATGGTTTGATGCAGCATCAATCCAAGAACCCCACCCCGATTGGCCATCTGCTGACGAATCGAACGTTCCGTTTCAATCAAGTCATCCAATTTAAAAAGAATTCTCATCTTATCCAAATCGATTTCTGCTCTGCGAAACTTCTCCCATTGGTGGTGTTTAGCGCACCTTTTCTTCGGGGCTCGGCAAAACTCCCCAAATGACTTGAACATATCATCAACCAATGGACAACCACATACTTCATCATCAGAGACTTTCGGTTCTTTCGAATGCTCCGGACACAGAATTTTGAGACGTTTGCAGTACGTCTTTTGCTGGGGATTGTAGAAATCGCAGAAAATATTACTTCCTTCAATGTTCGTTTGATAAAACGACCCGAAAGAAGTTTGACTCTCGTATTTATTGAAACATTTCTCCAAATGTTTGAGAGCATTTTTCGCACCAACATCATGGCCACAAGTTACGCAATATATACTAATTTCGGATTCTTCCGAATCCCAATCGGAATTGTCCTGATCGACAGAGATGCTGCTGCTCTTTGCTTTGTCGATCACTTTATCAAGTGCTTCCTGCTTCTTACTCAACTCTGTCAAGCGATCTTTCGCCTCTTGTTGTTCCCTTCTGATTTTCTCAAGAGATTTCCTATTCTTCTCATCAGCGACACTCACCGACCTCTGCCATTGCTGAATTCTATGGGGGAGTATCTCGTAAATGCGGTTCGTGGCCAGTCTCATTCCACATGCATCCGAGCAATACTTCGACCCTAAACGAGCAAGGTAGACGCAGCCCGGACCGTAACACTGCCGAAAGGCATCATTGTCTTTTTTACTTGAGCTCTTTTCCTTTTCGCTGTGCTTTTTACGGCGTTCAATTTTTCGACTGCGGCGTGTTTCAGTTTGCTTGCTGGATCGCCGCTTGTGACGCGAGTTTGAGCGCCCCCCCTTCTTAGAAACATAAGGATCGTAATCATCATCCTTGTCATCATCTTCGTCTTCATCATTCGAATTCCTAGAAATGATCGGTTCCGGCAGATGTATAAATCGCTGTTCAGTGTCTTCTGTATCGTCGCTTTGGGATCCTGAAATAGGTTTAAAAGGCTTCTTCCCCAATATTAGGCCGAAGTTGGTGCACTGCCTTTGGCGGCACTTCTGCCTGATTTTGTTGGGACCGCCAAATTTCCTCATATCTTTGCAAAAATCACATCTTCCACAATCTTCTGTGCGATAGCAAGCGACACATTCACCGCATCTTCTAGCTGACTTCCCTCTCCTTTCATCTTCAAATGTGACATGCTGTTTTCGGATTAAACTTTCGCTAGATTTTTCACTGCTTTTTTTCTTTTCTGACTTATCTTTTTTCTCCTTGTATTGTATAGCTAGTGTGGGATCTCTCTCCCTGCACATCAGGCAGAAAAACTGTTTTATATTTTTTGCGTATTCTTCAGTTATGCTGATGCAGTCGCCGTGATACCATTCATTGCAACTGTCACAGCCTATCATGAATCGATTAGTATCTTTTGTACGGCATATACAATACAATAGTTCTTCTTCGTCCTCCCCTGCATCGTCACTTTCGGACAATTTTCTGACAGGTGGCTTGGAGTAACTGTGCATTTCGGCGTTGGAAGTATGACGACTCGACCAGGATCCAGAGTCAGTCATTTTAAGGTTTTATTGAAAATATTGTGATAAAATGTTTCTTATAACTGAAATTATCTAATACAAATTTAGAGGAAGTTCAGTTCCTTAGCTAAATTGCAAACAACAACAAACAAAGCCGCGATTCTACAACTGCCTTCATTTCACATCAGTTATTTTTATAACTAAAAAAACCCTACGTTGTAATAAAATCATGAAAATTTTTAGTTTATTATTATTAAAGGGAGAAAAATGTAGATTTATTAATATACTATTACAAATATTCAGAGTTTATATAAAATTTGCTACCTTTTATCAATTTTTTTAATTTTGAAATTGCTTTTCTTCTTTGTTTGTAACCGTACTTATTATTTGTTTACAAACAAAAAAAAAAAATTGAAATAAATGTAATTTTTTAAAAAGTTCTAGATGTTCCTTTTTAAAGATTTTTCTAATCTTGCTAAATTGTTAAAGTTGTATATGTAAAAGAAAGATGAAGCTTAACTTTTTTCAAAATGCATTAGATCGGTTTACAATACTGAGGAAGAAAAAGTCTTTTAGATATGGTGCTCCTTTTCTGGTTTGAACTCCTTGTATTATCTTTTTTTTTTTTTTTTTGTAAATTCTTTAACATACATTTAAAAGAACATGTGAATTAATTTGTAGAATTCTATCATCTTCCGTGGTAAATCAAACTGTATATTTTTTTTCTGCTAATATTTAACGAATGCAAATAAAAAGAAATAGTTTTGGAATAGATGTAGTATAGGACATTTGGCGCGCTTTTATTTTTGGCGACGAAAAATTGCCGTTAAACAGCGCTATGACGTCATAGTGTGAACAGATTGAAAGTCGCCACAAGAATCGGAACATACCAACAATTTCAGGTGGGGTTGCCATACTGTAAATTTATCGCCCCTATAAAACACGCCAAAAAAAACCTCGTGCGCCAAATGTCCTATACTACATCTGTACCATAGTTTTGAAATTACTTAAAATGAGTCCCTGATTTTTTTCCATAAAAAATCTGCTGCACCCTGCTTCTTCATGATAAGTGATATTAATTTATGTTCAATTTGGGAACAGATGTAGTATGGACATTTGGCGAGGTTTTTTTTTTGGCGACGAAAATTTACTGTTAAACATAGCGTAAGGTTGCCAGATTTAAAGTCGCCACAAGAATCGGAAAATACCAACAATGTCAGGTGGGGTTGCCATACTCTAAATTTATCGCCCCTATAAAACACGCCAAAAAAAACCTCGCGTCCCAAATGTCCTATACTACATTTGTACCTCAATTTGTAGCTTTTGATTAAAAATTTCTTAAAAAGCGTAAAAGAAATCCAAATAATGATAATATAAGACTTTATTTAGTTAATCTGTCATATACGGTCGCCCTTGGTGACTTTTCTGAAAATCTTATATTTGCAATGCTAAAACATTGCTTGGCTACAAAAACTGGTTGCCAATTAAACTCCATTTCCCCCCTGCATCCACGTTTGGCACCGGGTTGCCAGATTTAACAAAAAATCAGGGTGACCGTAAAAGAGACAGATCAACCTTGTTTTTAAATCTTATTACGAATTTCTCCAAAAGTTCCAAAATGCTCTGAATACACTCATTTCTGTATTTAAGTTTCTATAATTTATACAATGTATGCAAAAACTACCAAACCGGTAATCAAAATTAAATTCTACCAGCCCTTTCCCCTCACACATAACTTACTAAACCATTTGCCAAGTGACTTCATTTTGAAAGAAAAATATACTCTATAAGTCATGATCTCACTGTTGATAGTACAAAGACATGGGTTGCCTTGATCCTCCTTCTCCATCAATGTTTGCCTCTGTATTCTAAAAAACTTACCATATGACTTATTTTTGCACATATACACTCATTTCTGTTAGCTTATAAAACATTTCATTCACAAATTTTTACTTATGTTTTCTTTTTAAACTAAAGATATTTCAGGCCATAACTAAAGTTGTAAATAAAACTCCTCTTTGAATCTACGGGTATTCAGTCATAACAACTGTTTGTTTAAAACAGATATATCATTTGTTCATAGAGGATGCCCTTGATGAAGGTTTCATAGGCAGCAGCATGGGAATCGTATCTAGAATGCTGTTGTCAGAATTAAAGAGTGTAAATTGTGTATCTTTTTTATTAAATTTTACCCTCTGCTTTTCTATAATATGAAAACAGATACCACTTTTCACTTTTGATATAATATAAACTTTTCTATAAAAAATAAACTTTTCAATATTGATATAATCAAACATTAAAAAGAAAAATCTTGTTTGTAGTTTAGTAAAAACCTAAATTTAAGCTTATAATACTCGTATTCAAGTTTAGCTTGCAGTAAGGTAATTTTTGGAGATATATTATAGAATACCAAAACTTTCTTTTTCACTGCTCATTTTAGGTTACACTTTGTGTTTGGCATGCAACAATTTACTTTTCAACACCTAAAAAAGATAGACGGCCAATTAACTAAACAAAAAAAACAAGATTTTTATCCAGTACTCAGGTATAGTACATAATAAGTTTATGTTTAATTAATTCACTAGTTTTAAATTTTAGAATCATTTTTCCAATTTTTTTTTATTTTAGGCACATGATTATTTGTTCCTTAACATTGATTATGCAGTCAACAAATCTAAGAATGTTTTATTAGTATCAAAAATCCTGATTCTATTGTTAGGTTTTTCTAGTTATGGTACTTAGGATAATTAGTATTTACAGTGCCATAGGTAACTATTGATAGTGGTAATCAATACTTTGCTATAATTGTATAGAACAGCACAATTAGAGTTTGGCTCTGGCTAAATAACCTCTGTGACATTGCTATGTTTACATAGTTGTGATAAGGCATTTGACCAACTCTCTGAAATTTGCTTGTTGATTCGCTAAAACCCTTATTGATGGATGTTACTGAACCTCCAATTAATAAGGGCCAGGCTATTATATAAAAATAATTTTCATATTTTAACTTTGTTTATGTAAATCAGCAAGAACTTCACTAAAGTTGAGATACACTCATTTCCACCCATATAAAGAAAGGTGTCAGAAAGGTATTTTGTTGAACCAAACTGTTTCATTGTGCTTCTTTTTAGCACATACATAGTAAGAGACATCTTGCTGTTTTGGGAGGATGGACTTGCTGCAAGTCAATTTTTTAATTTTAAGAAAAGTTCATTTTTAATTAATAACTTTATATATATAAAAATTACTGTCATTGGGATTACCTATTTATGTTAACCCTCTGACAGAACTGAACAATATAAATCGACCATGGATTTCCAGTTTTTCTAGCAGTACACTTTATACATAAACCTTTAAATTTATAAAATTAGTCGTTGTAGAAATATTTTTCAAATCTAAAGTGTTGGGATGTTTCTTGGAAGCTATATCTATTAAAATAATAAAAATTAAAAATATATAAATAATATACATGCATTGGAAATATAAAGTTAACTATTTAAAAAAAACAAAAAAACTTTACAATTTTGCCCTTTTTCTAACCGCTCTCAGGGTTAAGTTTCAACTGAACATTTTACGATGCATTCAGACGAAAATACTTATCATCAATTGAATCCAGTAACATTTCAACCATCCTAAAATTTCACAAACAAGAATATTTTTGTTTTTATAATTACACAATCTCTGTTTTAAAATTCCGGGAGGACTTGATCAGTGAACTTGTGACGGAATAATAGATTAAAACCCTAATTCCAATAGCCCATGTAATTAATATTGTCTTTTTTTTGTATATTTGTTCAAAGTGTGTTTAAATTTTTAAAAATGTATTAACTTCTATTTTGTGTTCTTTATCTAATTTTGTATCCACCTTTGTTAAATTATATTGCCAATCTTTGTAAATGGGCTACGGCCCACTACAATAAATGTATCTATCTATCATTGTATCAAACTATATATATTGGTATTCCTAATTATCAATTAATTTTTTTAATGTTTTATTATACAGTCAAACCTCGGTATAACGAACCCGGGATATAACGATCCCTCGGTTGTAACGAACTTTTCAATTGGTCCCAACCAAACTCCTATGTCACTAATGTATTTTCAAATGCTTATAACGATCTTCAAAAGTAAGGAATTCGGATGTAGCGAACTAAAATTCACATTTTTCCAGTTTAGTTTCAGGTTTTTCCCAAAAGTGTCACTCTCCCCGACCACATTCCTTACCCTTTGTACCTTTGACAGAAGACAGGTTCCTCAAAGATGACAATAGACTCCCCTGCTCAGCTCCTCCCTTCCCCCGTTCAACTGGTTTAGCATACATTCTTTGCCTATTCCTTTCATTCTATTGCTGAAGATTATCGTTTAACTTGTGGACTCCGCGTAGGTTTTAAAATCGCTCCTGTTTGCTACTGCCTTTTCCATTGAGGATAAAGCGAAAATTATTAAGAGAATAGAAAACGGTGATTATCGTTTATCTACAGATATTGCATACGAAGGGGATGTTAGTTCAGGTCCTTCAATTTCCGATGCTAAGAGGGTAAGGCAGCTGTGAACATTTTGCATAATTTCTTTGCAACAGAAACTGTGGATAAGAATGTAATGGACTCTTTTGACGCTTTCAACAAAAAATTAAAACTTCTTTTCATACTTTAGATAAATAAATTTAAGTAGTAGTAAAATTAATTTAATTGTTTTTTAATAACAAAAATTTATTTTACTTTATTATTGCCCATTACTAATTGCAATTCAGTGTAAGTAATTTGTTTCGCACGAAACGTGTTTAAGGACTTTAGGAAGTTTTTATATCGTCAATATTTGAAAATTCGGATATAGTGAACCCTCGGCTATAGCGAACTTCTGAACCAGTCCGTTGAGGGTTCGTTATAACGGGGTTTGACTGTATTTATAAAAAAAGGGTTGTTACTTTTAAGTAAATTTCTTTTATTCTATTGTAGCTCTTCTTATTTGTTGGATCATTTGGCGTTGAAAAGTTTGCTTCATTAAGATATGAATTTAGAAGGAATGAACTGGTAAGTTATTCAAATTATGTATGAAAAAAGTTAAAAAAAAGTGGGTATTTTAAGGACTCCAGGTAAAAAATTATATAATTTTTTTTTAATGGTATAAACTTTTTGGAGGGTCATAACATTAAAAAAGATACTTCGAGTAATTGCCAACAAAAATGATGCCTCTAGATGAATTACAACTTGCATAATCATGTTTAAAAAAAACATAATTAGCTAATTAGCATTTGAGTTTATTCAGTTTTTTTTTATAATGAATCATGATCGTTTTTAAAGTATTTTCATACCTGGAAAAACTAGAGTTTTAAATTTATAATTAAGAAAAAAATTTCATGTGTATACATACACCTTAACAGTTCTTTAATAAACTGTTCATATTTATACTGATTTTGAAACGGCCTGATCTGTATTGTACAATGCGTTTGAAAATATAATTTTGAAATATTTCCAAATTGCTGATCTAAATTGTGCCACATTTGAATGCTAAAACTAGCTTTAGCTTTTAGACTGGAGAATAAAACAATTTCTAATGTATAACGAATAGAGATGTAGCTATGCACTCTATACACCACCACCTATGTGAATTGTTCAAACTAAAAGATACACCATGATATCTATAGTGGCATGCTTTGAATGTCTGCAGCATATCTTCCTTACTATCTATTTTCTGTGACCCACCGCGTCTGAAACGCACTCCTTACACACCTGAATAGCCTCAAAATAATTAAAGGCAGAATCTGCAAATACATTGGTAGAATTTTCAGGAAAATACTTAAAGAAAGAGCAAAGATAATTGATCGCCACAAAAAAAAAATTCTATATTTTATTCATCCAGATATCCGGCATGGTAAATTGGATATCTGGCGCTTTACTTCCGGATATCGGATAGTTAAAAAGCAGCCAGATAGGCCGGATATTCGTTTTATCCCTAGTTATTATAATATTTATACAAGAATAACTAAAGACGCAACAAAACATTCATATAAAAATTTTTGTTGTAAACTTATTTAATATAAATTAATATTGTATTTTAAATTTTTTAATGTTGTATATGTATATTTCAAATGAATTTTTTTATTAAAATTATTCTAATAAATTTATGTTGTATTATTATTGTTTTAGTTGAAGCCTGAGTTTCTAACAAGTTTGGGCATAGAGAAAAAGAAGGTTGATTTAGACGAAGAATTTGAGGTAAATGAATTTTCGTAATAATAAACAATTGTTATGCACATGTTTTTTTTTTTTTTTAAATTTATATTTTAAATATTTTATAGAAATACAAGAAAGTTGATTTAAATGCATGGGAAAATATCAGAGGACCCAGACCATGGGAGGAACCCCAGGAACAGATACCAGCTGTTTAATTGTTATAGCAATATATTTAAGAAAATAATATAGGAAATTTTGTAATTATAATAAAAAAAAAATACTCTACAACTTGGATGTCTGGTGTTTCAATTTTGGAATGCATTAAAATTCATTTAAATGTCACATGTAAATAACCTTTTCCACTTTAAAATTAAATACATTTGTTATTTTTAAAACATTATGCTAAACTTAAAAAAAAAACATTTTTAAATGATAAATTTCTATTGAAAAATGTTTTAAATTCTTTACTTTGTTTATTTCACATTTACAATCTAATATAAAAGTAGTTATTAAAAAAAATATAGGCATTAATGTTAATTTTATTGCACCTATTAAGTAATCTTCAAATAAGTCCTTTTTTACATTGCAGGAGTCAAAAAAGCATATGTTGCATATAAAATGCATAAAAGAAATTTTTAAATTAACAAAAATACAGCTGAGATATGTTTTTAAGTAGAAAACACATATTGGAAGATGATGGAAAATTAATGCTATTTACTTTTTAAAATGGACATAAATGAGTGTTAATTCTATTCTATAGTCTTAAGAATTATAAACATATAAAAAAATTAATTTAAAGATTTATGTTTAAATTGTTTATTTAAAAAATGTATCGAGTTAAAACACATTTTAGTTATTGATCTTCATCCATTCAAATAATCAGGACTATGTTTATATTGAGCTATATGGTACTATTTTTAATTTGTTGAAGATTAATGCAATAAATTTAAATTAATTTAAAAACTGAACATTTCACTTAATGATCTGAGGGGAAGATGATTTTCGATAATTTATAGATTATCTCAAGAATCAAAATGTTTAATTGTATTTATGTTATTAATTTATATGCTACTCACTGATAAAAGGTAATAACTAAAAGATACAATGTAAAATTGGAACTTGTAAGTTAAACTTTCCTCTTATAATATTTACCTAAAACCCATTATTAAAATTGTCACTAATGATGGTTTAATATAAGGATAGGAGAAATATTAAGTATTGAATTGATTTATAATTAACAACATTGTTTCTGAAATAGTTTATTTTGTAAATTGTTTCGGTGATTAAAAACTATTTTTCAAAGATCATTTGTCGTAAAATATAGCCGTTTTTGTCTGGTACATCTGTCGGATTTATATTGCATATTCAATTTTTAATGATGACAAACGATTTAATTGGCTTTGTTTAGGATGAAGGTTAAAAAAAGTTTTCAAAGGAAAGGGTGATAACTTAACTTAAGTGGACTTGGAGTCTTATTCTGTGATGAAAGAAATTGGCAATCGTACAAGAACTTTTTTACATAAGAGATTTGTCTCTAATGAACACTAATCTTCTCAAAGCCATTTGACATTTACATGGTAAATATAAAAGATTTATTTAAGAAAAGCTTGCACCACACCAATATTTGAATTTTTATATCCATGGAAGGTTTTTCGGATAAAGAATGTAATGGCAATTAATGAACATTGTGAAGTCCACTACACTATGAGCAATTTAATGCAATTATTGAGAATTAAATATATATTGGCTTGTTTGTCTAAAATAGATTTTGTGGAATAATGTGAAATAAATAATACAAAATGTAAGTAATTTATTAGATAATTTGTAATCATACAAAAGTATGTATATTCAAATAACTTGCAAGAAAAGATAATTTTTCAGTTATTATTCTAATTCTATTTATTATTTATGTAGAATAGTTACAGCTCCACATACGACAAATCGTAAGAAGGGAGGTATCAAAAGAAATAGAATTTCCCAGAGCACTGATAACTTGGAAGTTCAGCTGATAAATATAACGGGTTGTTTAAAAAATGTGTTTAGTACACTATATGGGATCCTTAGTTTTTAATAGTTCCTTTTTGATCAATTTGATATTTTAAAGCTTATAGCCAACTTTAGCCATATGTTCAAAATATATTAAAAGAATACCAAGATATTTAACTCTTTGTTGATTTTCTTCACTGTTCTAAATTTTATTTTTTAGGAATTTTTTTCTTCATCAATATAAATATTTTTATACAGGAGTGTTTGCAATTTTTAAAAAAAAATCACCAATTGCAATTTTTTAAAAATAATTTATCAAAAAACCTGAAACCACAATAAGTTATTGATTTATACTAAAAATGACAACAGATTTTCATGAATTTTTGTAACAATGATAGACAATACATACTAAATTAAAATTTGCACCTTGTTTTATCTCGCTATCTAAAACTGTACTCCAAAGTTAAAGAATAAATTTTCCATATCGCATTGTATATGGCCATTGTAAAATTACTCAGTGGTATCCTTATATAACAATTTACATTGATCCTTTTACTGCTACAAAACTTATAATAAAAAGCATATGGCTTTTAACAACGATTGATGACCCCATTGCAATTTCAGAATGGTTCTTGTAATTGCCAAAAACTTTTATGTATTAAATTCCAGAAAATATAATGTCATTTTAGAATTCAAATGTGGATTTTCCATAAATGGGGTGAAAGGGTTGCTAAGTGGGGGCCCAAAACATTAATGGAAAAAGTGAACAGCACATTTATCTTATTTTAATACAACAAAACTGTGTGTTAGGAGGCAAGGTGTAACTATGTGATTATAGTTATAAGATAAAAAAAAAAGTAGAATAATACAATAATAACAAATTGATTTTTAGAAAATTACTAAAAGGTTTATAAAATACAGTTTAAATATTCAGTATATCAGCATTAACATAAATTAAAGTGTGCATAATTTATTTAAATAGATTCCAGAAAGTGTATGCTTTTTAAGAGGTGTAGGTTTTTATTGTCATTTCAGTGCAATTAATCATTACATCAGTATTTTATAAATGATTATTTATTGTTAAGCATTATGAAATCTTATGTATAATTTACTATTTACACAATCACTAATATGTATTTCTTGCTCTAAACGCTAGCGATACAAAATGTTTCAAACATATGTTCCCATCAAATCAACAAAAAGAAATTATTAAAAAAAAATAACATAATACGAGCTTCTTAAAATTGTATTGCAAATACAACAACTAATAATGAATTCATACAAAATTATAACCTTATATTAACTTGACAAGGAAATTGAGTTTGTTATATCTTTATAAATATTTTATTGTGTAATGCATAAAACTATGATTGCAAAAAGTATAAATCAATATTACTAGAAAATAATAGGCACCATGTCCCAAACTTTTAAGGTACAAAAATAGAAAATGCCTCCTGAAGGATTACCGATATTTAAAAATGCTCAATTAAACAAAGTTATCAATAATTTTAAATTATATGCATTTAACCTATATTACTATATAGCTGTAATATACAAATTACCACTTAAAAACTTTGGTGAATTGAAGTACGAGTATTTTGTGAATTAATGAACACAATATAATTACAGTAACAAATTTTTTGTAATAGGAATATTGTTGTAGATCTGCAGGATTTGTTAACAATAACACCTGTATGTACAGTTTCAAAGTATTTCACCTTGAGGGCTTCCACCACTGAATGTTGTTGGTGACTGCATACTACTGCCAGAGCTATAAGCACGATCTTTATCAGATCGCTCAGGTTTGTCATGTTTTTCGTGTCGATGCTTGTGTTTGTGCTTATGCTTGTTTTTCTTCTTCTTTTTCTTTTTGTGCATTTTTGCAGCTTGAGTCAACAGCTCTAATGAAGAGGGTTTTTGATCAGGAACCTCGGGTGGTTTGAACATACTGGAATCAAAGCCAGTAGGTTGTTGTCCGAACGTATTCTGTATACCCGGCAAAGACTTCGACTGAGAATCGTCAGAAAATGCTTCAAAAGTACAGAACTGAGCCGGTGCAGGGACGGAAGCTGAATCAATGCTACTGCTTGTTGTTCTCAGCAATGACATACCCGATACACCCGGATTTGACATCGACGTAGTATCCTTCAATCTAACTTTGCTTGTATCTTTATTGTCATCAACTTCTACTTTGATCCTTCCATCCGAGGAATAGAAATGAGAATGTTCCCCAAAGTGCAATGGGCTGGACGCTTTTCGTTTCTCACCTCTACCATCAAAACCATTGGAATCCATCTTTTCGATTTTTATTGTTTCCAGCATAATAATATCATCTAATTGGAAAGAGTCATCCAGTTGCATATCACTAGGCACAGTATTGATAGGCAAGCGAGGCTTCTTTTCTTTCAAGCTCACACCATTAGCCATCTCTGGAGAAGGTAAAGCCATTGGCCTTTTGCGTCCATATAATGTATGATACAGATCCATTACGGCACATCTAATTAGAGAATCATAAGCAGTGCCACGATTCATCAATTTCCATAATCTGTCTACAAGTTCTTCTGTATTCAAAGGATTAGGATCAGAAACTGTAAATGGAGGTTTCACTGTTAACATCCTTAAAACTTCATACTGGATTACAGGCACAGGGTCATTTTCAACAATATCAAGTAAAAAATTCAAATCGTCTTCTCTACCATCAGCTTTGGTGAAATCCACAAGAGCTTCAAGTGCAGCCAACCGTACATCAATAAACATGCCATATGCAGCATATTCTCTGAAAAGAGAAGGGTAGTTAGGTAGGTGACCCATCTTCTGCAACTTGCGTATTGCTTTGAGGCAGCTGACAGTTACAGTGTACTTATAACAAGAAAGCAGCTTTTCCATGTTCAGGCAGCGAGTAATTTCTTCCAAGATCTGCTTGGTTTCTGAAGAAAGGCTGTCTGCTGTTACGGCAAGACCTGAATGAGGCAGAACAGAAATAACAGGCGTCACTGCTTCAGCCAATGCGTCGATCAAAGCCGCTCTGTAGTAATTGTCAGAGAATTTGTTCTTGCTGTTATCGTTATACTTAAACAAATCATGCAAGAACTTAAGAACTTCAGGGGGGCAAATGCATTGTACAGTGCGAAGCCCCGCCATGGCCACAGGAACAGTCTTTTGCAGAAAGTAGTGCTGCAGATTTTTAAAGTTGTGAAGTCTTATAATGTGCATGCAGGAATGCGATCCAAACAGTTTCCTGAATATGGTCATCATCGCTGGTGGTCCAGCCCAATTGGCAATCATTGCATTTGCAACTTTCTGCAGACAGAAACATGCAATGCATCTAATTTTATAGGCAATCATTGCATTTGCAACTTTCTGCAGACAGAAACATGCAATGCATCTAATTTTATAGAAACAATGCTCATTTTCAATAGTGTGTGTTAAAGCTGATCTGGATGCAGGGGTAGGAAACTTTTCAAGAGCTTCAATTGCTTCTTTTTGAGCAGTGACATCTCTTTCATAGCGCAACTGATACTGCCACTGGTAATCTGGTTGTTCAATTACAACTTGCCTTAAAAGTAGCATATCAGGATCAATACGAATCCACAGTACGGGCGAATCGGCATCCATAGCACTCAAATCCATATCAACTTCTTCTCCAGTACATAAAGGGATTTTCTTTTTCTTATTTCTACGACTTTTAGAGTGACAGGTTATGTCATGTTTAGTTGCATTTTCCTCAATTTGTAGATTATGCTTAAATGTCCCATCAAGTTCTTGTATTGTAATTGTCAGAGGACCAACATAACGCCTTATTCCACGGCTTTGGACATCCAACTGCTTAATTTCTAACTCCACAGTATTTCGCTTACGATTAAACACAAATGTTGCAGTAAATTTTGGATGTCCCCCTTGCCTCACCCACTGATCTAAGAACGTGTTAATATCTTTTCCAGTAACTGTGAATATCGCTTTTTGGAAACTGCTAGTAGAAAGCAACATATTAAACCACACATTACTAGTCACCTTTTGCTGTGCTGCATTTGAAGCTAATGACAAAAGTTTATTGAAAACTTGTAGCAGTAACTCACGACCGATTCTGTCTTCTAACATTCTAATGGCCAAATGCGATTTCTTTGTTAATATAATATTGTATTCAGGGGATGTTGTGTGCAAATGATGAGTTGGAAAATAAAATGTGCCATCTTTTCCTTGAGCAACAGCTGCCACACTCCCCGGAACAGGACTTACACTGCAATCAAGAACTAAGCCTCCATGCTTTTGTTCATATTTCAGAACTTCATTAAAATCCTCATGAACCCAAAGACGATATTCATTATTACCAAAAGCTTTCTTCATAAAATGTCCAGAGAGATACATTGAAATACCTTTAGGTAGCCAAGCGTCAGACCACGAGAACATGCTAATGAAACAGCCAAAGAATTGTTCGGCTACAGCATGAGCCATTATTCTTCTAGATATATATGTTTGATCAATTATTTGCGGTGAACTAAGTAAACTGGTGCTGAGAACTGTCATTGTTGCATAGGGCCGTGCATCCTGAAACGTCTCATCCACGAAAACTTGTTTATAACAGGTATAGGGATATCTACTGGACAACAGTTCCTCATAAAATTCAAAAGCCTCATGTAAAAAATTGGTGGTGTGTTTTAGTAGAGGTAATAACCTTGGCAAACAGAAATGAGTCACTTCGTGCATTTGAGGATCCACGAATATCTCAAAAGGTCCAACAGCTAATCCGATATTTGGAGCACATGTTGGGATCGATAGGTTGTAATGATACGTCTTCTTTCGCAAATCTGGTGTGTAAACAGTTTCGACGAGATCCCCGCATGAGACAGCAACCATAGATGGATCCACAGTTATTTCCAGACGCCATGTGCACGGCTCCGAAAAAGAATCCACACATGGAAACCAAAGGCGCGACGAATTTTCTGAGGAATAAGTGAACATGTGTGCGCCCCTTTCTGCCATGGATCCTTCGCAATCTGGCACAACAAAATGTATTCCACCTTGAGGTTTTTCCATCGAAAACTCAATTCCAATCCTAAGGTTCTTTCCTTCGGAGACTAAATGCGATAAATCATGCGGCACTTTGATGCATAGTTCGCCGTTCCCTTGATCGGAATCGACAGACTGCACAGCTTCGAGGTGACAATTGTTGAAGTGATCAATGCTCTTTTGTTGCATTTCCCCCCGGGACACATTGAGGCAAGGGTCGTTGTACTGGAAAGAAACATCGTGATAGTCATTGAGAGTCACTTTGTAAATCGAGATCTGTTTCGCGTTCAGTCGGATTTTCCTCAGATCGCTCTTCAGAGGAACTATCGTTAACTCAACGAAACCGATCAGAGATTGTCTTTGGAAGCAGATAGTTGGTATGCAAAGTATTTGATGAGATACCTTGAAGGGTCTCACAGGAGAGTCGGTAACTTTTTCGTTTTTCTTCATCTTTCTGGTCGTTTAGAGATACGAGTTTTATTTCATCTTACTCATCATAGATTGAAAATGTTCCAACAGTTAATTTTGTACACTTAAATGTGCCATAATTCCGTTAATATTATAGTATTCGAAAATTTAGCATCATAGCCATTTATTTCAACGCCAATGTTTACGTTGTTTACGATAAATAACTGATGCCACGCCACAAATCGTTATTTGCACAGCCACGGTTACCGAGCTAAGGTAAGAACTGGAATGAGGACTCCTATTGGTGGAAAATGTACTTGACAGTGGCACACTGATGAATACTGAGCTAAAAAATAACTGGATTGATTATTCCCATTGGTAGAAAATATATTTTACCGTTGCGCGCGGATGAATACTATTTAGGAGAAGGTTAAGAAAACATTATACTTTGGCTTTTGCACAGTTAAGACGTAGAGGTCGTAGATAATTCCGCACTTACACTCGTCATTCTCGCTTTTCAATCGATTCGACATATCATCACATCGGCCATTCTTTTTCGCTGATGACTTGGGTTTGCAGTCTCTTATTCAAACGATGCGACATATCATTGCATAGGCAATTTATTTCCGCCTACGTCTGCGTCGATGATTTCATTTGACCAAGACGACATGGCATACCATCGATCACTCTATTCGCCGATGTGATGTTTCGGTGGTACCTATATTTCTTCCAATGGAGCATCAAAGCAGCGGATATTCCGTTGCTCTGATGAGATATGAAGGCTTTGTATTTATTTTCCAATTATGAATTGCGTCAACGGTCTATTTTTTCGACTCCCTGCGACTAGCCGGATTTAAGATTTTTACGACACTAGACGAAATTTTCCGAAAGGCCGCCTTAACCCCTCTTCTGTCTGTGATTTTAAAGTAATATATGTACTTCAAAAGGTACTTCATGCCCGATTAGTACTATCAATTTTGAAACCAATAGAGAACAAGAAAAATGCGTGATTTCAATTATCAAACTTTTTCAAAATGTTAATAGCCCTGCAAAAAGTTTCAAGAGGAGTTAAACAAATGGTGAGATTAGCTCGAAATGTTTATTACTTTAATGTGTAATAGAAAAACAACATGGGATAAACATTTGTGTAGTTATAACTCATCTTCTAATTAATATATCTAAGGAATTAAAGTTTAAGCTTTCCTTTGAGTGGAAATCAACAAATAGAAAAACCTTAGCTTTAATACTGTCTAGTTCGAATATAGAACTATATTTCGTTACTAAATGTAACATTAAAAATATTTGAATATAGGACAATTTACGTGTTCCTTATTTTTTAACAAGCGTACACTGTTAAAAATAGGTACTCAAAAATAAGTAAAATGTACTAATTTTTGAGTACATTCGACGCTTATATCATGACTCCGAATACATACGTTTCAATTTCGAAACAGACATGTAATCAAAAATGAGTATAATGAATAAAAAGAGCAGATATGCTAACTTACATAGGTTGTTTTCATAAATCACCTTCAATAAATATCGACAATTACAACAAAGACTTAGGTAACCTGGAATCGAACCCAGATCCGCAGGCACCGCAGTCCAGAGCCTTATTCGTTTAACTTCCAGGCAGATTTGAAGAAATTTTATACAGAAAATATCTAAAAAAGGCGTGCCAATAGAATAGGAAGTAAGATAATTGAGTTGTAATAACTCAGTTTCCATTTATGAAATCGACATTCATTTGTGCAGAAAACCATCTTCTGAACAACTATTTTAAATTTGTCAGGTCTATTTGTTAACATGGCTTAAACTGGTCATATTTGAGAAAGTACAGTTACTTAAATTTGAGTACATCATCGCTCATTTTCGATGCAATTAAACTCAAAGAAAAACGAATAGGTTCAGGTACTCGTATTTAAGTATCTTTTTTTTTACAGTGAATTTCCAATAAAAAATTATTTGAATGCAGGAAAGTATTATTACTTTAAATATGGTTTGTTATTTAATAAGGTTCCATAACAAAGAAATGGATAAGTGTATAGCCTTAAAAATATTGGAATGTGAGTAAGATTTTTTGAAGGACATTTTTTGTTTCGAAATATCTAATGTTAAAATTGATGGCATCGTTAAGTCCAAATAGTTTTTATATCATAAAATAATTTTAAAAAAAACCCCAAAAACCGAATTTTAAGAAAAATAAGATAAAAAGTAAAAAATAATTTTTAATTTTACGAACAAGTTGAAAAAATTGAATTATTTAATAATGTCAAATTTTATACTAATTGCAACTTTTTTGAAATCGGTGCCAAAATTTAGGTATGTTTTTTGTAAGTTGGCACCAATTTAAAAAAGTTGTAATAAGTACAAAATTGATATCAAATAATTACATTTTTTCAACTTGCTCGTAAAATTAAAAATTATTTTTTACTTTTTAGACCATTTTTTTTAAAGTCGGTTTTACTATTTTTCCCTTTTTAGTGTTTAATTTAGCAGGGGGCTTTGTCCCTTACTATTATTCACCAAGAAATTCAAGTTGTTTCTCATACTTTTCCACGTCTCCGATCCAGTTTAATAAATGCTGAATAAACAAAACAATACTGCCTCAACAATGTATAAGTTCAACAATCCCTATCCATGCTAATAAATACCGGATGAATGAAATGTCGTTGTTGTACAATCTTTATTCAACAAGGGAAAAAATTTAAAAACAGATAATTTTTTTTTTTTAAAAAGTCTGGTTAATTGATATTTCTAGACAGCCGGACTACCGATTTTGTTTTTGCAAAAGTGAATATTTCTCTATTTAACTAAAAAAGAATTTTCGAAATCGGACAATATTTTTTTTTCAAACGGTTCAGTTACATGAGAATTCCAGATTTTTAAATGCTAACCGAATATTTTTTTCAAAAGGTTCCCAAGTGAGATATCCAACAAAAATAGAATTTTCCAAATATAGGAACTAAAATAGAAATCTTATGCTAACATACATAAAAACAAATACATAATAGTCGATTTGATAACCTCTCTCCTTTTGGCACCCTTTGGCGGTTTTGGTTGGCGCGCTTTCAGTCGGTTAAAAAGCATTTTGTTTAAACACAATGTCATTATCTCAATTATTTTACAATAGACTCATTCCTTTTCACAGTAATTATATCAGTACTCATTATAGTTTTAATTATCGTCATTATATTAGTATTAGATAAAATGAGGTAGTTTAAGAAATGTGAATCAAGAAACTCAACCCGCCAAGTTCGCCAATTTCCTGCCAACATTTCATTTTTGCAGAATCTATTCTTACAACCCATTTTTTGGGTGAAAGTAGGTATGGCAACAGTCCTACCAACTATACCGGTTTCGGTGTAACTACATTAACTAATTAGTTTGACCACAAAATTAAATTTGAAATACAATAGATTATACTATACACCTTCCACTTTCATCTGTAACAAAGCTATTCATTAAATTTTGTCTGAAAAGCTTACTTAAAATGTAACTAAAATTCTATTGAAAACGAGTGCTAAGAAGAGAGAGGCCCTATTGAAAATATAAAATTTCATTCAATTAGATTTATAAAATATTTTTCTTGGGTCTCAGTTTTGCAACAACACGCGATCATATTTATCTATAGAAAATACTTTAAAAAGTGGATTTAAACCATTTGTATCTGGTTCTATACCAGATAAATAGTAACATAAAAATTTTACTTTTAGCAAAATGCTACACCAAAATTATCTTATCTTGTATCTCAAAAAGTTATTGCATCCCCTTGGTTTATAAGTATTGAGTTATCCATTTCTTTGTTATGGAACCTTATTAAATAACAAACCATATTTAAAGTAATAATACTTTCCTGCATTCAAATAATTTTTTATTGGAAATTCACTGTAAAAAAAAAGATACTTAAAAATGAGTACCTGAATATACTCGTTTTTCTTTAAGTACAATTGCATCGTAAATGACCGACTCAAATGTAACCAACTGTAATTTTTCAAAAATGAGCAGTGTGATTTAACATTACTAATCTCAGTTTCTATCCAAGCCGTCTTAACAAAGTGACCTGGCATACTTAAAATAATTGTTCAGAAGATGGTTTTCCACATAATTTGATGTCGATTGCTGACATAGAGATTGAGTTATTACAATTATCTTACTTCCCATTCGTTTGGCACACCTTTTTAACATTTCTTCTGTTTATAACTTCTTCACTGCGCCCTGGCAGTACAACGGATAAGGCACTGATTGGACTGTGGTGCCTTAAGATATGGGTTCGATTCCCGGTAAGTCTTGGTTGCAGGGACAGACTTACAAGTTTAGGGGCCCAGGGCAAAAGAACATTCGGGGGCCCCTGCATTATTTTAAAATAAAACATTCTAGAATGCGATTCGAAACATGATATACATCAAGAACATGCAGGAAATATGAAAGTAATTTAATTAAATAAAATAGAAGAAGTTTAAAAAAAATTGAAGTATTTATTAAAAAAATTTATTAGTTTAGTAAACTTATTTTTAACTTCAAACTTTTTAGTCTTATAAGCATTTTTAGGGGGCCCCTTAAAAATGGGGGCCCTGGGCAAGTGCCCCGAATGCCCTCCCATAAATCAGTCTCTGCTTGGTTGTAATTGTTGATATTTATTGAAAGTGCTTTATGAAGGCAGCCTACGTAGACTATCAACTGCTCTTTTTATTCATTGTACTCATTTTTGAGTACATGTCTTAATCAAAAATGAAACTTATGTATTCGGAGCTATGATAAGCATCGAATGTACTAAAAAATGAGAACATTTTGCTTATTTTTGAATACCTATTTTCAACACTGCATATTTAGATAGAATAAGCATTAACACCCAAAAGAATGCTTCCCAAAGTATCCAAGCACTCTTTTTTGATGGGCAAAT
Source organism: Troglohyphantes excavatus (assembly GCA_963932185.1). Taxonomy (NCBI): domain Eukaryota; kingdom Metazoa; phylum Arthropoda; class Arachnida; order Araneae; family Linyphiidae; genus Troglohyphantes; species Troglohyphantes excavatus. The sequence continues at coordinate 46,223,361 of OZ010666.1, forward strand.
ATAAATCTCTACGAAACTTGACAGATATTACCCTTTAATATCACTGCCATAACAAACATTTTTATTTTTTAGCGCATTTAAACTCTCCGAGGTAAATTCTCTTGCTAACAATTATGCCTAGTTATGTCAAACACAAACTCAGATTCCAGTATCTTGGGCGCTATGTATGCTCGAAAAAAGTTGGCAAGTTAAGGTGCACCGGGAATGAAATATGGGTTCTTGGTCTTGACGTCACTGACGGTTGGCAGCAGTTTCCGCTCATTAGGTAGGTTTGCTCAAAGCTAAAGTCGCCGCGTCGTTTTCTTAATCGCTCCATCTCATCCATTACGCGAATTCCGACAGTGTCGCTTTGCACGATCATCGGGCATTTGTTACGTCGCAGGACGAAGTTAGGCTTTGTACAGTGGAGCTAAAGACTTGGAAGAACCTGTTTTTTCCCTCGTTGAATACGAATCGCTTCCGAAGAGTTTTCTGAAGTTTTATACATACACAAACTCTATATAACGTCTATTTGTGCACTTAACAACCAAAAATTTTAAATTTTAGCTATAAATTTATATTTTCAAATTTTAAAGTATTTTTAAATGATTTTTATTAGTTTGCAAAAGCAATTTTAACTTCAAATGCGGACAACGATATTAAAACAATGCCTAAGAATATAAAATTCTTTAAAATAAATATAACACAATATTAACGATGTCTGTATTTATGTTAAAATTAAAAAAAAAACCGGGTGTAAATGTGAGGACCCAAGACACGTCCAACTCAAAAGGTTGTAAATGTGTTGGAGCACTACCAAAAGGGTTTTATGTAAAACGTCATTTCAAATGATTATAAAAATAAAAATTTGTCGTCAACAAAATCTTCGCCAAAAGGAAGAATATAAACAAGCTGTTCCGTTTGACGCCACTGACCTTCATCCATGTGCTTTGCTTTTCAAGATTTTCTCGCATCGCGCCTTATTTTACTACCAAATTTATATCAAACGTATTATTTGCTAAATAGTTTAACGAATGAATGGATTAAGGTAAAAGCGAAATATATAACGTTTCTATACTTCTACGTTTTTCGACTTCAAAACGTTTTATGTCAAAAAATTATTACGCAAATACTATCTCGTGTTTTAATTCATATTAAACATAATGTGTCGTGCAAATGATACTATTGTGCAAAAGATATTCTTTACATATTTATTTTTTGTTTCAATTGAATACTTTAAATGGCGTTTAAAATTGTCATAATCAAAATGAGTAAAACTATTTAAATTAAAAAAAAAATTAGATATATAGGTATTATGTCCTACGATGACGTAGCCTCGACATTAAATTTGACGGTAAAAAATCCTCCTTTTTCTTTATTTATATAGAAGCTTCTCAACTTTAACTTGATGGGTTACTGATTTTCTCTGCTTAATTTATCGCAGAACGCTTCAAACGCAATTATTTTCTTACAAAGGTAATAGTAAAATATTTATTTTTTTGAAAACTAATTTAAATTATCAATGGTTTAGTAATCAAATATTGAAAAAACAATTTTGTGTGTATTTTTCAGTTATAATTCATTACAGATCAAGATTGTTTAAAAGTTTATAAATTTTTAACCAAATTCTAAATTGATATGCATCGTGGTCACAAATTGTTGGTCGATAGTCATTCTTTGGCCGTTTAACTACACAAATTAAATCATTTTTTTTCTATAATTCAACTACTTTGTTGCTACTAAAACTAAGCGACTTATTTAAAATATAAGCGAAGTACTAAGCGAAATATGTGATTCCGGACTTGGAGGTGATAAAATAAGTCACATAAAAGGATGTAACAAATAAGTCATTAAAATTTCATTGATAAGTCGTGCTAAATGTAATAGCCTTGTTAATACTGATTGAGTTGTATTACAATTAAACCATTAAGTGTAAACAATAAATTGTGTAGTTTATAGATATGGTTTAGCTTTTATAATTTATTTGAACTTTGTTAAAAAAGTAACATCGATGCAGTTTATTTAGTAACTATATTTACTTAAAAAAAAAGCGAAATAATATTTACTCTTATAGATAAAAAAAAAACTATTTTTACACATTTTTATCGAATTTTATTTCAAATAACGTAAGTATTAACTGAAATGTATTCATCGACGGCCATTTGTGATGACAACATTGTGGGAGATCCTTCTACCTGAATGTGTCCACATAAAAGTTTAAATTAATTTAAATACCCTATACTACTTTCTTTTTCATAAAAAGTCAGACATTAATTGAAATACACAAAACTAATATACCACAAAATGTAATGTTTCAAAACTAATGTACCATAAAAATATTCAAACTGTATGGTCCTATAATAACAGCTTCGTGTTGAGAATATCGAAATTAAAACCCCTACATAACTGTGTATTAATACCTAAATAGTTATTTTTACCATATGTCTGCATTTTATATATGCTAAACTAATTGACATGGTAAAATTTTCATAGAAATTAAGCATGTTTTAATTTAAGAAAATGACGATTACTTTATTTTTTTACTAAATAGTAAGATTTTATCATCAGTTAATTCGGAGAATTTGACTTATGACAAAATTTTACCTAAAAATTTCTTCCTCAGCTGCACCAAGATTTTTATTACGTATTTATCAATGCATTTGTACCTACTTCTGAAATAAGCAATAAAAGAATTAAATGATTATATGTTTTTAATTAATAAAAAATAAGTTTATATATTGGTGATAATACCTTAAATTGTTAGTAATATTTGTAAAGTAATGCTTGTATATAAAAGTAAAAACTGTATTTTTAAATATAATTTCTAATAAATATTCTTATTTTAAACGCATTTATTTTTTGAAGATGATTTTATATGCAGTAAACTGTTTTTGCTTAAAACGCGAAAATGAATTAATTTTTATTTACACAATTTAAATTTTAGTTTGATTAGGGAGGGAAGAAGCAGTGTCTCTTGCTTTCCCTCTTTCTTCTTAACCGATAACAACTATCATCCTGTTATTCACTCCACTATCTAATTGAAATTTGCAATGAACATTTTCGTACTTTATAACAGACTTTTATTGCATTATTGCATTTTTACTTAAGTTAATAATATTCCTTTTGCTACAAAAATTAAACTACCTATATCGGAATTTAAAAGATATCTTGTTAATGGAAATTTATATAATTACGGGTGTAAATTAATTTTAAACTAAATTATTTGAACATTATAAAAAATTAATTGTAGATAAGATTCTCGTACTGAGGAGATCAGTGCCACGTTTTGTCTCAAATCTAAGTATTCCAGGTAATGTAAAAATTTTAGTATCAACAATAGGACATGTACTATATCAGATATTTATTTTAGATTTGAATAGAGAGAGAGAGAGAGAGTATTTTAGCGTAGTCAGTATTTGCTTTCGTTGGATTTATGTTTTAAAAGGTGTCAAAGAAAAATCTTACTTTCCTTTTCCATTTAATACGTACAATTTAATTGTAGAATGTTAAAATTTTTAATTAACAACACGAGTTTAAATAGAAGTAATTAACCAAAATTATATATATTACATTAAAAAAATTGTATTGATAGAAAGCAATGATTTGCCATTGTATTAGTTAAAATGAATAACCTTCAATATTTGTTAAGATTGTTCTCATTTGTGTTTGTTTGATGACAGTGTCTCTTAAAACGGTAAAAATTATCTAATATTAAAGGGGCAGATGATATACTTATCCGGCCCTTTGATATTAGAGGCATTCACCGATCTGTAAACAAATTAAACCATTTTTAAACGATAAAAAAATAATTTTTTATGCCTATCAATTTCTGTGTCACCGTACGAATGTTTGAAAAAAATATTTGATGATTAGTGTAAATTAATTGTGAATATTGTTTCTGAAAGTTACAGAATACTACATAAAATTGATTTTCAGTTTTATTTAATAAGACATTTTAAACTATTTTCACATTTTATGTTATTTACTCAGTATTATTATATAAATCAGAGCGTATTCAAATAAAAGACTAAGATTTAATAGTATTTGGCTAGATATTGTCATCATTACATAAGTTATCATCATATATATAATCATATTGTCATCATTATGATGTAAATACTTCAGCATGTCTTCAGTTTTACTTTTATTAGATTTTAGTTAAGTGATAAAACAGATGTAAAAACTGTTATATCAGTTATAATGTTATCTGAAACTCAGGTTCTGTGATAGAAAATAATAAACTTTTATTTTTGAAAGTACTTCTTGCACGTTTCTTATCAAAATGACGTTCCGTTTCAAAATGTCAATTGCTTGGAATTTTTAAAAATATTTTTGAGTAAGACTAAATTTAAAAATCACTATTGGCACTCGTATCAATATTCGTAAAAATAATAAGTTTTAAATAACAATGCAGTCAATATTTTTAGAGATGATATTTTAAACTAGAATATTTAGTTTCAATTGTAAGTTTTCTTATCTTTTATATTTCGCTAAATAAAAAGTATTTTTTGCTGTGGAATTAAAGGCATTGGCCGAAAGTAAGGAAATTCCCCTACTTTTACAAAACCATGTTTAAGTACAGTTGAACTCCAATCATCCAGATCAATTGGGACTATATCCCATTCGAATAATTGGATAACTCACGAAAAAAGGTTATTTCTTAGTAAAAAATATGAATTTTGTTTTAGCATGTAATGTAATTTAATAACTAATAAAAATAATATCATTCACTGAAAGGAAACTTTTAAAATGCGAATTTTGCTGATTTCTTTTTTGTTTCTTTATCAAAGCGATTCGAATCCGGATAATTAGCGATACGCTTTGTTTCATCCGGATTACTGGAGTTCAGATAATTGGAGTTCTACTGTATTAAAAAAAATAAGTATAAAACTGTGTTTGAGATGTTTAATAATTGTACAACAGTATCAAGGGACATTTGATTTTAAAAATTGGGAGCGACTGGGAAAAAAATATTTTTTCAGTAACCAACTTCGATTTTTGTGTTCCTGCAGTTATCTACAAAGTTTTAAGTTGTTGAGATCAACATATAGTTAAAATAATTATTACTACTATTAAAAATATTTGTGATATTTTTTTGACAGAAATGAGTACAATAAATCTCTTGGAGTATATATATGGGAGAAAAAAAATCTTAGTCTATACCACAGAATACCCTAGGCAGAAAAGGCGTTGCACCAAGGACCATTTGGAAATTGATTTCTTATTCAACTATCACCGGAAAACTATCCATCTGCCTAACCTTTTTGATTAAAATAGAAAATGTGTTTAAGAAGTTATAGTGCAGGACATCATTATTCAATTTTATATGAAACAAAATAGAAAAAGTAAAAATAAAAATTTCGTCCCTAGGTATATAGGTCTTCTCTTTAGTATGTTTGATTTGGATGTCTTTCAAAAATCTAAAAAGTTATTCCATATTGTGGTGGTGGTTCACTAGCCTATTCAATAAGCAGATCCTTATTAAATTGTATTATCATATTATCATAAAAATTTCAAGTGGAAAATAGTTTGCAATATTTAAAAATATTTAAAAAGAAATTATATAATTTTCACTTAAAAATAATGTTTATAAAGTGTATCTCTCCGGCTTGACACTTATATCACTTGCCCTGTTAGATATATATAATGGTAGATAATTTATCTTTCAGATATAATTTTGTAATTGAGTAGATGATAGCTTAATTCACTGTTCAAAATGGTTACTTAAACTAAAAAAAATATCTATATAGTATATTTAAGGAAGTACAGTAGAACTCCACTTATCCAAACTTCAATTATCCGGACCGCTTTGAAGATTGCTAGTTATCCGGATCGGTATGAGAAAAAAAGAAATCAGAAAAATCCACATTTTATAAGTTTCTTATCGGTGAATGATAATCGGTGAATGAATATAAAAAAAAGTCTCAATACATATAGAATCACATACTATACATTTCATGCCAAAGCAAAATTCGTTTTCCTTACTAAGAAATATTGTTTTCGCGAGTTATCCAATTATCCAGAGTTTCGATTACCTGGATGGGATCTGGTCCAATCGATCCAGATCTTCGAGAATGAATGGTCTGTAGTAGAGAGAATATGACGTCATAATCGTGAAGCCACATCTCAGAGCGAAAGGCCCATATCACGTACCATCTCTTCAAAATTATGAATTAGAAAATACTCGCGATTGGCTGATGAATTGGGAAAATGTTTAACAGAGGAAATTCATGAATGGAATGACATAATTAACCACCTGTCTGAGGCCATACATGTTGGCTTCACTTTGATGTTAGCGAGAATCACGTCATGACTCCTCTACTACAAAGGATCCATGCTCGAAGATCCAGATAATTGGAGTTCAAATGAACGTTTAAAAGAAGTCAATCTCCTTCCAAAACAGAAAGTCCGTCGAATAAAACACTCAACAATCTTTATTAATAACTCACAACCACAAAAGCACAACAATCTTAGTCACTCGAAAGCAGGCATGAGTCCACTCGCAATCGGCGATCCGTTCTGAAGCGAGGGATCGAGAATCGGCTGCAAGTTCTGTCCCAGGCCGCCCGACACCGCGGCAGGCGATTCGGGAGGGTAGTTGAACAGCCAGAGCCTGTCCCCTATCACCATGGGCCTTGCGGCGTACAGTCCCATCGACTGGTAGTAATGCTGAGCAAGGACTTCTAAGTCAGTGCTGTATTTGCGCTTCCATTTGGTTCGTCGGTTCTGGAACCATATTTTAATCTAGAATAGAAAGTAGCACTGTTAAAAATGCATTCTCATATTTGAACCACAGACCTGTATACTAACTGGACTTCGCTTAATTTGTTTGGTGGTTACAAAATTTGAACGCCGCCACTTCAGAAGCTCTTTTAAAGATCATTAAAGTGTTTGTTAGTTGGTTTAAATTCTTCTAAAGGTTTATCAGAGTGAATAATTCGTCGAATAAAATCTTATTTGCATGAATATAATGATTGCTTATGCAGGGGCCGTTATTATCATTTAATTAAACCTTCTGAATCTTACAATAGCGTGTCCGTATAAAACCAAACAACTACAGTCCCCGCATTTATAATATTTTGGAAAATTCTATTCAATTAAAAAATTTATGACGACAAAATGGCAGCACATTGTATCATTAAAATCCTGTGTATGGGGGTTTCTAATGGCTGATTTTCAATTGTACTGTGAACCGTTATCTGAAAGTCAGACGCATGCGCAGTCCAGTTAGTATACAGGTCTGTGATTTGAACATGTAACTACTGTCATTTTTGACGAAACAGACGCCTGCTATATGCTCCGATTAAATATTTCGTCAAACTGAGGAAATTCATTTTGTCGTTTATTTAACGAAATTTATTTCGCCACAAATGAGGACGATTTCAAATAAATATAGACGGGAGGCCGACTCAAACCGCAACCTCTCAGTCAAGAGACCAACGCTCTGTTAACCACACCAGGAAGTCCCGTCTAAGAACCAATTATGAGTTAGTGCCTCCGGAAAAGGCCTTAAAGAAATATGAGTAAATGACTTGCGTTAAAAATTTGTGGATTCTTGTTTCGTCAAAAGTTACGTGATTAAATGACGAAATTATTGCCAAATATGACGAAAGGAGCATTGACGATCGCAGTATTCTCAAGTGTTATTTCTGAGATTGAGAGTGTGCAGAAACTTTTTGCATCCACAATGGCGTTGAGTGTAGTTTAGCAATCTTAAAGGATCATATTCAAAATGAGAAATCTTTAACGATGATCCAAAAATGTGATTAATATTACAATAAATTTATATATTTAAACATTTGAATGTTTAACTGTGCGAAGGCCGGGCCCTAACATAGTGCCAAACGTTTCATAACATTTTATAAATTTAAGGGACTTCAATGATCTGTGTTTAAGTAACCTCTTCAAAATTAATAAAAAGTAACGTTGTGTTTCTAAAGGGTTAATATTAAAAAGTTATATTTTTATCTTCTGAACTCAGTAAACAAAAAGTTCACTAAAGATAAAAAAAAAAAGTATTAATATGGTTACAACACCAAGTCATGAAGTGAAGTTTTAATTTAGTATTCTAGCAATGATTAGTGATTTTATTAATAATAAAATAAAAAAAAATTAATGAAATGCACTTAAAATTCCAATTTACACTTTGTTCATTTTGAAGAAATTTTTATTATAATAAATACTGCAGCTTAAAAAGTATCATTAAATAAAGCTATATAACCATTTATTTCCAAGAATTAAAATACCCGAAATGTAATCTTATTAACATGAAGTAATGAATTCCAGAATGCTATCCGTATGTCTAAAACAATTCTTTTTATATGTGGTATCCATCGTAAAACACAATTTTTATCTAGAAAACTTAACTTTTATATATATAATTTTGAGGATACTGTTTAGAAAAATTTTAACTAAAAATAAACTAAATTAAATATTGTTTTTTTTTACGATGGCTTCCATATATTTGAAATAAGACTTATTGTTTTCGCTATTTTTATTAATATCTTCTTAACAATATAACAAATAACCTGAATATTCAAAATAGTATTTCTACGTTTTATATTACATACTTCAATGGATGTCCAAAAACGTGGGACCAAAAAAATTGTAATTAATATTATGCATGTATTATTATGTATAGTATAAATAATATTGTGAATTGAGGTTTTTTTACCTCATTTTCATTAACCTAATATATATTAATTATACTATCACTGCTTTCCAATTATCACTGTTAGTTGCGTGTTACCTATTTTTTTTCTCAAAAAAGTTATTTAGAATGTATTAGTATAGTAATTATATAATGAATGATATGCTTAACAGAATAATATAGTAAAGTTCGAAATATTTGCCTACGGGAAGTACCCTAAATTTCATTGAAGAGTCATGTTGAAAATGATATATCATAAACACAAATATAATATGATATGCACGAATAATAAAAATCGTTTCCGAAACGTCTCTTACCCACTTTCCTAAATTTATGAGAAATATCGAAAATCTTTCAGTAATGTATGTTATGTATTATTAATGTAATGTGATGCGTTATTATTATATTCTCGTTATTAACATTCTATAATAATGAGAATCTTCTACTTATGTATGACAAAAATAGCGTACAATTAGATCAACTTTACAATTTTGAAGATTTTTTTGTTTTGTTATTATTTTAATTTTAGAAAAAAGTAATTTTGAATTATAATATTAAAAAACAAATTGATGCGTTTCACTGTATAACAAGTTACGCTACGAATAACCGTAGTTGAGATTTTCGGATTCACTTATAATAAACTTAACTTGTAATAAAACTTGAATTTATTTGAATTAATTGTTAAAAATAACAGTTATATTAGAATAAGAAAAATAAATAATATAGGGATATCTCTATTTTCCGCAATAGTTAACTTGGTTAAATTAGAAGAAATATTACATATTTTCATCTTAGCGTGTTACGAAATAGAAGATGAAAAATAAATATAAGCTCACCAAAATATTTCAACGTTTACATAACAAATAGTTTTAAATAATACTGAAATAGATTAATAGATTTGGATATGAATATTTCAATTATTACTATTTTAGTTAGATTACAGAAATTTCCAATTTTCAATCAGACATCTGTTATAAAGTTACAATGCAAAATTTGATTTTCAAATAGAAGCTACAACTGAAAGTTTAACCTGATAATATTGCTTCATTCTTTTTCGCAAATTCGTTTAAAAACGAATTTGTGAAACGAAATTGCAATACTTTTCATATCGCAATTTCAGATATACTTGCGTTTATACTTGATCTACAACAAACAATTTTATCATTACTACAAAATTAAAACTTGTCAAATAATTTTTTGCTTCAAATTAAGGTAATTTGTTGTGAAAGTTGGCTATTTTAAATATTAGTGAAAGAAAGTGCGTTTTTCTGATACAATTTTAATTATCTATATGGCGTTATTGATGGAATATTGAAATTCTTTAGAAACTTTCCCAGTTGTCAAAAGCTTTTATTGACAATTTAGATTCGGTACCTAATTCCATGTTCGAATAAATAAGGAAATCTGAAGGAATACTTTTGTCCATATCTCTTTACATTGACACTTATTAAGTTCACTGTATTTAATACTCGATCTTATGGAGTTAAGAAAATTTTTTACCTATGAAAGAAAACATAGAAATCCTTTATAATTTAAAAATAAATCACAATTAAATGTGCACATAGTAAAAATTTATGTATGGGCATAAAAATTAGTACTTTAAAGAATGGGAAGTAAACAAGTAAGTTTTTAAGTAATTTAGTTTCTTTTTTAAGGTATTGGCATAAAATAAAGTGGAAAATCTTTTTACGAACTATTATTTTAAGCTTGTTAAGATTTATTCAGATATGGCTCAACAAATGATGAGACTAGAGCAAACAAAATTAAATTTTTAAATCAATTGAAAAAATACACAAGGAAAACATATTTCTAGTTTTTGTCCATTAATTATAAAGTTTCATGCTTACAATTTCTACAAGATGAAATGTGTAAGACCAGGCTAAGCAAATGTTTAAAATTGAAATAATATTTCCAATTTAAAAAATGTGCGTTTAACACATACCAGCTAGCATTAAATGCCTAGTTATTCAACATAAAGGACAATTAAGGGAAGCGTTTTATAACTACACTGAAAATTATGTAGTGAATATTATTAGAATTACTGTAGAAAGTAACTTATTTTGATCGAATTTATGAACAAAAAAGTATTAATAAAAAAGTAGAATTTACAGATTGTTGTTTCCATAAATTAAAGAAAAAGTAAATGAACTCAGTTCGAATCTGAGAAAACATACTCAAACGAAAGCAAACACAAAGTAAATATCTTAAAAAGGTGTTTCATTAAATCTATAATACTTTGGAATAATTTTTTTTATTAATTCTGTAATATTATTCGTTTACTGAATACAGGATTAGCTCTACTATTTAAATATACCCTTTGCAAACAGTTTTACTTTGGTTGCAAAGAGCTTTTAAGTAGCATTTACGACAAACTATTTGTTATTTTTTTAAAATATAAATGTTGTGTTAAAATTTGGATGTTTGTTGTTTTCATAACTTATCTATTTTAGCTAAATATGAAAATCGTATTTACGGAATTTTTTATTCTATATGAGTTACAGAAAGAGATATTAATGAATAATTTAGGGAAATATTTTGTGAATATTAAAATATCTTAAAGCTATACGGTATTACTCTAATCAATTCATAGAAATATCATAAAGTAAAGATGTCAACACAGGATTTTTGTATGTTATTAATTACCTGTGTTTCTGAAAGCTTCAGTGTCTTTGCTAATTGCAGTCTTTTGGAAACAGATAAGTACTTGTTTTTCTCGAATTCTCCCTCTAAAGCCTTTATTTGGGAGGATGTGAAGGATGTTCTTGCTCTTTTACGTCGATCATCTGACAGACTGTCCCCTGGAAAATTAATTAAATTCAATAATGAAATATTGTAATTCTATAAATATAAGTAACATAAGTTAACTTTATACTTAAATCCTATCCTTGGATTTTTTTAAGCATATTAAACTTATTTAAAAATTAAGAACATCTAAAAATACTTTGGAGTTGTCATAGAAATTTTAAAGTGAGTTGTTTTGCATATAAAAAAGAAATAGAACATTAACTGTCCATGTTTAGATTTTTCTCTAATTATTCAGACACGATTAAGGAAAAACAGTAATTTGTGTACTTGTGATTTAAATTGTTAGCAGTTTTTGTGATATTTTTTAAACTATCAAACAATTAAAAATGGGATATTTTAGCTCAAGTTACTTCTATACATTTTAAATCAATGGAATATAATGGTTTAAAATTTTAATTAGCAAAATAGTTTTAACTGAAAATTTAATAATTTTATATTTTTGAATTCTTCCTTTCAACTAATTTTAACTTCTATCATAATCGATAACCTTTCATTTTGCTTTTCGTTTATCATTAAAACATTTAATTCAAAGTCTAGCATGACATTCATTTTATTATAAAATATTTGAAACTAATTTCTGTAGTGTTTGTAAATTACAAAAAATGTAATGTTTCACATGAAGCAAATATAATAATTTAATATAATTTAATTTAATTATACACATTTTCTACAAAATAATGGTAACATAATTTAATTTAATTATACACATTTTCTACAAAATAATGGTAACATAATTTCAATAGAAATTTTTTACTCAGTACATTTATATCATTTATAAAAACCAAATTCTTTTGAATGAATAAATATTTATATTTCAATGTAGGTTGTAGAAAATTGCGCTCGGAAAAGAAAATATATCAAAACAATCTTTCGATATTTAAAATCGCTATAACAATTTTTTTTACAACTAACTATTTTAAATTTTATGTAATTATAAATGAAAACAACAATTATTTAGAGTAGCAATCAATACATTACAATAAAACTTCATGTTTGAATTAAGTTTTCACCGAAAAATTTAAAATTTAAATTCTTTGAATTTTCTAATTTTTTGCACATGACCCCTCTAATATCTTGAGAATATTTTAAATGATTGACATTACTTAGACTAACTAAATTAAAATCAAATAAAATTGTCGAAATACTACTGTAGTTATATAACTCATATTTGCTTTTTTGTTTTTCATTTAAAAAATATAGACAACTTAAATCATATTAGTAAATTAACTTGTCTTCTTACATGATAAAGCGATTCATTTATAAATGTTCTATAAATGTGGAAAGAAGTAAGAACTCTATTTTAAAGTTGTATTTATGTACTAGTATCTACCTCTTAAATTGATAGTTAAAAGGTACATGTGATAATCTACTGATATAGAAACTAAGTATTTTGTTATATTTTCATGGCTAAATAATTGAGCTAACCACGAGGTACACTGTATGAAGCATATGGAGAATGCTAAAAAGTGAATGAAAAGTTTACAAGTTTTAAATTTACAGTTCCGAATATTCAATTATTTAAGTATTTTTCTCTGTGATCAAATATTTCAATTTAATTTATGTTCCCGATCTGAATTTACAAAACAAAACTCGATAATAACAAATTTTTTTATGCCCTTGCATCACAAACTTAAAAGTACTACTCTTTTGACGCTAAATACTTCAACCAAATTTGCATGTTATTTGTTTTGATCAATTTAATGAGTATAGGTATTATTAAGATTCTGTGTCGCACATTCAGCAGAAAATCATATAATTTTTTTCTCAAACACTTTGTCAATGATAATAATATGATTTTACGATAATCAATTATATTTATATATTTTACTAAATATATTCCTTGTTATGGTTATTATACAAAATAAATTATTACTAATACATAATTAAGAAAGCTTAAAAGTATTTCCATATTGTTGAATAATGGAATAATTCAAAGTATTTAAAATTATGTTAAAAATAAAATTATTCTACAGAAAAGGTAAAATATATATTTCTAAGTAAAAAGAAAAAGCAATTAAGATGGAAAATGAACAATACCAATCGACAAAATTATACTTAAATGTATCGTAACAATAATAAGTATTTATAATTTCATTATTTTTTTTTATCGTGTATACTACACTACATTAGCGAAATGCTAAATAAGCACCAATATGTAGATATTTTTTATACTCAAAAACCTTAAATGTAAATGCTATCTTCTGGTTAAAAAAACAAATTTAGATTAAATTTATTTAGCTTAAAAAATCCGATAAATTGTATAAACAAATTTAAATTAAACCTATTAGTTAACATTGAGATTATTGTAAGATATTTATTATATATATATATATATACTTAAATTTAAATAGAGGAGTTTGCATGCAGGGAAGAAAGGGAAACATGTAAACGTTTTTTTTTTATTCTTAACTGTTTTTTAATGTTGTCATGAATTAATTAAACAAAAATGATTGATATCAATCTTAACACTCATTTTTCTTTTCGACTTTTATTTATAAAAAAACTAACAATTTTTATACTCATTTAAAAAAATAAATACCAAAATTGCTAAGAAGCATCCCACTGATGGGAAAGTTGTGGACATGACTGGGACAAATGGCGAAGAAAGCATAAATATAGTTGTATAAAAATGCTATTTCAATTCCTTTAAATTTATTGATGAATTTATATTTATAGATAGATATAGATAATAGATATTTATTTGTGTCGTTTATAAATAGTTTCAATTAAAATTATTAAAGTAGCTTCTTACATAATATTTGCCAATTCATAGGGAAACACCTACTATGATGATACTTTACAAACAAAAGATTAAAATGTTCACAATAAAAAAAAAATCGAAATTTTACAAAAGGAATTCAAAAGCAAAATATTGATTTGCAAATTCAATATATTTTATGGTAAATATCATTTTAAGTCTTACCGTCAATTCCAGTTTCGGACTCTTCTTGTAAACTGTTCATGTTGTTGGGTTCTCTTAAAGAATTAACTTCATTTGAATTGTTAGAAGTTTTCTCACCTAACAAATTTTCTATACAAAAGCTCGTTTTCCAGTTCTTCGACTCTGAACAATTATCTAGTTTAGTTTCCATTTCTAAACTGTCTGATGTGTGTGTTTTTCAAAAGAATAGTTTTTCAATACTTTCTTCAATGCAAGAAAGATTTTTAACATGAATTGACGGAATTATGATAATGGTGATAAACGTAGAACTCTTTTTCTACATGATGTTCTTATCACAAAGTGGAACCTCCATATTCCCTTAATGAATTGTAGTTTCTAATTTACTGTCCGCTCATAATGTCTCACATTCAACATAACACAATAACTATTGCGAAATCATAGTAAAGTTAGTATTTTTTCATAACAGCAATTGCCGATTCTTAACGTTTTGCGACATTTGCTTGCTTCAAGACATCATTCCGCCCAATCTTCCAATACCATCAAATGAAAAACGAAGATCTTCAGATGATCAAACTCAAACTAGGCGCTCAGGAAGAAAGAAGAACCAGCGAGAGGGGTTGGCCGACCAGAATCCGTGGCATAAGACACAACCCTCCCTCCAGTGTCAGCACCTATCAGCTTCGTGCTGGAAGCAGGATATACACTCGTTTGTCGCCAGAAAGTTGACAATCCATCTTGGCCATGATAAATATGGCCCGGCGTGCTCTTTAATGATTTAAACGGGCAATTAACGAGTCGACTATTTGGGGTGTCAAGATCTCGTCATCAGGGATGATGAGGCCAGGGAACACCAAGTCTTCTTGCGGAGAGGAACTTTTTTATCTCCTGTCTTTCCGATGGGTTCTTTTTTAGGTTTTTCTTGTAAGCGCTCGTGATTAGTGATGATAGGAAAATCCACTGTGCAGTAGCATCTTTACAGGTCGGTCTCCAATTTAAAAACGTTTACCTCGAGTTTGAAAATTGCAGTACGTACCGTCGACCATGTTTAACCACATTCACAGCAAAAAAAAATATTTGTCAAATTTGTGAAATTAAAAGTTTTATGTAGGAAAACTGTTTTTTTTTTTTTTTTTTTTTTTTTTTTTTTTGAAGTTCGATGAAAACTTAAAAAAAAAAATGCAGTCAATGAAGGTTTCTGTTTTAAATTCGTTTATAAAACTTGATAAAAACCATAGTAATAAAAAAAACACCTGCAATTTTTTTTTAATTTGAAACATTGAAATTTTTATAGAGAAAAAACGGAGATTTTTTTAAAAGCTTTATACACAAAAATTAAATACTGTAAAAAAAAACTGCAGTTTTTTATACTAAATTTTTTTATATAAAACCCCCAAAAAAACTTAAATTTTGCAGTTTTGATGAAGTTTTTATGTTAACTTTTTTTGCTGGGTTGTGCGCATAACCAAAGATGGTGTTGGCATAACCTGATTTAGAAAGTTATATATTATAGACACAATATCACCGAAGAAGACATAAGTCTTAAAAATATTTCTCATAAAGTTTAATATGCATATTTCAAACATTTAAAAAATAATTGAAGGCTTTGAAGGATCAAAAAAATTCCGTAAGGATTTTTTAACGGTTTGTTTTATTTATTCAGTCTATGTACAATAAAACGTAAATCAATGTTCTTATCAAGGTTCTAGTAGTAAATATCAAAATGCATTCATCATATTGACTTTTATCGCAAATTCGTTATCGTGTAACTTGTTTACAAATTATCAAATCCCAATCAATACCTATTTCCGATTTATTTGTAAATAGATAAATGCCTGAATAACTTTGTATAGTATGCACAAAAACCTACAAATAAATATAATTTTTTTCGGGCAAGATTCAGGTATGTCCAGCAACAAAATGGCAAAAGACAATTTTTATTTCAATGCGATCATATTTTACTGCCAATTATATTAAGTACGATATTTAACGAAACATAGAGCCAAAACTTAAAGTGGAGAAACTTGTGTAAACAAAAGTATTAGTATTTTATTACAAAATCATTAATTTTCTTACTTTAAAATGTTGATATACCAAATTAAAATAGTTTTCAGATAATTAAAGTTTTGTCTTGGTGGTAAATAAATTATGTGCAACTTTTTAAATGGTTTATTATAGATGATTAAGTTATTAGTATATTCAAGGGTATGGCTGAAATTTATACGAATAGCATTGAATACGAAATATTTGTATTTGTATTAAAAACAAAGATATAAAATTATTTTTAATTTAATTTTATAAATATTAATAAAAAAATTAATGTCAAACAATTAAAATATATTTTTTGGCTTATTAATAATAAGATTTATATTAAATTAAAAAATAGTTATAGTATATAAAATATCATACGTTTTATAGGAATTTAGGAAACTTTAACAGGTTATAAGAACAGTTCAAGACAGACAATATGATACCAATAATCTAAACTTATGACAAGTGCGGACAGATCTAGAGAGCCTACCGAAGACGCAAGAAGGAGCAGGCCAAGCAGGTGAGTGTACAAGGTATTCACGAACCAAACCTGGGGATACTGTTCCAATCGTTTTTTAATGGGAATTGTTCTAGCTTAAACCGACTGCAATGTTCTCCATTTCAGTGGATTAGTGTCCCACAATGGCTCCAGTGTTTAAAGATGGATGCAGTTGTATCTTTTGGTATTCGGAGACGAACCCAAAGAGAAGAGTGTAATTAATCATTGTGCCGAGTTTGTCGACTCGTAACTCTAGCAGCCTTGTTAGCCACCGGTAATTGGGTGCCAGTGCGATACCCTCTGAGCTTTAAGGAGGAGGAGGAGGGTGCTTATCCCGCAAACAAAATATTATTTTTAGTGTGAAAAAACACTTGGCACTCTCGAAAGAGGGGCGTTCCTGCGAAAAGTGCAAACCAAACTGCCTCCAGATCAAAGACAATTTTCTTACAAGTCGAAAACGGAAGGAAATTAAAATAAAAGCAATTGTTGTAAGCAAGAAAACAAAATTGCAAAATAACTTGGATATAAGAAGAGAATGTTATTCTCTATATTGTTTGACAATCAATCATGGGTTCATCTTTCAAAATCAATTTAAAGAGTATTTGAACTATATGAATCCTCAACTGATATGCCTGATAATAGATATAATAGTAATATCCACTCAAGCCTAAAATAAACAAAACTTTTGGAATCTTATATAAGTGCTTTTAGCAGCACACAATCAGTTATTATTATTTTTTATTACTTTTATTTTCTACTTTTGAATTTCAGTGTATATTAATAAATTCATACTTTTAGCTCGTTTATTTATATTTAAATTGAAACTATTTCAATCAACATAATTCAATAGGTTCTTCTATTAATATTTTCTAACATTTAAAAATGCATATAAATGGATTTTGTGTATAAAAGTATAAATATATTAAAAAAAATTATATTTTCTTTTGTTTAATATTAATTCGTTATGTTTTACAAAATGTTATTTTTTGACTTTAAACAACAGCAAGAAAGAGGAAAAGGGAAAAGAACCTGTTATCAGTCATTTTAAAAATCCCTTTTCAGAAACAATTAAACGAATTAAATTATATGAGATGGTAAAGAAACTCGAAGGCATACACAATGCTCTTTCTCTCTCTCTCTATATATATACGCAGTTTTAAACACACACGCACGCACGCACGCACGCACGCACCCACCCACACCCACACCCACGCCCACCCACCCACACCCACACCCACGCCCACCCACCCACACCCACACACACACACACACACACACACACACACACACATATATATATATATATATATATATATATATATATATATATATATATATATATATATATATATATATATATATATATAGAAAACTATTTTCCACTTGACATTTTTATGATTATAAGGATCTGCTTATTGAATAAAATAGTAAACCACCACTGCAAAACGGAATTACTTTTTAGATTTTTGAGGGGCATCCAAAACAAGTACACTATAGGGAAGACCTATATACCTAGGGACGAAATTTTATTTTTACTTTTTCTGTTTTGTTTCGTATAAAATTAAATAATGGTGTCCTGCACTATAACTTCTTGAAAACATTTTCTATTTTAATCAAAAAGGTTGGGTAGATAGAAACTTTTCCGGTGATAGTTGAATAAGAAATCCCTTTCCAAATTGCCCTTGGTACATATTGCCTATTCTGTCTAGGAACATGGTACTTTAAAAAGAGTATAAACAAGCGGTATAGACCAAGATTTTTTTTCTCACATATATATATATATATATATTCTTATTAATCGAAATTTAAATAAAACAAATTACTATAGCTATGGGTCTAAAATCAACCCAACAGAAATGTAAAAAACCAATAATCCGCACACTTTTTTTGACACAAAGTTAAAAACGATGCACCGGAAAATCAAGCCTCAGACAAAATATTGCAAGTGGAAATGCCGGCCCGCTAATTAAACGAGCCGCCCCGCATAAAAATAAAAGATCCGTAAAAGAGAGTGAGGTTATGATATTTAATTATAACAATAATGAGGTCCATGATTTCTCACTCCGTTCCCCAAGTAATGGGACGCAGATGCCGGCCATCGCAATAACGGCTTCTTCCTTATATCTAGTGCAGACTACTGGCTTTAAGAAGAAGAAAAAAAGATGCGCCAAGTGTCTTCCGTTTATTTTAATGGGGCGTGCTGTATCTAAGTAGTGATTGTTGTGAGGAGGAGAGAAGAGTAGCAGAAAAAAATGGGCAATGTTTATGTGACTTTCGGCGTCGCTGGGAGACTTAACAAACTAGGCGGCAGTGTCTCAAAGCGGTTTTTGCTTCATACGAGGTGCGGCTAGAAAAAAACCGAACTGATGCTATAAAAAAATTTTATTTTCCATTATTTACAATTTGATGTTATCTCCTTCAATGTACTCTCCTCCTCGGTCTACACACCGCTCCATACGAATTTTCCACTGTTCATAGCAATGCTGCAGATCATTTTCGGTAAGTCCATACATTACTTCCGTCGCTTTTTCTTTTACTGCTTCAACACTCTCAAATCTAGTTCCTTTCAAAGCTGACTTGACTTTAGGGAAAAGAAAAAAATCACAGGGGGCCAAATCAGGTGAGTAGGGTGGATGGTCTAAGATGGGAATGTTGTGATTGGCTAAAAACGTCTTCACTAACAACGCAACGCTTTGTGCATGTTGAAACTTTCATGAAGAATCTGCCTAACACTTTCCTTGTCAATTCCTGTCAACTCAGACATTGCTCTGATTGTTAAACGGCGATCTTCTCGAACAAGTTTACCGATTTTTTCAATGTTTGCATCAGTTTTTGCTGACAATGGTCTGCCAGTGCGAGCGTCATCACTTGTGTCTTCGCGGCCATCTTTAAATCGTTTAAACCACTCAAACACTTGTGTTCGCGATAAACAATCATCGCCGTACACTTGTTGCAACATTACAAACGTTTCACTTGCAGATTTTCCAAGTTTGAAAAGAAATTTGATGTTAACACGCTGTTCTTTCTGTACACTCAACATTTTTCCGACGCACAGACAAAACGTCAACTACTTAGAACAGACGCCACGGGCAGACTGAGTGCAGGAGGCAGATAAAACTCGAGCAGTAGGCGGAGCAAGAGTCACGTGACAGGCCAGGCGACTTTCAGCCTTATTGCATTCGTTTTATTGTTTCACCTGTGCTAGTTCGGTTTTTTTCTAGCCACACCTCGTATGTTTATGCATTCGAAGAAGGGAAGGATCTGCTAAATTCTACTTCCATCTAAGAACCAACTAAGGGTCTAATGCAATCTTTCATTTGACTAATATAATCAAAACTACACAAGACGACATTCTGGTGTAATATCAGTTTTATTTTAAGGCCATTTCACGGTATTTATCAGTGATTTGTCTCCTCGGCAACTTTTTGTTGTTATTATTTTATAATATGTTAATTAAAGTAAAATAACCCTATTTTTTGTGGGTTTAGTTAATTTTTAGTTTAGTTAGGGGGGGGGGGGTATTTTATTATTAAATTTGGGTTATTTTAAGTGAATATATATATATATATATATATATATATATATATATATATATATATATATATATATTCACAACGTGGCAAGTGTAACCACGACTGCCAATGCTAAGCCATTAGTTCAATTTCAAAATTAGGTGCATGATTGAAAACTACATATTAAACATGAGTTAGACGATTTACTGAAGGCTGTACATAGAGAAAGCGCTTGGGACATTCAAATGCCCTCGCCTGACAATAGCTGGTTCTGGGATTAATGTAATAATGACATCCTTGTTTTCAGGCCAAATAAAAGTTGAACCCGTGTTGTTATAATCATGATTGCACTTGCCCCAGGAGCAAAAATGACGTGGCAAAGGTAACCACGACTGCAATGCTAAACCATTAGTTCAATTCCAAAATAAAGCTAAGGTGCTTGATTGAAAACAACATATTAAACTTGATAAGAATAAAAAAAAATTATTCTAGGTAGTAGAAAAAAAATATAAGTGACAAACTTACAAAACCAAACTTCCGTTGAGAGCTAAAATGTAAGCACTTAAAAAAAAACCTATTAAGATAGAAATTGTCAGACTTTTTTTGAACATCAAAAGAGAAGATTCCAATATTGTATCCTAGTGGGGGTTTTAAATGAAATATCAATGTTTTTAAAAAATAATAAGCCACTCCACCCTACATAATTTTATTGAGATGCGAAGTACTATTCAAGTATTAAATTACATTATATTAGGGTAATATTTCTAATTATTGAAACTATGTGCTATTTTAAATAACCAATTCGATATATAAACATGCCGCTTGTTCCCTATATTCAATATTAATGGGTAAGCAGTATATTTCAAAAATAGTTGTCGGCTGTGAAGGATAAAACTTAACACCCTTCAAAGCTACAAATAAAATTGTTATCCACTATAATAGAGACACAAAGATTTCCAGAGTTACAATGTAAATTAGATCTCTATTTTCCATTCGTCTTGAAAACATGTTTTCTGAAACAAAACAACTAACTGTCTATCCGATTAAAATATGTTACTATAAAATTTAAAATATATATATATATATTCGTCAGTGAACATTAAATAGAAGCAATTTAAATTTTAAAGTGAATTACATGATGGTTATTTTTTTTCTTTCTTATATAGTAAGCAGTGTTCACTCTAGACGTTTTTTAAAGGGCGGCCCGCCCTGTCCGCCCTTTTTCCCTCTCAATAGCGCCCTCATGCCCTTTTTCGCACAAATGCCGTCCCATTTGCCCTTTTCAGTCCAGCAAAAGCGTCCTGCTGCCCTACCTGTCTTTAAAAAAAGACAATGATGTTCATTTCCCTATCCACGGTTTTTTTTGTGGACGACAGGGATTGAAACTGGCAACTCTTCGATCGCGATATTAAGGTGGAGATTCGAATCCACAAACCTCCGATTATAAGCTAGTCACTCTAACCCCTTGTCCACAGTGGTCTTGTATTAGTTTGAAGAGTGGATCCTATTTTCTTGCTTCTTAATTCTTTTCAAATTTGGTAAGTGGGGTGCCAGCTCAGTTGCTGTTCCCGTCATATGACTGCGGTTAAAACATACGAGGCAGTGTTCTCGAATCCTTTCCTTCGATATAGATCCTGAACCGTCGCCAATAGCCCATTGTGCAGGTCTAGTGCGAAGTTTTTTAACCAACCAACAGGACACGAGCTTTTTTGGGGGGAAGGGGGAGGGGGGGGAGGCTTTCTGAAAACAGGAGGGGCCCTTTTCTTTTCAGCAGCGCCCTGCCCCTTTTTATTTCTAGAGTGAAGACTGTAGTAAGTAATTTGTGAACTTATTCTTCAAACACATCTTTCCTCTCTAAAATATACATATATGTATTGTAAAAATCAGTAACTGCCGCTGACAATTTTGGTAACACTCTTTCCTCTTCCATATTTTGAGTCATTTCACAAAAAGTAAATATAGGATAATTATGAAATTTATAGATTTGTTCAAAAATATTTGGGAATACAATGATAATGTTTTTATTGTAATAGAACATTTACATTAGAAGTTATATTATGTTAAAGTTGAAAAAGGCATAAATTTGCGTTGTGTCAAGCAAAACGTATAGAAATATAAACATACCATAATTCTAATATTTTGTAGAAAGGTAATATATCTGATCTAATGCACATCGTGTTTTGTTTTTGAAACAAATTATTAGTTTTTAAATTATAAAGTATATAAACTTTATAAGAATCGAACTTATGTCAACAAAACGTATAGAAGGAAACATTCCATAATTCTAATTTTTTGTAGAATAGTAGTCATATATCTGGTTTAATGTATATAGTTTTTATTTAAGGGGGTCCGATACCCAAAATTCGCAAAAAAAGTCATTTTTTTTTTATATTTAAAAAATAATATTCAAACTTATCTTAATAACTCACAAAAAAATGCTTCAAAAAATTCCTATTACTTTTTTAGTTATGAATGTTTTAATGATGTGTTCCTATAACATAGTTGTATCATATGTAAACTTTAAAAGCAAATATCTCTGTTCGTGGTTTTGAAATTTAATGAACACTAAAAATGCTAAGGCTTTTTTACTATTATACTTAAAATCATAATTTTTGAGTGTATAGCGAGATAAATATATTTTAAATAGATGTATGCATTCAGATTTCCTATTTTTACCATAATTTGTTTTTTAAAACCACTTAAAATGGAATTTTATTTTTTTTCGTCAATTTTTTTTCCAAAATTTCTAATATATTTTATTTTTTTTAAAGTGATGTATCTGAATCAAAATTTGAATGCATAAATCTATTTACATATTATTCAAGATCTTAAATAAAAAAAAATTGCTTCAAAATATTGAAAAACAAAAAAGGAGTAGGAATTTTAAAATTGTTAAAAAATTTACTAAAATTTTAATTTAAAAATAAATGTGCAATTTAAAAAAAAAATTGAGCGTCTTAAAATGGTTTTTTATGCATATTTAGAAAGAGAAAAAAAATTGGATTGTACAAGTATAAAAATAAAAAAAAAAATGTCGAAGGTATCGGACCCCCTTAAAGAAAAAAAAAGTTATTAGTTTTCGAAAGTTATTATAAAAAAAGTAACTGCCGTTGTCCGCGAAAGATAACCATCTTTCTTCCGTATTTTGAATCGCTACTCGAAAATTAATATAAGATAATTATGAAAATTACCCAGTTTTGTTTCGAAATGTTTGGAGGAATATGTTGATGGTATTTTTATTGTAATAGAATACTTATATTAGAAGTCATTTTATTTTAAATAAAAAAAATTTAAGTATTCGAATTTGTGTCAAGCGAAAGGTGTAGAAACAAACATTTTATAATTCTAAATTTTTACAGAATAGTAGCCATATGCTCGGTCTAATAATGCATATTGCTTTTTAAAAAAAATAGCTATTAGTTTTCAAATTATTTAAAAAAAATAAAAGTAACTTCCAGTGTCGGCGAACGGTAGTACAAGGGGTTTTATGTTTGGTTTAAATCATATGTCGGTCAATAATTTTCCGATTTTATTGAAATTTGAAAAAAAAAAATCATTCTTTTTACCCTACAGAAAGTCGCGACATCAAGTCTAGTTCGACATTAGAAAAAAGTTGTATATACATAGATTAAAATTTGGCGATCAAAAATTGATTCGACGAAAAACCTTGTTTTTTGTCTCTGTAATGTTAATTTGGTTTTAGAATTGATATGTTTTAATTTTTTTTATATATAATAACGAATTGTCCTTGATAATAAGTTTTATAACTAGATAAAATAATAATCGCGGTTTCGTATTAGCCAACGGAAGACGAAGTGTTCTGAAGCAACACCGACTCAAATACAAGGCCATGCCTCTGATTTCTGACGTCACCATGAGTAGGCTGGATTTCTCCTTCCCCGCTGTTTCTTCGATTGAAGCGCTTGTTGTTTCGAGTAGATGAATAGCATTTCTTCTTTAGAAAATGAACTGTTACGTTGCCTAAACATTATTTACCTTACCTTTGCATTTCATTAAAGATTTTTAAATATATATGCCCAAAAAAATACTCACATTAGCATGAAAATAAAAGTATCAAATACCAAATTAACAAAAATTCTTTATTGAACTGAGCGTTTATATACAGTTATGCAATTTTATATGTTTGCACCTTTTCCACAACTTTGATCCCTTTTTACAATGTCTCAATTTTTTTAGACTTTTTTTCAATTTGAATTTTTTTATATAATTTTTTTGCCATGCAATAGTTTTTTAATAATGATTTTGTAGCTGAAGTTAATATTAGTTTTAAAACACTCTCATAACTATTGTCCGCTTCACATTGATCATCAACAAAAAAAAAATCATTACAATTTATTAATTCCAAAGTTTTTTCAACCACAAATGAGCGGTGATCAGTTATTTGTAAAAATTTGGTCTCATTTTCTTTTAAAAACAATTTTTACATAACAATATAATTGTAACTTACAACATTTACAATATCTGCAGATGGGTAGATTAAACCACCTCTATCCAGGGATTCAATTAATCTATATTTATAGTTTCATTTTAAGGTGTCAATAATCATTTGTTTTGAACTATATTTACAATTTATTTTTTTCATCGCCGAATGAGCACAATAGCCGGAAAGGTATACAAATAATAGGCATTGAATTTTCAATGCCTTTAAATTCTTACTCACCAACATTTATGTAAAAATCCGAAATACAAGGACTGTCAGTCTGTATTAGTAATAAAATAATCTTTATAGAAAAAAGGAAAACCGACTTTACGGAAAATGCGTTAAAAAGTAAAAAATATTTTTTAATTCTACGATGAGTTGAAAAATTGAATTATTAAATATTAATTTTATACTTAGTAAAACTTTTTGAAATCGGTGCCAAAATTTGGGTATAATTTTTGTAAATTGGCACCAACTTCAAAAAGTTGTACTAAGTATAAAATTGATATTCAATAATTCAATTTTTCAACTCATTCGTAGAATTAAAAATTATTTTTTATTTTTTAGCGCATTTTCCTTAAAGTCGGTTTTCCTTTTTTCTAGAAAGATTATTTTATTTTTCCCTTTTTGGTTTTTAATTTAGCAGGGGGCTTCGCCCCCTCTTATTATTCACCGAGAAATTCAAGTAGCAACTTCTACTCAACCGTGTATATTGTAAAACAATCCCTATCAATGTCAATAAATTCTGGTTAAATGAAATGTCATTGCTTCTGTTAAACAATGAAAATATTATGAAATCGGATTAACTGTATAAAAAACCTCCGGAAAATCTACATTTCCGGATATATAGCAGCCGGATAAGCGATTAGTTTTGCAGATTTTGCCTAAGTTGCCAACAAAAAATCCAACAAAAAAATAATTTTTGAAATCGGAAAATATTTTTTTTCAAACGGTCCGGTTAATTGAGAATTCCAGAGATAGTTGAATGCCGGATAACCCGATATTTTTTTCCAATTGCTCCCAAGTGAAACAGCCCTTATCCAACAACAACACAATTGTGCAAATATCTGAAGTAGAACCGAAATCCCGTGCGAACATACATAAATTTTAAAAAAAATACATAACCGTCGAATCTATAACCTCTCGACATGGTGCACGATTTGGCGGTTTTAATTTAAAGTTTATTGCGGTTTTATTTTAGAGTTTTGGTTGACGCGCTGTTCAGTCGGTAAATAATAATTGTATTATAATAATAATTGTATTAGTAATAACGATGTCCAATACTTCCCTGGTTTTTTTTTTAAACCAGTGATGTTTTAATCCAATTTAAACCTGACATCTACATGTTATCAATTTACATTAAAGAAAGCAGATTAAATTATAAGCATAATCATAGATACCCTGGTGTATATATATATTTAAACTATATATCATGTAGGAGTAAAGTCGTCCCTGTGTGTGTGTGTGAATTACACGAATCTATTTTCTGCGCAACGTCCGATCTTTAGGAAACAAAAACAGCTGAACTTTTGATGTTTTCGTGTAATTTCCCTGACAATTGGGAACGCAGCTCGTTTGTAAACCATAACTCAGATAATAAATAATAATCGCAGACTAAAGCACACGGAATTTTCACCCATTTTGAGAAAACAAAGAAATTCGGGCTTAAAAAAAACCACATCAGCGAAGCGAAATCTTCCGTTTCTACCCGCTACCATAGCCTACTCGTGATGACGTCAGCTCCGGAAAGGTCACGTGAGGCACGGCCTTGTCTTTGAGTCGGTGTTGTCTGTAGACGACAACTGGTTCTATACTCGAATTTTGTGATCCTACCTGTTTCAAAATCGCTATTAGTCAACTCTCGACGGTCTGCAACTTGTTATCAGTATCCCAAGATGCATTCCGGCACACAGTTAAAGTTGACTTCCATTTTAAGATATGGCAACGCTAATTCGATAAATAGTAAATACTTGAAAAAATCCTTTTTTGTTTGAATTTAAAATTATTTACTATGCTGCTCTAAAGTAGAACTGTTTCATTGATATAATTGGTTTTAAAGTAAGAAACTTGATATATTAATGAAATCAGATAGATCAGATATCTTTTCAGTTGTATTTCATGCTTTGATTCATCTGAGTTACACAATAGTCTTACACTTACTCGTGTTTTGTTTCAGAGGAATGGAAGACAATAACGATTATTTGTTATTGAAGCCTCAAGCAAAGAATTCAAAATGGTTTAAAACGGAGTATCCCTTTCCAATAATCAGCAGCGACGATGTGGAAGAGAAAGAACACGATCCGTCATGGAAATGCGTGGAAGGACACTTGCAAGATAATTGTGTACTTGTCCACGATGAAGAGAGTATGAAATTATTGTACACAAAGGTTTGTAATTATCGGAATGTCTTCTTTTTTTAAAGTAGTATATAACATTAAATATTGTTTACTGGATTATTTGAAAAGATGTCAATTGAGTTTACTTTTTCTATAATATATATATATATAAATCGCATCAGTGGCGGCTCGTGGACTGCAGCAAGTACAGCCTGCAGCTCCTAATTTGGTACAGATGTAGTATAGGACATTTGGCGCACAAGTTTTTTTTTGGCGTGTTTTATAGGGGCGATAAATTTATAGTATGGCAACCCCACCTGACATTGTTGGTATCTTCCGATTCTTGTGACGACTTTGAATCTGGAAACCCTATGATGTCATAGCGCTGTATTCCTTGTCGTTTCGGAGGGGGGTTGCCATTTAAAAAAAAATTATCGCCAAATGCGGAAAAATCGCGCCAAGGGTGACCGTACAGTAAACCTGACCCGCGCTGTTTAACGGCAATTTTTCGTCGCCAAAAACAAAAACGCGCCAAAGGTCCTATACTACATCTGTTTCCCTAATTTTATTAGTGTATTTTAAAACTAAAATTAGATATTTTACTAATTTTCCTAAATGAAGATTAGAATTGGAATTGAAGACGAAATTTCTACTGTACGTAAAAGAAATCTCTGATCAATAGCAAACCTGTTACTGTAATGCACAATTCAGGTGGGGGAAAAACTCCATTCAATCAAAACTGCAGCCAAAAGGCGAAGTTCGAAATTGGCTGCATCGTTGCCTTGACAACCTTACGTAGCACGACTTCCCCTACACGCTAAAATGGAGGTCGTGACGAAAGAAATGCAGCCCAAAAGGATTTCTGCTGTACTTGTGACTGCGATGAATTGATTAGCTCGTGCGTGATTCGGCGGGGCGGGCTGAGGGGAAACCGAGAATTTCCAAAAATCTCTCCAAACAGAAATAGTTTTCCTGAAAAGTTTACACATGTGTTGTTGTTTCGTTACTTAAATTATTATTAAAATTTATTGATTCGCAAGTTTAAAAGAAAGGAGGATTGATTTAATTTTGAAATTCTAGGATTGATTTAATTTTCAAATTCTAGGATTGATTTAATTTTCAAATTCTAGGATTGATTTAATTTTTTTTTTTTTTGCATGTTATCATTTCGTCAAAATTGAACGAAAACTTTGATTTTAGTATTAATTATTAAAGAATTTCCTTTCATGTATGGTTGTAGAAAATGAAGGTTTCACATGATTTCGGCTGCACTTAACATTTTCGACCACGGGCCGCCACTGAATCGCATTTCAAATAGTAAGCACAAATTGTACTGTGGTGCAGATTGTGCATGCAAAAATAATTACCTTAATTTTCCTATATAGAATATGTGGGCCTAATTGTTTCAATTGTTTAATTTGTAAATACTTAAAAAAATATTCATTATTTTACCTAAAATTTTAAATATTCTTTTTTCTCTTTGCTAGGGATTTTATGGTAAAGGGACATTGTCAAAGCATGGCCCCGGAGTTTGTTTTAGAAAACGCAATCTTCAAACCCAAAACATCAAAGAAAGGCCAGAAAAAAGAATAAGGTAAATTATTTTGTTTTTTCATTTGGAGTTAATACCTTGGGGACTTTATGCCATAATATCTTTTTAGGGGAAAGAGAAATGGTAACCTACACAACAAAATTTTAATTTATTTAAATGAAAAACATGTGGGTTAGTAATTTGTTTTTAATCAAAGAATTTTAACTAAATAACAAGCAAATTTTCAATGTTTTTCATTTTTTTAAAGTAAAACTTTTTAATCAAGCTTTTTTTTTTTGAGGTACATTTAATTATTTTTAAATTATGCCCCCGTTGGGATTCAAACTCGCAATCTATGGCGCCATTCTGTTGAACTGAAATTTAAGTCGCAGCCATGATCATTTATATGGAATTTTGTATCTAGATTATATAAATTTTGATTGAATTGTTAATATGGAAATATATAGTTTAATTTGATTAAGTCAAACTTAAGTTACACAAAATGGTTGTTAAAGATGGCACGGTACATAGATTGTAAAATTTTGACACCAGGTTTAAGCGCAGGCGCACTATGAGTTATTGTCATAGACTCCTGATGTTGATTTATGGCTCTGACATCAGGATCACAGCTGGTACCCTCTGTGATTATGGTGCTTACAGTCAAACCTTTGGGCAGTCCTTTATATACTTATGTATTCTGTACCAACTTCCCGGCGGAACATCATCCATGTTTCATATTCGTAAATTCAATATTTGTAAAATTGCGCTACATTTTTAGAGGAGATGGGTTCTCACACATTACAAGCAAATTTATTTTTATTTATTCAATTACAAATTATTTATTTTTTATCATTTACAAAGATCAAATAATAAATAAACGTATGGCTACTTATTCTAAACTAATTTTTCAACTACCACATTTTAAGGTAAATAGCTTTTCTAATTTTCTACGTCAAAACTAAATTAATAAAGCCTTACGTTGTATGCAGAACGGAAACGTTAAATTTACATAAAATTAAAAATAAAAGCTGACCTTTCATGCATGCTTAAAACATCGTGAATGCATTATTTTCCCGATAAGCAATCCCCTTGTTTCATTCAACACCAAGCACTTCTGCACACAGATTTCACAACATTAATTTTACCAGTCACATATCTAAACCAATTTGTTCAAAGAAGGAAGTAAACAAGTAATCACATGTCTCTAAATTGTACATATTTTTCCCGAAACTGAATATTTTGTAAATCATACAACCAATCAGAGTTCGTTAAACATTGCATATTCTAACTACTCAACAGCCTTAAAGCACTAATCATATTCTGTGATAACGCATTCATGACGGAAGATACACACTCATCCAATGCACACAATCCAAACCAACTTGTACAAGGAAGAAAGTAAACAAGTGACTACATTTAGAAGTTAATTGTCTCGGAAAGAAGTTCACCCCAGGATCGACATCTGAGCCTATAGATAAGGGTAACAGTTAACACAATGTTCATACACTTTGTGCATGACATGTAAAAGCTGTTATTTTGGGCAATTTGCAAAAGCGGTTTATTGTTCGACCACTACTAACA
Organism: Troglohyphantes excavatus; assembly: GCA_963932185.1. Taxonomy (NCBI): domain Eukaryota; kingdom Metazoa; phylum Arthropoda; class Arachnida; order Araneae; family Linyphiidae; genus Troglohyphantes; species Troglohyphantes excavatus. The sequence continues at coordinate 46,253,625 of OZ010666.1, forward strand.
AGTATTACTTTGAAAATAAAGCATTAATTATATAAATTATAAGTGAAAACTCATGTATTGTACTATTTTTTGCCATAGGAACATTTTGAAGTAAAAAAACCCAAAGATTAATATATGTTTAATTTAGAAACTCTTTAAAAAAAGGTCAAACTTCTCAAAATAATTAACTGTAGCTATGATTTATGTATTTAGGACGCAAAGCCCAGTGCCTTCCAAAGAATTGCAGGACGACGATATTATTTGTGTTGAAGACAGTTTAGATGAGGCTCCTGAGAAGACTGAACTAGAAAATGAAGAAATCGAAGTTGTGCTTTCAGATTCTGATTCGTCTGTGGACCAGAGAAACTTCTTATATACCAAAAGGGTAGAGCCATCTGAATCTGCTGAAAAAGAAAGTTTACAATTAACTTTTGAAGAGGTAGTGTTCAATATAAAGTTAATTTTGCACTTATTTTTAAGGTATGAGCTTGAATGTTAGTTTCCTTAAGTGAAGCTAAAATAATTCGAAATGGAAAATATTAGTCCTACTTTTACATATGTAAACTTTAATTGACATTTATTTAAATAAGTGTTATATAAAATTTCTATTAATTCATTGTGTATTGTTATCCTTACTAATCTCAAAGTTATAGCTTAATTCTTCAAATCTGCTTAGTTAGCGAACACTCTGCTAGTGAGAGAAAAATTATGTCATTATAGTATGTCAATAATCAAAGGAAATTTGATTGTTTACTTTTAGGCATATTTCTTATCTTATGGTTTAGGATGTCTTGTTGTAAAGGATAAAGACCAGGTAAGTAAATTTCAAAATCTTTTTGTTCTAATTTTATTTACAGGCATGAAGGTACGTGTGTATAAAATATTGTCATTGTAAATTAAAAGTAAATATTAGAAAGGTTACAAATTAGATACAGAATTTTCTCATTTAACTGACTATTCACATTATTGCGTTATCATTATTGCGTTACTTTGAAAAACTCTGACAATAAGTTTTACTTTCCTAATTTTGTATTTGTTTTTCAAAAGCAACCTATTCAAAATAAATTTCTAGAATAAATCTCATGCAAACATTCATATTTTTGTAATTTGAAAAATTTAGTTAAAAAGTTCAAGCATTTACAGAATGACTCTTTTCAATTAATAAAAAATTGAATATTTGCCTATATTAATTATTCCACATATTTTTCTAAATATTTTTTTTAAAAATCAGTGACATTGTTTAGTTAATGCACATCCCTATTATCACAACATGGCAAATAGTAGCTTATAACCTTTCTTAATAATTAAGTTTTGTAATTGTAAAACAATGGATCCAAACCCAGATGTATTTTGAGTTACAAAAGTTTCGACAAGCGATTGTTTGATCTTATAGACTTGAAACATAAAAGCCTTGTAAGGATTTGGTTGTTCTTGAAATTTGTGATAGAAATTCTAATTATACCTGTAATATTATTATAGCCACTCAACCTAACCAGGCTCTGGAATAAATTTTGTGAACTTAGTGTTGACAGTAACTTCCCAGTCATGTATACTGCATACCACCACTTTAGAAGCAAGGGCTGGATAGTAAAATGTGGACTGAAATATGGAGTTGATTATGGTACGACCAGTATTGTGCATTTTTCTATCTTAATGTATTTGTTTTTAACATACCCCTTTTTTACTATGTATGATTTTGATCTGTGTGCTTAACTTTTAGAATCGTTGAATTTTAGAACAATAAGATACTAATTTTTCTTCAAAATTAATTATAGGTTTATTTGCATAATTATGAAAGTTAAATTAGTTAAACACATTATTAGTTAGTTTATCTGAACTTAAAAGTGATTCACCTTTTCATGTAAGATTACTGGAGTTAAGTAGTATCTGAACTATTTAACTCGTATCTTGTTTTAAAGAGTTAGATGAAAAGTTTATTTGATTGTATTTACTGAGTTTTTATACTGCAAGAGTTGTCTGTAGTATCACAGCAAAGGTAAACCAAACTTGTTTATGAGCAGGATTTTCTTTCCATTCTTGAATTTATTTTTTGGCTTCCATCCAAAACACAATTCGAACTATTTTAATTAAAATCACAATATTAAATATCTTTAGGTGCTCTTTTTTAAATCTGAAATCAGCAACATCTTTTAAAAAATTATCTAATATCATATGGGTTTTAAATAGGGATGAACCGGATAGTGGTTTTGCCGGATATCGGATATCCGAGGCACATTCCAAACAGGATACCGGATATCCGAACTCCATTTGGCCGTATATCCGGCTGTTTCTATTTTATGAAAATATCTTCTCATACACCCTAGGAAGAACGGAAATCGGTCAATTTTTTTTTTGTTGTTGTTCTATAATATTCCCAATTTCTTTTCTTTAAGATGATACCAAGATTGAAGAAACATTCAAAAAACTTTTTTATTTACAAAGGGTTATTCTAGGGTGCCGCTTGCCAATGGGCATATGTTTTGTACACTTTACACTCAATTTCTGAAGAATTGTATTTTTACCATTGCATTTTCATTCCAAACATGAAAACTCAAGTTTGCTTAAACTTTTGAGAAATTTATTTTTGAATTCAACTTTATATTAGTTGTGAGATGTGATGACTCCCCATCATACCGATTCGTTAAAAAAAATTTTAATAGAATTTTAAAGATAAAAATTTGAATTTTTTTTGTTTTTTAAGGACTTTCGAGGTAAAAAATTATATATATATATTTTTAAAAGTTAATTGATCGTCACAAAAAAAATCTGCGGCATTTTATTCATCCAGATATCCGGGATGATAAATCGGATATCCGGCACTTTACTCCCGGATATCGGATAATTACCGGATAGTTAAAAAACAGCTGGATACCGGATAGTTACCGGATATCCGTTTCATCCCTAGTTTTAATGTAAAAATTTAGCTTTTTTACCCTCATGTCAACTATATTTTTATAGTCATAGGAACTTCATAGTTTTAAAATTTGTACCCAAAGAACATTTCTTGGTCTGTGGACTTTTGATCAAACAATCTGAAAGTGTGATGCATTTTTAAATATGATATATAAATATAATTTATATCGACTAACTCACTCATAGATTTTACTATAAAATAGTTTAAATTTGCATCATACTTCTAATGTGTATAAATTTAGAACTAGTTAATTACCAGATGGATTGCTTTATTAGTTCAAAAGATTGAAAAAAGTATGAGGATATATTTATTGTAGTTTATTTCAAATTGTATCTCGAAAATAGCAAAAGTGATACAATTCGATTACAACCAACTAAGTCAGAAAGGTCCATATAAAGTATTGTATGTTACAAATTTATATTATGATTTACATTTCCACTTGTAGCTTCAAGCCATTGTAAAGGAGAGATAGCTTGGTTTGGATATTTCAATAAATCTAGCAGATGTGTAGGATAGTTTGATATCTGAAACTATTTAAACCCAATAAACCCTCTGACACTAATGGACGTGATATCAAGTCCAATGTTATCTAGTTTTTCTAGCAATACAAAAAAATTTTAAATTCATAAAAGTAATCCGTTTTATAATGTTTTTTTAATTTTAAAGTCGGAATTATGATTTCCAAGCTATTTCTTCGCAATTAATTAAAAATAAAATTATATAACCAAAAAGTAAGCAGAGGAAAAATGAAGCAAACCTCTATGAAAATATCTTTACAATTGAAAAAATCGCTTGCGTGTCAGTGGGTTAAGAAATATTTTATGGATCTGCCTCATTATAAACAAATACCTGTATAAAATTAGGAAATTTGAAAAACATTGTATTAAAATAAATATTTCTTTCTATTTTTATATAGTTTTTGTGTACGCAATATTAATTTTTGTCATAATTTATTTTAGTTTTGTATAAAGATGGCCCACCATTTCACCACTCCACTTATTCTGTTATTGTAAAGTGCGTAAAGGAGCAAGGCCTCAGAGACGTCCGAGGCCAAAGGCAGTTCACTTGGAGTTCATTGGCCGCTCTGAACAGAGTGACTTCAACAGTGGGAAAGGTGAGAAGGTCTTTTATAGAGAAAAGTTTATTTTGTAAAACAATTTTGTCTGTAAAAACTCAATATTAAAAGACTAGAGCCCAATCTTTCAATAAAGGAGGGATTTACAGAACGTGCTTGCTATTTGGAATTTGTTAAGTTTATTGATATTTAAATTTGTAAAAAAGAGTTTATTGTTTGGGTGTCATTTCTTCCTTCAAGGACAGGAGGAGTGCCATATTCACGGCATATGTGTCACATCTTTTATTTGTTATGAGTGAATTTGAAGTACTGATAAAAAAATTCAGTTTGCATATAGTAATACATCAACAAAGATATAATCACAGTTAATTGACTAACTGTGACATTTAGGTATATAATTTTGAAGGGAATGGCATGTATGTTGAGGAAGACGATAATGTGATTACAAGTTACAGATTCACGCTTAATTCTTCTGATGGTGGCAAAACCTTACTGTGGAAGGGGGGGATTCTTTGATATTAGTAACTGTTGTATTATTCGTTTGGAACTTTTCACTTTTTCTGACACATACTATTTGACAACCTTGTCACTAAGGTTGTTAGGTGATGTATGCGTACCTTCCTACTTGTGTATAATGTCTATACAATTATGTATTTGATGCTTTTTTTTCTGTTGTAAATAGAGCTTATAAGATTAAATGCGTTTAAATAGATTTTTTCCATTTACAGAAATGTGCTATTTTAATCACCAAAAAGCTGCAAGAACAATAAAAACAATAATTCCTTTAAAAAAAAAATATGCTACTATGCTTTTCAAACAATGCATTTATTTACATACAGCAAGTTGGTAATGAATACTAATTATTAAAATACAAACTGAATGGATATGATTTTTAAAATGTTGGCAAATAAGTGTGTATACCAGTATTTGGATATAATAAATATTTACACTCTTATCTAAAATTAAGGTCTTGGAAAATAAGTTATGTAATATATTAGTGTATAAGAGATTAATTGAATTTATTTTTATTGTCATGTTTTAAACAGAATTATATATATATATATATATTCCAAACTATTTATACAAATTTATTCAAATATGTTTAGTTAATTTCAATAGAATTTATATGTTTATAAATTACATTTCTTTATTTACAGGGCCTTATGTTTTTATATGTCATAAAACCACATCAAGTACATGAGAATAAGATTATAACTCCATTTTGTATTTCTCAATTCAAGTTAGAGGTTTGTGGACTTTTATATGTTTGTCGTCATTTATTCATAGTTTTATTATTTTAACATAGGACACATATTTTACTCAAGGTTTCACTATATTGAATCAGATTTTACTAAACATGATTCTAACATTGTGCAATATTCTATATTAACACCTCTGTATTAAGCAATTCACATAGTTATATATTAATTTTTTGACAGAAATAATATCTCCAAAATTTTTGAGTATGTTTTCATGATTATGCTGTAACATCTTTTACAATATTTGTTAATGTTTTTGTGGTAGCTCTAATTAGTTTAAGATGTTACCTTAAAAGTTTGTTTATTTTTAAGAATTGTTCAATTATTAAATTCGGGTGATTTTTTTGTATAGTTTTCAGTTTTACAGCAAATTTATAATCCATATTATCACAATAATGTTTGTATTGTTATGTAACTCAAACTAACAATTTGTGTCGTCTTTAGAAGTAAAATCACAAAAAAAATTTAAACAAAAATTTAGCAGCCGTTGTTAGCAACAAAGTCTAAGGGATAAAACTTCAAATGTGAATGAATTTTGTGCTGCACTCCAGGGAAGAAAAACATTGACCTTCGATTCTGTCGCCAACAACGGCTGCTAAATCTTAAGTTTAAACTATGTGTTTTATTTGTAAGTCGAGGAATTGTGTGTTAACATTCTGATTTTTTAAAAAAAACTAACGCTTTTTAAAAAAATATTTATAATTTTTAAATGCAATGAATGATACAACTGATATGATTTTTTAAAAACATTAACACTTTAAAAAAAATATATTTATAATTTTTAAATGCAATCTTCTACTAATAAAATTTATTTTTAATATAAAATGCACTAATTATAAATAAATAAAAAAAATATGATGTAATTTATAAAAATTACATTGTTATATATTGTTAGTTTTCCTGTTAAATAATCAAATCATGTTCATTTTATTTCTAGGAAGTACTTGTTAAACGTTGGGCTCCAGCAAAAAGTAGAGAAGAGAATGATTAACTTTTGTTATTAGAAATGTAGATACGGCTGAAGTGTTGTTTTTGAAGTTTGGATCTCCAATATTGTATGGATTCATGTGTAAATAGTGTGTTTCATAAATGTATGATTCATTTACATTAAATGTCTTTCAATATTGTTCTTTTGTTATTGAACCTTATATATTAAGTGGTTTTTTTTCTAGTGATCTATTTAAATGATTTTTATTTTAGGGCAATTCCATGAAAAGTGACCATAAAGTAGTAAATTTTAAAATGTGATAGAATAGTTCAAGTGATACATCATTTTAAAGCTAGAAATCTCCTCTTTCAGAAAATATAAGTTTTAAGATATACAACAAATTAAATATTACTGAAAATCGTGTTTATAAGCAAGTCAAGTGTCATAACTAAGAAAAATGCATATGTAATACATAGTTTCAGACTGTCTAAAGTCCTTACAAATTATAGATTTTATTTTATTTTATTTTTTTATTTTTAAAGACACTCTAACTAATGAATCAATGATTTAAAATTTTTGAATTAAAATAAAATTAAAAAAATTGGGGGGTGTTTATAATCCGAGATACAAATTGTTACGTCCGTAACAAATTTAAGTAAAAGTTTCCGTAAAATATTTGCTAATTATTTTTAAAAAAAAAGCTTTTGAATCCTTTGTCAGATATATAAAAGCATCATTAAAATAAAATTTCAGCTTTCTATCTTTATCAGAATTTTATAAAACAGTGTTACAGACGTAACATTTTGAGTTACTGACATAATGCTGACAGTGTTACGGATGTAACATCTGAAAATAAATAGCTTTGAAATAATAGAAATATTTGTTGCATAAATTTAACTGCTAAAAAATGTTGTATAGCGCAGTTTTAACATTTAGAATATTTTAGAAATCTGGCAACATGGTTAATTGATTATTCTTATGATCAAAGTTCTCTGTTATTTTTTATGGTTAACTTCATGTAGTCTATTTTCAGTATAAGTTATTAGAAATGCAAGAAATTTGTTGAAAAACTAGGTAAGCAAAAATTTTATTTTATTTTTAAACTCCAAGTTTCATTTCACTTTATACTAGTTCTTTTATGTATTCTAAAATTAGGCCTAACTAATAAAGTTTGATTGATCTAACAGCATTTATGATAATTACATCAAAATTAGTTATTTATGAAGTTATTGAAATAAGAGATTACACAATATTTTTAATTACAAAATTATTTTCTTTATAATAGGACATTTACGCTATTTATAAAAAATAATGTGTTATAAAACATTGTTCAATAATTTGAAAGTGAAAGAAAGTTTAAATAGTCATATTTTTAAAAATCTCACAGTAGAATGATCCTTTCATTGCGGAATATTGTTCTGATCACTTATAATTATGATCCTTTATGAGTTAGAATTCTTTTGTATTTATTTAAAAGTCAGTATTTAATATATACTAAGTGTTGTCATCTTCCTAGCTGGAAATCTTTAATTTATGATGGCACCTGTGAAGGAAAGAGTGAAACAGTTTAGAGAAAGGCTGACTGAGAAACAGAAAGTTGCTGTGAAAGAAAAGGATAAGATTAGAAAAAAGGAAGCTCGAGCTAAAATGTCCATTGTTCAAAAGAAGCAAGCTTCAAAACTGTCTGTAGAACGTGTGAAAAAACAGAGGAAGTTAAAAAAATTAGTTAAAGCAACAAATAGTCGCTCTCAATTATGTGCATCTCCAAATATCTATCGCACCCCACAAACATTGGGAAAAGCTGTGGCAAGAATTAAGAAAAAATTGCCAAGTAGCCCAAGAAAGAAAATTGTAATTATTGAAAAACTTGCCAATGATACTGGCCTCCTCATTAAAAAGAAATCAAACAGTTCAAATGCCCTTGACGAAAACATCAAAAACAGAGTTGTCGATTTCTATATGCGAGATGACATATCACGACAAGCTCCTGGTCGAAAGGATACTATCGTAACACGAAGAGATGGAAAGAAAACCAAGCACCAAAGAAGACATCTGTATACAGTTTTAACTGAAGTTTTCCAACTGTTCAAAAGTGAAAACCCAAACATAAAAATTGGATTCTCGTCTTTTGCCTCTCTTAGACCACAACATGTACTCTTATCATCTGAAACGCCATCTAATGTTTGTGTATGTATATATCATGCTAACATAGACTTTCTTGCTTGTAGTATAAATAAAATGGCACCAACTGTACCCAGCAAGTCAAGGGAATTAATAGCGAAGCTAGTATGTTCAACAGAACAAGAGAAGTGCATGTTAGGAAAATGTGACATGTGCAAAAATCACTATGAAGTTTTGACAAGTAGTATTCAAAGTGGATCAGACTTAATATCCTGGTATGCATGGGATGTTAATTCAGAAAGAAGAACAGTAAAGACTGTGAAAGAAGGAACTCTTGATGATGCCATGATCGCTCTTGAAGAACAGATACCGTCATTTTTGGAGCATTGCTACTTTAAACAAAGGCAAAGTGATTATTTCCAAGATATTAAGCATAAAGTGTAAGAAAAAAAATGTGTACTTCAAGTCGACTTCAGCGAGAACTTCACTATTATGCAGCAAGATGAAGTACAAAGTGCTCATTGGACCAATGACCAAGTTTCAATATATACTGCAGTTGCACATACGGTCACAGGAACATTTTCTTATGCTTTGATATCCAATTATATGCAGCATGACAAAATTGCTGTCCACACTTTCAATTCTAAATTGTTTAACGATTTGAAAAAAAAAAATCCTGAACTGGAATGTGTAGACATTTTTTCTGATGGTGCTGGCCAGCATTTCAAACAACGTTATACATTATGCAACATGACGTATGGTATGGAAGATCATAATTTGAATCTTAATTGGCACTTTTTTGCAACATCGCATGGCAAAGGAGCTATGGATGGTGTAGGCGGTATGTTAAAACATCATGTATGGCAAAAAGTTAAAGCCAGAAAGGCTTTTGTTACCGATGCTTTGTCCTTTTATCAGTGTGCTTCATCGATATCAGAAAAGGTAGTTGTTATGTATGTGTCTGATGTAGAAGTCAAAAGCCAAGTTGCCAAATTAGAGAAACGTTGGGATGACATTTCAGCTTTGCCAAAAACACACGAGACGCATTGTGTTCGTACAGAAAGCGAAAATACAGTAAGGTATTCTATTACGTCAAATACCGAAGGAAAGCTTTTCTCATTTAAGAAACAAATTTTGGATGCTGTTACTGAACCCAGCAATATCACCATAGCTGATAAAAATGTGCAAACAAATCAGTTTGGTAAATGGGTTCTTGTAGAATTAACTTCAGATCGTGGAAGTACACATAAATTTGTAGGACAAATTATTGGTCAGGCAAATGATAATAGCATGACAGTTAAATTTTTGAAAAAGTCTGGACAAAAATATGTTTGGCCAACTAAAGAAGATATTGATGATGTAGATATAAATCAAATAAGGAAAGTTCTTTCTGAACCAACCACTGATTCACGAGAAAAACTTTGTTTTTCTGAATTAACATGAAAACATTTCTGTACGTGTAAAAAAACATAGGCTATTAAATTCCACATTGATTCATAAAGCCTTTAGTTTCTTTTTTTCTTCAAATTTTACTAATATTAAATGTAGTACCCATTGTAGTTGCAAATACCCCATACACAGTATTACGAAACCAGAAATGTTACGTCCGTAACAGCAACTTGTTACGTCCGTAACAAACTAATTTGTTCCCACTTTAATTACTAATACTCATATCTGCAATTGTTTGACTAATTCTAATAGTTTAAACATATTTGATCAGATATAGCCAAAAATATATATTAAAATGAACCATAATTCACAGAATTGTATGAATGATTAAGACCATGTTGAATTTTGGCTGTTTTCTGAGTTACGTCCGTAACAGCCCATTAATATTTTTTTTAATTTTTTGTTATAGATTAAACTTTACATGGAATAAATATGGCATACATAGCATTATGAGACATCTGTAAAAAAAAAACTAAACCACAACAGTAATATTAACACTTGCTACATGGATTTGAAGCTTTCTAAATGTTACGTCCGTAACCATGAAATTGCCCTTTAGTAATTTTATAATGGTTATATAAATATATTTAGTTTTATAAAGACAAACCAGTTTTTATTTTCCCTCCCGAAATTAATACAGTTTTTATAATAGTTTATGCACTAATAAATTATGTTGAAAATGTTTGCACAAATTTCTTAAAACTTTAATGGAATATTACATGATTATCAATGTAATGAAATGCATTTTGTCAGAGCTATGAAAACATGTTATCCTTCAGAAATTATTTGTGGATTATGCAAAATGTTTTGTCTTTTCATAAATTTTATTTAAAACTAATGAAAATAATTTCCTCATTTTTATAAATGTTAAAGCAAAATTTCATTATATTTTAGTATCAATTAGTGCATATAAACTATTAATTAATCGATAAACTTATGATTAAGACTATAAACTAACAGAACATTTGGTTTAAGTTTCAGCTTTCATTTTAGTTTCTATCACGAAAACTGCACTGGTCATTCTTCAGCAAAGTTTCAGTGATTTAAAATGACCATAATTTTTTTTTTTGTGAATTGAAAAGTATGATAATGAAACCTTTACAAAGTATATCACATAAGTAAAAATAACCATGTTGCTATAGTGAATGAATTTACATAAATGTTTGTGCATACCTGGAGAATGTTTGTGTATTATACTTTGTTAAAGACCGTTTTGGAACTTCATGGTATCCAATCATCTATGTTAACCCAAAACTTTATCATTAAAAAATCTATCATGTTCAAATTGTCACTACATTAATCAGATATAATTTGCTGGTTGTGATTGGTTTGTTGAAAGTGGCTATTTTTTTTTAAAGAATCAATTGCACTCCATTTTAAAATAAAATAGTGTTGATCATACAAAGCTGACAAGTATGGTATATTATCTTTACAATTTAAAAGATGCTTTTCACTGGAAACTAATTATTGTTGAGATTAGGTATTACTATGTAAAGTAATTTAGAGTTTTTCTCTGAAAAGTTTTAAATAATTTTACCTGAAGGAAGTTGGCAGTTTTAGGCAACTGTTCAATTCTTCTTTTAAACTGCCTGTATAAAAGCCGAGATGTGTGTACATATGGTCTAAACTTAATCTACATATCATGGACTTGGTGGAAAAACTCACTGTGTCTGCCTGTTTTGAGGTAATATGATTTAGATACAACAGAGAGTAATTGAAGACTTAATCTAAATATCCTATAGTGTTTTTAACTTCAGTACCACACACTTATTGCTGATTGTGAGTTTTTACTAACAACAAAATCCTTGAATACTACTCGGGTGTTAATAAACAAACAATTGAAAAAAATTGACTGAGTTTTCCCGTTCTTGAGAATGTTAGTCCAGATAAACAATATATTTTTTAAATATTGTTATTAATTTTAACTTGCAAATCGATATATCTATTATAAAGTCAATATTAATTTAAATATATTTGAAATGGTGTATTTATTGTATTGTAGGTTACATATATTATATCACTTAAATCAAATGTATTTTGGTTGGTCAAGGTACGAAAATTTTGTGTTTTTGGGGTCCCCGTTCCCGCTCCATCTAAAGAGCTGTCTTCATTATCATCGTCTTTACCTCATCATCGTCTTGTATGTTGTCGAAAAGACTTGATGAATTCTGTCGAATGAGACCTCAGGAATGACTTTACGAGAATAAACTATATATATTTTAAAACTTTAATCGTAACATTTCGAATACCTGGTGTTAATTTTATTTAACATAAAAATGCATTTAAAATATTTTTTTGCTTGTTATTAGATAAAATTACAAAGCACAAATTAAGAGGGCATGCAAATATATATATATAACTTATACACAAAACCCATTTAAAGATAATTTCTCAGAATTAGATTTTATAATATTTTGATAGTATTACCAATTAAAAAAAATCAGATGTTTGAAATAATTTCATTACAAATATGAATACCTATAACTCATGAATGTAGGTTTGAACCAAACAAACTTTAAACATGTATCTGTTATAGCATATATAACATTTAAATATACACTCTAAACAAAAATAATTATTTATAATCTTATTATCTTCGATAAAAACGACTGTAAAAATACAATCGTTTTTTTAATTATTTGTTGTGTGAATAATTTGTACATAATGTTAAAAAACATATATTTAAGTAGCTACCATCATATTAGGGTAATTAACTACCTGGTGACCTAGGACTGCAGACGATTAAAAAAAAACTCTTACGTTTTAAACTCCAACTATTTAGTAAATATGTCTCACGTAGAGAAGGGTTAAAGAAATTTATCCAGTGGAGTCGCACAGCAACTCCGGCCTTATTAGAGTAAGTATCATCACTGTTTAAGTCAAATCGAGTATTTTCACTACGTCTGTGAGTCTCATCTGGTAAGCGTACTCCCTCAACAGACAGAAATAAAAGTTTTGTTATTGATGCCTGTCGGATATTTTAAATATAAATCAACGTTTCTAATGTTTACGATGTGTTAATTAAATTTTTTTTTACTGTGAAGGGTTAGAAAGTGTCACCTTTTTTTGGCAGGGAAAAGAAGTCCTATTTCGTTTTTGTATATTTCATTTTATATTTATGACTATTTTTGGTTGTTTTCTTGCATTCCAAATTAAAAACGAGTGCGTCTACGACTGAAATCAGCATTAACTAGTGTCAAGTGAACTGGTGATGACTTTTTACGTATTTTCCACATTAAAGTTTTCAAGAAAACTTTCTAAACTCTGTTCTGTAAGTTTGGTACAATCAAAGAGTTCGTTTTAGTGTATTAGAGTTTAAATCACGTGACTTTGGATGTTACAACAAAGAGATGACAAACAGCATTAAATCTCATATCACTTGTCCTACAACTGACTATACCATGGGAATAGCGGCGTCTAGTTTGGTTAATTTTTTATAATCGGGGTCACGTGATTATCACTCTTGTATACTAGTTTTGCGGGTACAATTTGTAAGGTTGATTGTTTTTTAAAGAAAGGTGTGTCCGATCAATTCCCCATGTTGTTGGTTTAGTGTTTATTGGCATCTTTTCCGTCATTTTCTTATTAAAAATTTTAATTAACTTTTTTATAAATGGTTTAAAAAGAATGTTTTATTTTTTTAAGTTAAATTTTAAAAAAATCTTTCGTTTTACCTTATTAAAAATAGTTTTAACCACAGAAAATGTATATGGAAACGAATCCTATAGATTGACAAGTTGTCACGATGCGTTCCTGATACGTTTTCAAAGGAAAACAGGTGTGATAGTTAGTCACCCCTCATCAAAGGGTCAAGTTATCCACAGAAATAAAATTCTTCCTCTTCAAGTACAACTTGGATTTTTTTTAAAACTAATAAACTGAAATCTGAGATGTATATTTATGTGGTTTTAACATTCAACCCAATCCAATCTATTCAATATTAAAGATTTCTAAATAGGAAGAAATAGATTGGATTTAATTTAATATTTCTTTTATGCGACTGGATATCAATTTAAATATTCAATTAGCGACAACTACTTAATGCATGGAAAAGGGAAGAAAACTTTTGAGAAGTAACAGATCCGCACATTTTTCCCAAATGCAATGGGAATTTAAGTAATTAATCATAAAATGTTTGACGAGTAGTAGAATTTCAAATGCACAACTTAATGACCTTTTCTAAAAAATTAAATGATTAATACGTTTTAATTAAAACGCTGTATTGATAAGTATGAACTCTGTTTGGACTATCAGATTGATAACATAGCTTTTGATAGCGATGATATTAAATAAATAATGAACGTTTTCCTCTGAAAACAAATTTTGTTCGTGTAAAAATAATTGAAATTGAAACGATTTAACGATCTTAAAATTCTTATGAAGAGACTGCATTCTTAGAATGCAGGTAAAGTTTTAAAATTTAACAGTTTGGTATAAAGAAGTCGTATAAAAATATAGTATTTACTTATTTATAAGAGAATTAGTGGTATAAACTTCCTACTATTACATTTGAGAAGAATTCGCATAACCAAATACGTCATAAAATATAAAAAATGAGATAAGAATTGAATTTTATAAAACTAAAAAAAAATTCATCTATTAATTTTTGTATTTTTTTTATGTTTACAAAAATATCCCTTTTATTTTAAAACTTTAAGTCCAAGGTCCATAGAAATACAAAAATCTACCAAACGTTTTTGCGTTTTTCCGTGATTTTGGATCGGACTGACATGTTTGTTTTTGCTTCAGCGTTCTTCATTTTGTGGTTATTTTACGTTTACTTACTTATTTAATATGTAGGATAATGAAAGATGAATGAAATGTTTTGGATAAAATGTCTAAAACGAAGTTTTTGATTTTCCCTGATATAAAAAGATAAGGTGCTTGCGAGCACAATATCTCAAGTACGGGTAAGTTACAAGTAAGGTAAAGTACGAGTACTCTAAAACTTGGTAATGAAGCGTGCAATAAAGGTTAACACCAAAATTGGATATCCCAAATGGCCATTGTTCGGTATCGGTTTCGTTTTTTTAAGGAATTGTTTAAAACTGCTCTAAAGATATTTTTCAAAATCACTTTGGAAACGTGTTTTTAGGCTCTATTATAATTGATGAAGTTATAAAACAAAAAAAATCAACTTTCAAACATTTAAACTGAATACTGAATAAATTGAATACTGCGCTTTAGTAGTATTACTAAAATGAAAATCAAAACTATTGAATACCGATATGCGCCCATTTTATTTTGTAACATTAAATTTGCTAAACTTTTTGCAATAAAAATAAATATCTTAATTTGTTATGTATTAGCTATTTATGATTGAACACTGGAAAAGGAACTGGTAATCTAACGAACAAGTCAAATAAATCACAGAACGACTTTTATGACAATAGACCTAGTCGATTGCAAGGCAGGACACTATTAATCACATAGCATACACCAGCTGCGTCTTCTAACCTTTGCATTTGTAGATATAGTTCCGTGACTATAGTTATTCTAAATAATGGCTCTTTATTATCAAGGATTCATAGGAATGTATCATTGTGGAACATTGACGAATACCTGAAGTTATTTCATGGAATGTTTGAAGTATTGATGTGCTTTTCCAAAGATTTCTTTTTTTTTGTCTTATTCTTATAACTAAAATTATTTAATACTATATGCTTAGTTTACGACTGGTGTTCGTGTAAGTTTAATAAGTATATTATTTAATAAAAAAATAATATAATATAAGTTATATATTTAAAATAATTTTTTTTTTCAAAATACAAAATGAGATATAAAATACGTAAAAGATGTATGCTTTCAGAGTAACTTGGAGAATAAAATTAATAGAACGTTTTATATAGAAAAAGTTTACTCTTTGATGATATAGTTAAAATATTTAAAAAAAAATATATTTTTAACAGAATTATTTGAATAGTTTAATACATAGTTTTAATAAAGCTTAAAATGTACTAAATATCAGGAATATGTTTTGTTCTATTTATGTATATATATTTATATTTTCCACGTGATTTATCACGTGATTATCATATTTTTTAAATTAGAACAAATAGAACCCATGCTTCAAAGTATTGAAACAATATTTGTTCTTCTAAGAAACGTTAAAGGATTGAAAAGTATGATTAAAAATGCTTAAATATTATAACAATAAAATACACTATATTATCGATAAAACGCATGGTTATATTCTAAGCAGTCTGGTACATCATAAAAGATCAAACCGGCTTCCAACTTTAATTTAACGTGGATTGTAAACCATAAACTAATAGACAAACTATTTGAGGATTCTAATAAGGTACCTTAAGCATAAGAGGGTAGAGATTTAACTCTCCACCACCAAAAGTAAGTAAAATATTTAAAAAATAATGTTTTATATTATTCGATTTATAACTTGATTAATTTGTTGGTTAGCGTTTAGTGGCGCAATGACCATTATTGACCACATTGAGCCATATAAAATATTTAAATGAGAAATGGAATATGCGTATATTAATCGAAAAATGCTTGAGTATTTTATGATCTCAACTGATTAATCCAAATATTTAAATATCTTTAACTTTATAATATTATTTAAATAAAGATAATTTTTCAGTTCACTAAATAATGAAATCATGAAAATTAAATACTGAAATTTCATTTCATGATTAGTTCAAATGGGTTACTTAATAGTATTTTAGTTTACTCACCTGACGACGCTCTACAGCTGGTCAAAAGTTTCTTTGCGTTTGCACAAATGAGATTATGTCCCATAACATAGGGGCTTTGGAATTGACTCAAGAGAATTAATTGTCAACGAAGCAATTAAGCAGAAGTTAATGAGGTTTAAATGCTCAGATATGCCTCAGTATAGGAAGATAAGGTCAGGATTTGCTTATTAAATTTGATTGAATTGATTATTATTCATAATTTACAATTCAATTAAACAACAGTTTTGTTTCTGTACATCAGTTTCTCAACTGAACCAAGAAAAATTTTCATGTTTTTGTTAAACAATTTAACATTTCCCTAAAAAAAATATATATTCAAAAAATATTGTATTTAAATATTTATCTGTCACAAATAAACATACATGGTTTGCGTAGTTACTTACGAAAATGTTTTGGTGAGAGTTGGTTAGGTGTTTTGTAAATATTTAGCATACCATTGCGCATTTTACAATTCCATAATTCCATTGAGCAACAGTTTTGTTTCTGTACAGCAATTTCTCAACTGATCTAAGAAAAATTTTCCCGTTTATTTTAAACAATTTAACTTTTACATAAAAAAATTATATTCACAAAAATATTGTATTTAAATATTTTCGTTCACAAATAAACATACATGGTTTGCGTAGTTACTTACGAAAATGTTTTGGTGAGAGTTGGTTAGGTGTTTTGTAAATATTTAGCATACCATTGCGCATTTTACAATTCCATAATTCCATTGAGCAACAGTTTTGTTTCTGTACAGCAATTTCTCAACTGATCTAAGAAAAATTTTCCCGTTTATTTTAAACAATTTAACTTTTACATAAAAAAATTATATTCACAAAAATATTGTATTTAAATATTTTCGTTCACAAATAAACATACATGGTTTGCGTAGTTACTTACGAAAATGTTTTGGTGAGAGTTGGTTAGGTGTTTTGTAAATATTTAGCATACCATTGCGCATTTTACAATTCCATAATTCCATTGAGCAACAGTTTTGTTTCTGTACAGCAATTTCTCAACTGATCTAAGAAAAATTTTCCCGTTTATTTTAAACAATTTAACTTTTACATAAAAAAATTATATTCACAAAAATATTGTATTTAAATATTTTCGTTCACAAATAAACATACATGGTTTGCGTAGTTACTTACGAAAATGTTTTGGTGAGAGTTGGTTAGGTGTTTTGTAAATATTTAGCATACCATTGCGCATTTTACAATTCCATAATTCCATTGAGCAACAGTTTTGTTTCTGTACAGCAATTTCTCAACTGATCTAAGAAAAATTTTCCCGTTTATTTTAAACAATTTAACTTTTACATAAAAAAATTATATTCACAAAAATATTGTATTTAAATATTTTCGTTCACAAATAAACATACATGGTTTGCGTAGTTACTTACGAAAATGTTTTGGTGAGAGTTGGTTAGGTGTTTTGTAAATATTTAGCATACCATTGAGCATTTTACAATTCCATTGAGCAACAGTTTTGTTTCTGTAGAGCAGTTTCTCAACTGAACTAAGAAAATTTTTCCCGTTTATTTGAAACAATTTAACATTTACGTAAAAAAAATATATATTCGCAAAAATATTGTATATAAATATTTATCGTTCACAAATAAACATACATGGTTTAAGTAGTTACTTACTAAAATGTTTTGGTCATAATTGGTTAGGTGTTTTGTAAATATTTTGCATAATTGCTACGTTTTAGATTTAAATTTGTAAATGAATTATAATAGTCTTATTTAAGTTTGAGTTTAAATGTTTTTTTTATAAACATTCAAGTCATGACTAAGTACATCTAAGCTTCATGATATTTATAGGTAATCAATTTAGTCAATATAAATTGTAGTGCTTTGGTTTGAAATAAAATGGTTTGTTAATTAAATGGGTTATCAATTAAAAAATTAAACTTTCTGGTATTGAAATAAAGTTCCGATATTGGATGAATCATTCTACGGTTATTAATATATCGGAAGCAAGGTTTAAATATAATATCGATAAATATGAGAGATTCTATGCACTCAGTGCAACGATATTTATACATGTTTAAATTCACCGAAAGGAAAAGAAACATGTTTAATGAATCAATTAATATAAGCTGTAATAGTGTAAGAACGTTTTCTTTGTGTGACTTATTGATGTTATTAAGTTTGTGAAAGGGTTTTAAACTCACTTTGTGAAGTATTTTGTTAAAATAAAATGAAACACGTCAAACACCATTCAGTGAATGACGTAGTAACTAAAATAAATATTTTATTCCGGAGTAAATATTATATCTTAACTCTTTCAGACCTGGTGTCCGGTATACCGGGTATCAACTTTCGTTACCTTTACACTTTGCCAACGGGCTTAAAGTAATTTTCTACTTTTTGTATTAATTGATTTTCTATTTTCTGTAGTATAATCTTTTTTAAAAGTTTTTATTTTTGAATCTGGCAACACTGAGATATTATTGATGTTTTACAAACCTGTCGGCAAAGCGAAAAGTATAAATTTTAATAAAAAAATAGTTTTTTTGTAGTTTTTGCAGTGTGTTTTGAATTTTGAATAAGAAATGAATAAATTAAAAGTAAAATTGAAAGATATAAAATTTTTAATTTTTTTTTTTTACTTTTATAATATTGATTTAAATTTTTTGAAACTTTGTAATATACTAGGGGGCTCCGCCCCCTGCTCCGCTAACGCTCCACCAACCCCCGGAGGATTGCTACGCAATCCTCTTTAGTTTGCTTCGCAAACCAATACCGGCTTCATACATTGTAGGCAATGACAATGTGTCCTAACCACAATACTTTTTTTAGTTATATAAATTATTACTGGCAGTGCCGTCACACAAATTTATTTTTAGTATGTTGAGACAAGAAATTTCCCAACTTAACGATCCGAAATTCCGAACTTGAACGATTCAAAATTCCCAACCTAAGGACATCGGGTACCAGCTGAAGTGTTATCCTCGTTATCTGACCACTGTTAACAATATAAGGCATCGTTCCCGGGTCTTTTCTTTGAGAAAGGCCTCGAACCAAAGCGTCCTTGATGTAGTAAGTAAATACGTACCAATAACAAATCAAGGGCACTTTGCTCGAACCAACGCCAGTAGTTCAATGTGCAGCTCTAGTGTGACGTTATTTAACCAGACCACACCTACCTATTCGAAATTGCACAACACAACAGTGCTAAAAAAATTCCCAGTTCCAACTTATAAGACATTTTCAGCTTTTTTATAGGTAATATTAAACAGTTCTTTCGAAAGTATTGATTTGTCGCACGCATGTTCCAATGCAGTGGTCCGTTTTGAGGTCTAATTTAAGTTTCATCTTAATAAAAGTTGGGCAATTTCTAGTAGTCCGTCGCTTTCCTTTGCTAATAATATTAATTTGCCCGAGGCATAAATTTTCCCAACTCAGAGATTTTTAAAACTCGAAATTCCCAACTTTTAAGGTTTCAAGTTTACAGAGGGGGGGGGGGCATGCTTCCCCCCAATCACCCCCCCCCCCCCATAACTGGAAAAACTCAACTGTAGAACTGCTTCAACGCAATTGTGCTCATTGAAAAGCGAAACATGTGTAAACAAACAACAGCATAAACGCGCCAAAAATAAATAGGCTTAATCGCCAACTTATATATAAAGTAAGATAATTGAGAATTGGCGCTAATAATAATTCGCCGTTGGCAGCCAAATACACGTTGGCATTTTGCCAATGTTGGCATTTCCTTCCGGAGTATCTTTTAATAATATTTATAGTACTTCACATAAATAGTTACATCTAATTTATTTTTTAAGATAGAATTTCAGTATTGATACCATTCAAGAAAGAAAGATTTTACGAAGATAACTATATTTTTTTAACGGGAAAAAAGTATACTTTTGAACTATTTAGAGCAGTTTTAATTTATCACTTAAAATTTTACCCGTATAATTGACGATTATTTCAGACATTTCGTCAATTATTTAAACATTTATAACTACAAAACTAAATCGAAATTTCACAAACGCTCTGGATCATTTGTAGCCAATAGTTTAATCTATATCCCTAATTTTTTATTTATTTTTTTGTTGAAAATTGAAAGACAAGTATCCAAAAATTTATGAATTGTTTTCAAAATTTTCTAATATCATGACTTTAACATAAAATAACGTCTAATATACTGATCGTATTGAAAAAAGAAAATATTCATCTTATTACCCAAACATTTCTTAATAAACTGGCATAATTTCATAATTTTAGGACATTTACTTTTTGAGATGCAAGCGGAACAATGAGACAAAAAGTCGCAAATTAAAATTTTCTCGAAATATCCGACATTTTTATCCTTCTTCGCTATTTTTTATACCTATCTTAATTGACCATATCTAATTTAATTGTAAAGATAGAAATATAATCTTTATAACATCAGAAAGAAGAAGTTTTAACGAACATTAATATATTTTTTTGAATAAGAGAATATGTAATTTTAAATGACTTATAGCAATTTAGAAATCACGTTTCAAAAATGAGGGTGAAAAAACTTCAAAAAGTGGAGCGTGTTTAAATGTTTCAAAAATTTATAAATCCAAAACTAATTCGAATTTAAAAAAATGCTTACTTGGATTTCCAGTTCAAACCTATTTCTACACTCCCTAAAAAAATTGGATCTCTCCTCTTAATAGTGTTTCAGAAACTCGACGGACAAAATTAGTTGTAAGCGAAATTTTATCAACGACGACTTTAATTACAAAGTTTCAAAAAATTTAAATCAATATAATTATCTTTATTACCATTTATTTGTATTATTATCTTTATTACCATTTATTTGTATTATTATCTTTATTACCATTTATTTGTATTATTATCTTTATTACCATTTATTTGTATTATTATCTTTATTACCATTTATTTGTATTATTATTTTTATTATTATTTATTATTTGTATTATTTATTATTTATATTATTTATTATTAATTATTATTATTAGATAATCGAACTTTAAAATCAAAATTTTTAACCCAAATTCCGACTGATGGTGCTAGTAAGTTACATGATTATTAGGAAAAGTAAGCTAAATTAAGCTATTCGCGAAATTCTTTCTAGCTAAAATACTCGTACAACGCATGTAAAATAATTCACTTATCATTAAATATACTTCTCATATAACCAAAAAGATTTAAATTGGCAGAGTTGTTCTTTACACCGTGAGAAAGAAATTTATTTCTGTACTTCTAGCTGTAATACTCATGCTATACACTGGATTAAAATGACACACACGCATCACACATTCTTCTACTTCGTTCTATTTCTTCTATTTTAAATTTTACTACTACCCAGGATTATGAAATTTTGCAGAGTTGTCTTTTATAGATTAAGAAGGAAAAGTAAGCTATATTTTTAGAAAGGCTGTGTCTATCGAGGAATATTTAGGATAATTTTATTTATGTAGACCACATTCGTGTGATGAATATTCCCTATGGCCACAGACTGCGATTTGGATTTTAATTCAATTCCGTAACCTAATTTATATTAAAGAAATATACGTAAATTTTGCAAAAATTAGACTCAATAAATTTGCACCGTAATACACTGTTAAATTTGACTGTACACGCCTTAAGCGTTAACATGCCTCGATAGACATAGTTTTCCTAATCATATATATTATTTCAGTAGTGAAGATCCCTTTTGCGGGTGTCACACACAACGGATCTTAACATGTGAGGTATAAAATAAGGGCATTCCTGGAGCAGTGACGAATCGTACTTTTGTTTCATGAATAGTAACGTTTTCTTTAAAAAAATGCGTTTAAAAAATAATTAGTTTCCAAGCAGTTTTTAAGCAAGCGGTCGGTAGTACTGCCATGTACGGGTAGAATGTATTGGTAGAATGTGTCTATGGGTACAGTTATTTGAAAGGAGCGCCATCTATGAGTAGTTACAAGGGAAGTGTCTGTGTGTGTAGGGGGGGGGGGGGGGGGGAGTATGTGTTATATAATTTTTCATATGTCCTTACAGTTGAGTAATTATCTTTGCGAGATTCCCACGGTGCTTCAGAAGGATTGTTTATACCAATATGAATATAAAAATTGTGTTCTGATGAGCAAATTTAACAATTTTAAATACACACAATGAAATAATTGTGATATAAAATACATTCAGTGACAAGTCATTAGCTAAGATAACATTAAAAAAAAGCCCAATAAAATTGACTTCTACAATTTCAGAGTATTTGTATATGTCAGTTTTACTCGAGAAAAGAGAATATTTATTATAAATATAATAGGAAATATCATACATATCAGAATATTGTATAACATTTGAATAAAAGAAAAAGCCAACTACACACACAAAACTATTTACCTTTTAAGTCAAGCCGAATCCATCCTAAGCGATTAAAAAGTATTTTGTATCCATTACAAAGCAATTTTGAAATACATATTTTCCAGTTTAAAGAATTTTTGTCAAGAATTCGTGCGAGAAGAAATTTTATAAAAGAAAGTTCTAAAGCGAAACCTGCACGATAATGTATTCTATTCATTGGTCTTTTCTTAAGTTGCATTCAAAAAACTTTTGAGGCGTTTAAAGCAGCTTTGTCATTCCCTCTAAAAGACTTTCAACACGTGGATTTTTTTCTGAAGTTTGGAATATTTTATTGGCATTGCGGTAAGAGAGTAAGTTTGTTGCTTATTTTTAAAAATGTGTGTAAAACTCTATCATGCAGCAATGTTTGGAGTAATTTTTAAAATTCTTGGATTGATCTTACAAAACTTTTATATTAAAAGAAAGATGATGCTTTAAATATGGAAATGTTACAATTATATTTAGAATGCAGGATTTATATTTAGAGCATAAAAAATATGATTCAAGTGCGAGTATGGCTCATGCATCGATCGGAAAAATCTATTGTTCTACATGATCGAAATATTTAAAAATGTATTTTGAAGTACATGCCCTTTGTGTATGTAGATATGATGGACTTCAAACTACTCTTTAATGAAAAAATTAACGATGATACGAAAGTTAACGATGAGGAAGAGGTAGTTATCTTACTGATTTTTTACAAATAAATATTTTATTTATGAAATTGTTGACTGTGTTTGTATGTTGGGGTATAATAAAACACAAAATATGGATTTTTAAAATTTTTTAAATGAAGTTTATGCATCTTTGTATCAGAAGTAAACGGTTAACAAAGTTTCATGTCTCCTATTTATACAAATAATTTCGATCTTGCATCGTAGTTTTGATGAACTAACATAATTTAGACAAACTAACATGGTCTAAAATTTCACTTTCAAAAATAACACTCTCATTTTTGAGAATTCTGCGATAGTCAAGGCTACTTTCGTCATATTTGACAATCGTTTAGTCGTTGAATTCCGTGACGTTTGACAAAATAAGATTCCTCAAATTTTGAACGAAAGTTTTTTACTCAGATGCTTTTTCGGGGACATCAGCTTATATTTGGTTCTTATATTTATATTGTCAGATTTCAATCGAGCATTCTTGGCCCAGTGGATAGAGCTTTGGACTTTGAACCTTAAGGTTCACAAATCGCAAACTTCTATGTTTATATGAAATCCCCTCATTTTGAATGAAATAAATTTCGCAAAAAAAACCCGACAAAATGAATTTAATTAGTGTGACAATTTTTTTAATTGGAGCATATAGCAGGCGCTTGTTTCACCAAATGGACAAAAGTTTCGTCAAATAAGAACAAGCATTTTCAACAGTGTTAGTACAACGGAACTACAGCCCGGTACATTAGGCGTTAAAATTACGATTTCAACAAAAAGTACACAATTACCGTACTTCTCTTTGGATTTTCACTTAGTAAATTCCAACAAAAATATCTGTATGATAGGATTGCCATCCAAATATTTTAATTAAACATTAATGTCTATGTTTAATTTAATGTTTTCTGCATTAAAATTGCACTACATAATTACAACAGACAATTGCGAATGGAGTGGCACTAAGCTTTGAAATATGAAAAAATAACAGTAGACCAACCTTACAACGCTCCCAAAATATATATCAAAGCCTTCGTTATAGCCATCTTATGCTTTCGTTATAGCGACCATTTATATTAGTGCAGTCAGGGGTCGTTATACCGAGAGTCTACTGTATTTTAAAATTATTATAGACTTCTAAAATCTTTTACTTTCGGGCATAAAATGAAAATGAGAAGATCGAGCATTTCTCCCTTCAACTATTCAATCATTCCCAAGAAAGGTAATAGTAACAAATGATAAATTGATTATTCTTCCAATAGTATCTGAATAAGTTTTAAAGGACATGTCTGACTTTATTTTAAGGCTTGCAGAGTTGAACAAACAACGCAAATTAGCAGTTGTTTGCGAGTGCTAATGCTATTGACGAAGTTTTTATTAACTTCTTTCGTGGATTATTGAATCATTCGGGATGTTTCTTTTCGGATGTTTTGAAGTTGATTACAAGTTTCATTTGAAGGGAGTTACGAAGAATACTTCCTGGAAACAATCTGAAGTACTCATGTTCAGTGGGAGATTTTAAATTAAAATTGCAGAAACTATTTATAAAAATAAAAGTAAAACTTTTCTTTCGGTTTTCCGTTTAAATACTGAATTAAACCATCCGAGAAACACAAATATGAACTTAAAAAAAAAGGTACTTAAAAATGAGTATTAGAACCTATTCGTTTTTCTTTGAGTACAATTGCGTTGTAAATGAGCGATTAAGTACTCAAATTTAAGTAACCGTACTGTCTCAAAAATGAGCAGTATGATCTCTAATCTCAGCTTATGTTCCACCCATCTTAACAAAGCGACCTGACAAACTTAAAATAGTTGTTGAGAAGATGGTTTTCCACATCATTTGATGTCTATTGCTTAAATGGAAACTGAGTTATTACAACTGAATTACCTTACTTACTGAATTATCTTTTTAACAGTGCGTATATATTCATGTAGCGCCAGTTTGCCCAATAATACGCATAATGTGTAACTTCGTAAAAAGTCACTACTTTAAAACATTTTTCAAATTTAAAACATTGAGAGAACTTTCAAAGTCCTTATGTGAATAATGATATTTTTTATTAGAAAAAGGATTGTGTTGAAAATATAAATTGAACTTTCCTTCAACGAAAACGAACTTACATATGTGATATTTTACTCATCATTCAGGGGGTTGAAAAATACTCAAAGAAATGTTTTGTTATGAAGTTCTGAATGATAGTTTAGTAACTCTGCAAAAGAGAAATATGAACATTGAATTTATAAGAGTAATTATGTACTAACCTTCAAATTTTGCAAATTTTTAGACAAACAGAGCTCGCACTTCCATACCCAGGAGCCTGAGGATACGACGTAAATTGTATAAATGTAAAATTTTATCCAAATTATAATTCAATTAAAATTGTCTAACTAAATATTTTGAACACAAAATCTAAATTTTAATGTAAATTTAGAACAAGGCTATAATATGATTTAAATTTTAGTTATAAGAAATATTTTATGGTTTAATGATTATTTTAATAAAACTGAAAATTATTTAACTTTCTTGGTTAAAAATTTTGTTGTAATGTGAACAATATAAAATCAGTTAAAAACAAATCAACATGAGAGATTTTGTTTTAATTACAGTTTTGTATGCAATTCAAGAGTTTTAAATGGGTAAATTTATTTATAAATTGATTCATAGAACAGCTTATTTTTAATCAAAACTAATTATATTTAAAAAATTTGTTTCAGAAGTAAGTATTTTAGATGTTTTTCCAACTATTCTAATATTAACTTAATCACTGAGAAATGTATTTTTTAATAACAACTCTTGATATCTCTCTCTTGGTACATTGAGTTTGGATAGTTTTATAATCGAGTAATAAATGTAGTATACACTTTACTATATATTATAATTCATCTCAGGGTTCGAAATTAGGAGATAAACGTTAGTGGTTACTGGCACAAGGTAATTCTTTTTTAGTTGCCAAAATATTCTGCTTACGCGTAATTTTGAAAAATTAAGCAGATCTGCCAACTATTACGCTATTTTTGTAATCGTTAAACCCTCTTTTGCATAAAAGTAGAAGCATGTTTCCATTTGTACTCTGAAAATATCACAGACTTATTAAAAAAAATACTGAAAAGTAGGAAAGCAATTATATGAAATATACATTACACGTAAAAAATGGCGACTGGGTGTCAAAATTAAATTTTTAGGTGAAAAATACGTTTTATACGTTAATACGTTTTATACGTTCATACGTTTTATACGTTCATACGTTTTATACGTTCATACGTTTGATACGCTCATACGTTTGATACGTTCATACGTTTGATACGTTCATACGTTTTAATGACCAAACCCTAAATATACTTGGACATACAAAAAGGATTAATACAGTTTATTTTAAATCCAATTTTATATAAATTAAAATAAATTTAATTATCTATTTGATTTATTACAAATTATTAAAATTATCACATACATATAAACAAAGTATATTTAGTGTTATTACTATTATATATGCATAGCATAGCGTCATTAGAAATTTTAATATTCGTTTTTAAATGGTAGTTTGATGAACTGTAAGGATTAATATAAGAAATAAACGTGTACCTTTCTTAAAGGAAATTTGTAATAAATTTACATTATATTAAATTAAATAAGTTTATAAGACTAAATTAGCTTCTAATGTGAAATATAGTTTGAAATTTCTGTTATAACTTTTGTCAAATAAGATCTCAATTATCTTTAACACGCTCAATAAAATAAGGAAAAATATTGTCACCACGCGAATTTTATTTCGAAGTAAATTCTACATCCAGCAAAGCTTAACAACATAATTCAAACCAAATGTTACTTTAGTGACGTGAAAAACCGCCACTTTAATACCACAAATATGCGTACAATAAATTTAAATCAGTATTATTTGGGAATAACCGACAAAGTTAAGCACTTAAGCCCATTATCGTACTTATAATATCTTCATTCGATTTAAATTCAAATTAGCATAGATTCTAAATGCGTTATTTTATTTCTAAATGATACCCATTTGCGATCTACGGATTTATAAATGTTGACAATAAGCTTTCAAAAGATTTATTAAAAACGGTATGTACTGAATAATTGTTTGCACTAGTATAATTTTTTTTAAATAAGATATACGTTTGTATTTCTTACTGAAAGTTAAAAAAATATTTTTGTATGTTTTTGAAAATCTTTAAAACTTTTACGTACTGAACTAAATGTAAATTAGGATCTTATAAGAAATTTTACTATAAAAATTATAATATACTTAAATTTTGTCAAAAACTCTATATTGCATACATTAGACAATGTAAGATATTATACCTATTTAAAATGTTATCATACATAAAATGCGAATAATAAACTCTATGATTTTACTTCCTTAACATTTCTATATTAATTAAAAATAGTTATTTCATATTTTTCGATAACTTTCAAGTTATGTTTTAAGGCTAAAACTATTTGTGACTGCTTTTTTTTAATTCTGTCAAATATTTCTAAATTAGTACTTTTTAAGCTTTGTTCATATTAATTGACAATAGAATATGTTAACTATTGTTATTTTTCTTTATTTTTTTTAACTCCTATTTTTACTGTTTTAAATATTTTAAATAATATTATATTAAAAAAACTAATTTAAAATATGTTATAGTAATATTACTCATACCAATTTGTTTCACATATAATATAAAAATTAAATTGTAATTTCGCAAATTGTGGTTTAATCGGTTTTACTCAGTTGTACATTGAATTTAATTAATTGATTGGTTAGAGGAGTAATATAAAAATTGAGAATGTATTTTCTTCTAAAACATAATTATAATGATATTTTTCTTATTACGATTCCTCATTTTTGAGCAGATTTGCAACTTAAATTGCTTGTCCATTTACAAAGTATCGATAACTAAAGCGCCTAATCGTTGACGATTACCATAAATTTATTTTTAAAGTATTTTGTACATTAAATGTTATTCTTATTTTTACTCATCCAATACATACCTGGCCGAATTACATTCATATATGTATTTCTAATCGAATCGTCCTGTTGATCACAACATGTCATCCTACAAAAGTTCATTGTACATAATATCTAACAGTGAGGTTGCCATTTCATGTATTTCGTGTCCACTCTCTTTATATAACATACACAATTATTCTTGACATTCACTCTCAAAAGAAATCTTTTTCTTTTAATGTCTGAGTCAAGATACTCTTTCACAACAAACACTTCACATGTCTCATTCAATTCAACAGAATGTAGTCAATATGTCGAATGTGTTTATGTTGTCATTTTTCTTGTATGAGAAAAATACAAATTAGTCCTCTCTCGCAATGCTTCAAACTGTAAAAAAAGACACAGCACAACTCTAAATATACGAACTCCAGTTGTTCGGATCAAACAAAGCGGATCACAAATTATCCGGATCCGGATCGCTTTCAGAAACAAAAAAGAAATCAGAAAAATCGATATTTTAAAGGTTTCTTATCGGTGAATGATATTGGTTTTAATAGTCATTAAATTACATTACTTACTAAAGCAAAATTGTTTTTTTTACTAAAAAATAACCTTTTTTGTAAATTATTCAATTACCCAGATATTCGATTATCCGCATGGGATTTGATCCCAATTGATCCGGATAATTGAAGTTCTAATATACTTAAAATGAGTATCCGTATCTATACTCGACATTTTTTTACTTTAATTATATAGTATACGTGCGTTTGACATATTCAAATGCAAATAACCGTATTTTATCAACAAGTAGCAATGTTTTTCAGCTTCTGTTCAAGCAATCTTAATAAAACTTGACAAGCTTAAAATAGTATTTCAAAAATGTTTTTTTTCTTATTTGATGTAGATAGCTTAAATAGAAACAAAGTTATAACAACACAATTACCTTAGTTCCCATTATTTTAGCATACATTTTTTAAACATTTCTTTTGATTATTAGCCCTGATAGTGGAACAGATAATAGTCCAGTCAGAAAAGCATGAAAAAAGAGCCAATTCGGAAAAAAAATCCGGGTAAGCTGGAAACAATTTTAATCTCTTCTAAAAAGTATTCTGTAAGATATATTGATTTTGCACCCTCGCACCACCTCGGCGTTGGCCGCCATCTTGGAAAAATGGCGGCGAAAATCAGTTTTTTATAATTATCTCTCTAGGTATTAATTATAGAGAAAAATTTTCAATTACAAAATTATTTGTCGAGTCATTTCCAACAAAAATGCTATTTAAACTTTTTTTCTGTGACTCTCTATTCAGACGCTAGACGAGAATTAAGTTGGTATCAAACCACTACGTAGCATGAAAATTCAAGAAATCGCCCAAATATGACAGTTTTTTGCTCTTACTTTTGTTTCAAATATCTATTTTTATCTTATGCACATATATTTTAGTATATTATTTGCAACGAAAAATTAAGCATTGCAATTCATGATTTCGTTATTTATAGAAATTAAAAACCTTTCTCAGTTTAATTAATATATCTAATATTTTTCTAGTTATTTACTGTTTGCTGATAGCTTCTAAATGTCTTAATTTACACTTCCAAAATTCTTCCCTACAAGTCAGATTGTATACAACACCTATTCCTTAAGTATATACATCTGTGTTCAGTATAACAAAGTAAGCCGATTCTATTCACCGCAGCTCAGCAGAAGTACTGTGTCTGCATGGTTGAGTGATCACCTTTTGTGTAGTTACGAAGCGATTCCCCAGTTTCCTTCACGCTTTAAAAAGTAAAGTGTTAGTCTAAAACCTTTAACGAGGCACATAATAATATAAGGCATATGTTTACAATGTGCAGCAACAAGGTTTTATTATCGACTTGTAAATGTGATACTTAAGGTTAATTAAGAAATTATGTATTGTTTGCCGCGCAAACTATCCTTTGTGGACCTGTAGTGCATTTACTAAAGAAATCGATAGTCACCTGAGTTACAATAGCAAGTCCTTTTTAGATATACTTTTAAATGGTCAAATGTTCTTTATTGTCCTTCCATTCTATAGAGATAAACACTGGACATGAATACGTACAAATAAACATGTGTTTTCACACGTGTCGTCACGTAAAAGGGAGTGAGAAAAAGTTCTTTAGTATTACTGTAAAACTAGAATGTGTGTAGAGGCTAGAATTAAGCGTGTCATGCCTTTTAAAATAGATTATCAATTGGATTAAACGGGATTAATCGGTTACGTCGTCATCAGAAAAGTGTTTTATTTGCGAGAAATTGCTATCTGCTTGTAATGCTCGAGAAGTAAAAGAAAAGGGACTAAAACCTTTAATCGAATATAGTTTGAAATGGAATGATGGGAAGCCTACTCAATTAAGAGAACTTTAAAAGGTTACTGTACATGAAAAATGCCGAAAAATCTACAAAAAAAAGGAATTCAGTAAATTTTAACTCAAAAGAACAAAAGCCTTCAGCAACTTAGAAGATATCTCATAGAGCAGAGGTAGTAGGTTTCAATTTTCAACAATCATGTTTATTTTGTGGACAAGATGCATCTGAATTTTTTTTAAAGAATCAAAGAAAAAAGCCTTTTAATGAACGCAAGGCTGTACAACATGTCGACAATTGAACTTAAAGAATATATTATGGAAGCAGTAGTGAAAAGAAAAGATGACTTGGGAAAACTTGTCAGCATTAGAATCAGTAACGTTAGTGAATTAGTTGTAGCTTAGAAGGTAGATATCATTCTACTTGCATGAAACATTTTTTCTATGTACCTCCTGAAATGAAGCGGGGTCGTCCTAAAGATAATACAACTTCAGATACAATGATACAAAGCGTGCAACAATCTCGAAGCTAATCGAGAGGAGTGACAATTTTCTTTTCAAGAAATTTTTGAAAATTATGATAGGATATTATCAATTGAAAAAACAATAAAAACTCAACTTAAAGAAAGGTATGTAAACGATATTATATCATCGAGACAAAACCGAAACCCTGTCGTATGTTTCCGTGACAGTGGGCATAGAATTATTAATGGCGCTTGGTATGAACGCCAAAAAAATACAGATGAAGGCAAAGAAAGACTAAGGACAATAATGACAGCTGGGAAAATAATAGCTGAAGATATCAGGTCACAAGTGTATTAAACTAACCAGAAAGCACAGCAATATGTCATTTGGTTATCTCTGCCTGTAAACCTAAATCCTTTCTATCACCTTTGCAAATCGACTTGGCCATGGCAAAATCAGGAACGTTTGAAAGAATATTTTAGAAAGTGTTATATTTATTGATGAAATACTTAACGTAAGCATTGAATGACATGAACGTGAGCGCGATTGTTTATGAAATACAGATTAATAATTGACATAATAATCGAGATTCTTCTATATTCCATACAAATTAATATGCAAATTTATATATTTTGCTTAAATACTAGTTACAATGTATTTTAAACAAAAGAAGGGGCAAAAAAGGCCATATTTCAGCGATTTCTGGAATTTTCATGCTACATAGTGGTTTGATACCAACTTCATTCTCGTATAGCGTCTAAACGAAGAGTCACAGAAAGAAAGTGTGAATAACATTTTTGTTGGAATTGACTTGAAAAATAATTTTATAATTGAAAGTTTTTCTCTATAATTAATACCTAGCGAGCTAATTACAAAAAACTAATTTTCGCCGCCATTTTTCCAAGATGACGGCCAACGCCGAGGTGGTGGGAGGGTACAAAATTAATGTATCGTACAGAACACTTTTTAGAAGAGATTAAAATTGTTTCCAGCTTACCCGGATTTTTTTCCGAATTGAATCCTTTGCTGACTGGACTATAAGGCACTGGGCTGCGGTACTAAGAATATGGGTTCTAGTCGCTATAAGACTTGTTTGTGATCGTACATGCATTTCATACTTCTGTATGCCTATTGATTGAATTTTTTTTGTATTATGTATATATTAATGAAAAGTTCGTAAAATGAGGTAAAGCAGTCTATGTAGGCAAACATTCAAATAGATAATAAAAATAGTAGATAAAGTTAAAAGCTTGACACTTTCAAGTTTTCAATATAAAATAAAATTCCTTATTAATAAGTACAAATTACTAATTGCTAATTATTATGACTAAATATAGTATTGTATTTAAAAGGGGGTTAAAATGGAATAGCAAGATTTGATGGTTCAACGGTTATTCAGTTTTATAAAAGTCAGTAATAATGAAAACTATTTGTTTTCTTTGAAATTATATATACTTTATCAGTTTCTACTTTTAAAGTCTTGGAAGATGGGTGTTAGAATGTAGTTATTTTGAAAAACTGATTAATTTAATACAATTATGTTAAAATTGCTTTAAACCAGTTAACAACTTAACTTCCTTTTATAACAGGATAATAAAAAAATTATCATATTTATATAAATTTCACTTGTCTCCATAAATATATGTAAATACAATACATTAAGAATTCAAAATGACCAACATATTCTGTTCGAATGTTCAATGCGTCAGAAAAAGATAGAGGTTCTTAAAAGGTACTGAAAATTAAAAACATCAATTGGCTTCTTAATTGTCACCAACTTGTTAAACAAAAGTGTATATTCAATCTTCTTTGTAATTTTATTGATCACTAATTTATATTATAGTTTCTTTTTTAAACTTTTATTTTACATGTTTTCTAAATGATTTATTTTTTATATCTATTATAGATGTCTATACTTACATCTGTAAGCACTGTATGATACTTTTTGGTGCACGGAGACATCTTTCGTCTTCAATAAAATAAAAAACTACACAAGATAAATTAATATGTCCATAACAATTTCTAATATTTATTTATTAATTTCAGCTACGTAAAGTTTATTTTTGATTTTCTTTTTAAAACTTGTTAATATAAATGTTTAATTTATATTTTAATGTATTCAGAAACTCAAAAATAAAAAATATATATTTAGTTGTATCATTCATTTTTTATTATATAATTATCCATAATTAAAATGCATATTTTCTTAAAAAAATTGAAATATATATTATCTCTCTCATTGCACTAACATCGTTTTCTAAGACATTAATATCAAATAACAGTAAAAAATCAGAGTATATATGGTAAAAATATAGAAAATTTATTTAAAAAATGTATGCTGGAACACAAATGCTATCAATACACAAAGAACAGTCAACGTAAAGTAACGTATACTTCTAACAAATAGATAATTTTCAGAAGACGTTTTTGTTTTACATTAATCAATCAAAACTCCATTAGAGTTCTATTTTTACTTGACAAGTCCAGTTATCTTAAATAATTTTAATGAAATTGAAACTTAATTCGAAGACAGCTAATAACACATGACTAAAAAAAAAAACATGGTATAGGAAAAAAATAAATTATATGTGACATATTCTGTAAGTCTGACATATTCTGTTACTTTTACAACATAAAACATCCGGTCTATCTTATATTTTTATAGGCAGTGGCGTCGAGACGTTGTTTGTCAGTCAGTCGCCCCTAAAAAGTTGCCTCAGATTATGAGTTTAGCACAACTTTTCATAGAAAATGCTTTTTAAGAGTCAGTGACATCTTTACCTTGTAATCCTTGTGCTAGGAAAGACTTAAGTTTCAAACTTTAAAATGTTTTGGAAAACTTTTAAGTGATTTTGTTTTTGCGATCGGATATATATTTCGATATATATTTTTTCGGTAAGATTATTTCACAGGGAAAACTACCAAACTACAGTTCAGCTTTAGAATAAACAAACATTTTTAGTAATAAACCTATAATAATGCAAATTGTTTCGATTACGACATATAAATAAAATAACGAACTTTGATTATTTAACTTAAATATATAAACTAATCAATTAGAAAATTATTTGGTAATTTATATTAGCAAAGCAAGTTATATATTTTTTTATAGAATGTGAATAAGTTCATTAAAGGGTGTAGTAAAAAATTCTAAGAACCCCTAACGATTCTAAGCTTAAAAATAATTGTTTTAATTTTTTTTTTGAAAAAGTATGTAAAGGAAAAATAATTTAATTTCGCAAAAAGTGAAAACTACCTTCCAACCTTAAAAATCGTTGCAAAATGAGAACATATACACGGTGGTGCAAAATGAACGTTATGGTTAAAATGCTTTATAACTTTTTTTTGAATAAATTGTTAACATTATTTTGCCAAAATATAACATATGAATGGAGAATATTGTTAACTTAAACGTGAAAAAGTATGTCTTGCAGGTATTGCCCATTTTCCGCTTCACAAAATTGTGCTCTTTCCAACACATTTTGCATGACTTTTCGCAAAATTTTAGGGGATATGGCACAGATTTCATTGCGAATATTGTTTTTTAGTTATTGCTTCCTTACTGAACCTTGTTGCTGAAAATTTGCAACCATGCGATATATTGGTGGCACTGAGGGTCCAGTTCGCACATTAAAATATCGACGATATATGCAATCTGCGTCAGAATAACTGATTTTCCGTTTGAAAAATAAAATTCAATGATTTTTGTTCGTTGTTCTATTGTGTACTGTTCCATTTCAAATTCCCCAAGCCTTCTTTACACAATTCTGAAGCAAAAGAAAAATGCAATATTAAATAAAAAAGTTATAAAGCATATAAACCATAATTTTCATTTTGCACCACTCTGTATATAAAATTTTCATCATCCCGTATTAGGAATTTTATTTTTAAAATTTAATTTCTTTTTGAAATAATTTCTTCAAATAATGCCTCCACTATTGGTCTAGTAAAAACTCATTGAAAGTGACTAGTATTGACAATTTCTTGCTTCATTTCCCTCTTCTCCAACAATCTACAATAACATTATCAAGCTAATACACGTACATTAAAAACTATTACAAAGCTTCATTGATTTTCATTACCAATTTATTAGAAAAACCTAGATAAATTGTTCTCTGTAACAGCATAAATAACAGCTTTTGTAAAAGACTTATAAATATATTTATGTAAGAAATTATTATTGCATTTTTGATAGCAAAGCGTGAAGCCCCTGTTTCAATTTAAAACACAGAAGTTATTTTTTTATATTTATCGGGAGTACTTCCTTAAGGTGCAATAACAGAAGTTAATTAAAATCCTCTCGTAATTTTTTAAGAATTTGACATTTTGATTTGTTATTTAGCTCCGCTTATGTCTTTCAAAATCTTGTAAAAATAGGTGAGGTTCATTGATTGATATTTTTTAAATATGTTAACCCTTCATTGACTCGAAATACTTGTATATATCAAAGATGTGTGCGCTTGAAGATAACGTTTACTGTCCTTAAACCTTTAATCCCCTCTAAAGGTAATCGTGGGGACTATATTTTTTATTATTTTTGGTTGTATAGGATCTAAAAACAAATAATTCTATTGTGTATAAGTATTTTTGGTTAAATAAACGTAGTTGTAAGAGCTATTTATGGAATATTGCATAAAAACTATGAAAATTGTAAGGAATACTGCTAATTAGAGCAAAACTTTAAAATGGAACTCCTTGTTTTCAAAGAGGATTACAGAGATATTATGATATTCAATTGTCCTTCTTATAGATAATAAAGTAAAAGGGCATATTTTAAATTATCATATATTTTAAAGGGTAATTATATGTTATTCGTTTAATATTTACTTTAAAAATATTTTTTTCCAAAATAAAATATGATATGTTAATATGTAAAACTGTTTTTAAAAAATATAAAAGATTATATTAATAAAATATGTGTAAATGACATTTAACGAATTTGGACTTTATTATAAAAAAGTGAAAATTGTTTTAAAATTATGCTCGTTCGAAAAACTATTTAATTTAATGAGCGATCACTATTTTTTGTGGTATTTGGAAACTATTATTCTATTGTAAAATAATAAAATGATACTTCAAAGAAGTATTTATTTAATTTATAACCAATCCACAAATAAAAATCTTAAACTTAATTCAACAATATTATTAGCAATATTGAGAAATATTGTTATTTTTCTATTTTTAAATATAAAATAGTATTTTAAAACGTTTTATTTATCAGTAAAAAAAAATCTATTGCTCTATAGTGCATTGGCAACGATACACATGTATGTTTTTTAGTTTTAACAATGAATACAATAAATAATAATTATAAATTTAATAGCTATTATCCCATTGATATTCAGTTAATAAGTTATCTAAATTAATTAATTGTATATAAAATATTCATAAAAGTAATGTTTCTGGAAATATTAACACATTTAAATTATACTTTATCGGAAAATGAACGATAAAAAATTGTCCTTATTTCACAATTAATGCAGACGATAAAAAGACTAAGAATGTTTCAAAAGGTTAAGTTGTAGATTTTCTACTTTCCTTTCATTTATTTGTTTATACAATAATAGAAAAATAGAAATCATAATAAATATTATTTACTCAAACTATTTAGACATCAAACAATGAATATAAATTTTTGTAAATAGTTTTTGTTATTTTGAAATCATTAGAATTCTCATCAACGAACATTGCATTTGCATTTATTTTTTTAATAGATTATTAGAATATTATAACTTACCATTATATTGTCAAATAAAAGGAAGTTAGTGCTTTCACACACAAAGAAGCAATCAAATATAGAAGATGTAAAATAGTTTGAACTGTGGGAGTTTTATTTACACGTTTCCCGTACATTTCTGTTTAATAAATATAATTTCGTTTTATTATTTGAAAAAAATTGGATTTAAAAGAAATCGTCTCTTTCCGAAACTTGGGGTTATTTCGACCCCAAGCAAAAACAAATTTAAATTACACCTGGGTCTGCTGTCATGAAAATATGGACGTGATTCACTATCTCTCTAACAGGCAGGGGCACTAGTTAGTGCATCAAATTTATGCCTATGAGTGGTGCGATATAAAAAAAAGATAAATAGTCCACCAAAACCAATGATGTGTTCAGTACTATCGTAAAGTATTTTTGGGCATATATTATTGTCCATAGCAGGACAGTTAGAAAGATATGAAGGGGCGTAAAAATATTTCGTTCAACATTACAGATTTTATGATGAATATTTGATGTATTTTGAAATTTAAAGTTAAGTTATTCAAACATTCTTACGTTACATTCTTAAGTAAAATGTCCTTAAGTGTTTTTATTTCCAGATCCTAGGCCCTACTTTAACCCAATATTTAATCGACTTGCTTATTTAATGGGAACTGTAGCTTAGGTCCAAATAACCCTAACCCGGGGGTTACTTGAACCCAAATTACAATAATTTGTTATACATATATGAAATTAAAATTTTGGTTTGAAAAACTTAGAATCTTTGAAATCTATCACAAAAGTAGTAAAAAGTATGTTAGCAGCTTAATTAATTTTTTAAGGCTATCTTTTGGTAAGAAATGTACAAAAATGTTCACTTTTTGTGCCCAAGTTACTCTACCGGTACATTAGATGCTTCAACATAGAGTATTATTATGAATTTAATAAATATGTGCATTGTTAGAAAAGTTGATGCTACTCGGACAGATGTAAAGGACGATATCAATTTAAGAAGGTTAAATTTATATAGTTATATGTTTTGTATGATAATACAATTTGATTATAAGCACTTAAATGTAATTGTTTACCCTTCCCATATAATTTAAAAATAGCCATTATTCCCTAAAAAAGGTATAACCACCCTTTTTTAAGAAACAAAATAAGTGTTTATTGTCACGGTAAAAAATGGGAACTTTAAAATAAAACAACCCAATAGTTTGACAGCTACACCAATGAAAAATAAGTCTCAGGATCATAGAAAGTCCATTCGATTACAATTTTATTTCCGAAGAAATTTACATTTAATTCTATAAGTCTTGTTTCCGCTCTCTTTTATAGTCCCTTTTTGTATCTTGAGTGACTCCAGTAGGTTTGTTGTACCCTTTTCCCTTGAAATATTTAGATTTGGGTAAATAAAACAAATATATTTCCCGCTGACTTAATAGGTATCCAATTTTTTCCCCTCTGTGACTTAGAGGAAACGTCATTTCTTCCTCCTTTCTCTTGCTTCGGTTAGTATCTTGAGGATTCGTAAAACACTATCATCAATCTTTAAGAGAGGGTGATTTGGGTATTTTTTTATGGAGTATTTCTTTAGGTTGCAATAAATCTGCTTATTCAAAGCGTGAAATATTGCGAAAAATATGGCTTGGAGATTTTGAATTATATTTAGCAGGGGGATGGTGTAGTTAAATTATTTTATCACGTGTGTGTTGTATAAGTCAATGCGTGGAAATTAAGTAATGGACTCAATCACACACTGCTAAAAATATGTACTCAAAATAAGTGAAATGTACTCTACATTCGATGCTTATCATAGCTCCGAAAACATAAGTTTTAATTTTGAAAAGACATGTTCCTAAAAATGAGTACAATGGTTAAAAATGAATAAAAACAGCAAATGCTAACCTACATAGCCTGCCTTCATAAATCACTTTCAATAAATATTGACAATTACAACCAGGACTTACCGGAAATCGAACCTAAATTTGCAGGCACCGCTGTCTAGAGTCTTACGCGTTAAGTTACCATGACGACATGAAGAAGTTATAAACTGAAGTAATGTTTAAAAGATGTAGCAAAAGAATGGGAAGTAAGATAATTGAATTGTAATAACTTAGTTTCCATTTAAGCAATCTACATAAAATAATGTGGAAAACCATCTTCTGAACAACTATTTTAAGGTGGCTTTGTTAAGCTGGTTTGAACAGAAGCTGAGATTAGCAATATTAAATTGCACTGTTCATTTTTGCGAAAGTTCGGTTGCTTAAATTTGAGTACGTCATCGTTCATTTACGATGTAATTGTACTTAAAAAATCAAGTACGTTCATGTACTCATTTTTAGGCACCTTTTTTTTTTACAGTGCACCGTGGTTCAGAAACGCGAAAATATATTCCAGGTCTTGATGCATTCCGAACCGTCCTATTAGCCCATTGTGTAGATCAAGTGCGATCTTAATTCAACCAACTAATCCATATTCAAATCCTCATAAATAGGCATAAAACATCGTATTATTAAATAAATATATGTTTAACTATTAATTTTTCTTACTTAAATCACCATTTAGAAGTGAAGTACTGTGCTTTAATTTGCATCATAAAATATTATTTTATTTGTTTCATAACAGTTTATATTATGTTCATGTAGAAAAAAAATTTGAAAGTATATTAATTCTATTTATAGCTTTACATTGAAGCACATTTACTTGAAAGCACATTTTAAAATTAAACTCTGATGAATTGCAAGCAAATCGAGATTAAGAACATAAAATCACTTATATTATTTTCATTGGGTCAAAATAGATTAATAAAATATATAATTTATTTAGCTATTATTTTTTCATTCTTATTTTATAAGTTATATAAGTTTACATATTAAAAGATAAAAAGAAAATTGAGTTTTTTATTTCTGTTATAACGGCAGTTGATAAATTATCCTAACTGGGTGTTTGGACGAGCTATTTATAAGTGTCCGGCAGTCCGACTCTTCTTTGGCTGAGATTAATGTTAAGATGAAGATTTAGGTTTTCTGGTCAATAATCGGACATATGGTGAGACCCAACCAGGTGTTGCAGTGAGCGTGAAGCTAGATTTATGAAGGAGTCCACATAGTTTGTGTCACAAATGATAAGAACATTTAAATATTTCATATATGATGTTTTATTAACAAATACATAATTTAGAAGCCCGATATATTTAAATAAATTAGTAGCCTTACTTTCATTAAAAAAGTTTCGATGTACACGTTAAGTTAGTTAATAAAATATAAATTTATATATTTCTTAAATTTTAATCTTAAATACAATTCAGAAATATTTTCAATGATAGTTTTATGATCATATAATTTTATTTGAAGAATGTAAAATGTGACATTGAAACTTTTAAATTATAACTTAACTTAACAATAAACTTAATTATAAATAATATAAATTATAACTTAACATTTAATTATTATTATATAAATTAAAACTTAACTTAAAAAATAAATTTTATGATTGATTTTTATGACGATGTTTGTGAATTATTGCTATTTTTTACATGAAAATTAAAGCTTTTACTTTTAAAATCGAGGTTAAATTTTCTAATTGCGAAAAAAAAAGTTCTTAAGTATAATATTATTTTTTTCAAAACAGTTTAAAAGTTTTTAAACACTGATACGTTCTTTAAGCAATCCCTTCCAACATTGTATATTTTTTGTAAATGTTACCAAACTTTGAAACATAAAATTAAAAAAAAAAGTTTGAGAAAAGTTATATTCTTTCCCCAATAAAGATTTTCTTCAAATTAGAGAAAAAATAATCGGTTAGTGATTTATCCTCAACTTATTTTATTCTTATTTTCAACCGTCTTAAAAGCGTGCCAAAGAAAAGTGGTTATCAATTCGACTTTTATGTATTCTTTTTTATGTATGTTCGTACAAGGTTTCTGTTCTTATTCAGATATTTTGACAATCTTTTTATTGGATAGATAGTGTTTTACTTGAGCATCTTTTGAAAAAAATATCCAATATTATCCGGCATTTAACTATCCGGGATTTTTTATTAAAAGGTCCGTTTGAAAATAAATATTGTTCGATTTCGAAAACTATTTATTAAGCCAGATGTTCTCAAAATAAACTATTCATGCTATGGAAAAACCGTGGAGTGGTGAGTAACAACTTGACTTTTCTGGTGAATAATAGCAGGGGTCGAAGTCCCTTGCTAAATTAGAAACTAAAATAGGAAAAATAAAATAATCTTAAAAAAAAAAAAAAAATTAAAGAAAATGGGCAAAAAAGTAAAAAATAATTTTAATTTTGCGAACAAGTTAAAAAAATTTAGTTATTTAATACCAATTTTATACTTAATGCAACTTTTTGAAGTTAATGCCAATTTACAAAAAAAAAAAAAAAAAAATACCCAACTTTTGGCGCCGATTTCAAAACGTTGAAATAGTATAAAATTAATATTAAATAATTAAATTTTTTCAATTTGTTTGTAAAATTAAAAAATATTTTTTACTTTTCAGTGTAATTTTCTTAAAGTTGGTTATATATTAAAAAAAAATTATTATTTTATCTTATTTATTTTATATTATACCCTATTCAATGAATGGAAATCTTTGCTTTGTAATTTCATCACTGATTTTTTATTATTTTTCCATATTCTTATTTATTACACAATTGGTACAGGCAACGTAAATTTCTACGTGAAAAAAGTCTAAATTAAGGGGTAGCATATTGATGCATAGGAATGGGTAGTATAAAATTTGAAGATTTATTCAATTCTATACCACAGCAACACGACAAATTTGTGGAAAGTTGATAAATTTATCCGTAAAACCAAATTTACACAAGATAAGGAATTCGAACAATAAAATAAGCAATGCTATCACGAAGAACAATTGTAAAAATTGTTTATTTTTCCGGAAGAAAACCCACCTCAAAACACCAAACCCAATATTTTCCTAACACAAAATCCCCAAAAGTGGCCCTCAAAAAGCAATAAGGTCAATACATAACCGACAAAATAACCCCAAAATTCCTTTTGCGTTCTAAAGTGAATGAAAGAAAATATTTATAAGAACAAAAATGGAATAAAGAAAGTTCTATTCTTACCAAACGACGAAATTTTACAGCGAGAAGAATCGCTATTGGTCAGAAGGAAACAACTCTTTCTGATTGGTAGAACGAGAACTATTACGTCGTGGGTTGGCGCTGAAGCTAACAAAACAGACAACTGTTCCATGCGCGGTAAAAATGGCGTGGTTTGTGTTCGGCTATATATTCGAAACGCATTGATAGAGAATCTCACTTACTGATCAGCGGTTTAGACAAGACCTTCTCTTTGAAAAAGTTTTTTCTAAGTTGTAGCACCTTCCCCACTAAAGATATATCACAGAATCGCAAGTGAAAATTCCCACAAAATTCAAAAAATTACAAGGTGAGATTTTTTTATTAAAATATTCTTTTTGTATAATATTATTTAATTTTTTTTCAATGTAGTAATACCTTGTATGGGCTTAGTTGAACAATCCTTTTAAACTAATTTTATGTATTTATACGTTTAATGTTACATAATTAATGATGATTTAATTTATAATATTAACATTTAAAAACTTATTAAAATAAAATTTGTAACTTTTTTCTCTTAACAATTTAAAATGAAAAACAAACAAATAGTATATCAATGCAATGCTAAATTGAAATATTTAAATAATATTTAAAGATGGTACTTTATTTAAAGTAATTATTCAAATTTCTATATAGAATAAGATAAAGGGTTGATACAAATTATTGATTAATTTTATGATATAAAACTTGATTCACTATGAAACATATGTAGCATTTTTTAAAAAGAAAAAGTAAACCAATTCTGTTAAAATTTATTTGTAAACTATTTATGGACTTAGGGTCAATATTAAGAATTAATATTAAAAATAATCAATCAATATTAAGAAACAATATTCAGAATTAATTTTACATAATATTAAATTATATCAATTTTATGATAATTTTATTTAAAATATTAAATATTATATTACTATTTTTTATCAAAATGATTTTCTTTCAATTTACTACATGATCAAAATGTTATATTACTTTGAAATTCTGTGTAAATTGTATCGAAATTTAACAATATCAAATATATTTCATCACTAAATATTTTTTTACGTTAAAATAATATAATGCTGATACATCTAATTTATTATTAGTTATTTTGGCTTCATTTGATATCTCTGTATTACTCTAGAGAATCTTTTTCAAAAAGGTAGATACCATATTGTAAATTTTTTTATAAATGGTCTAATATTAAAGACGAAATAAAAAACATTAAATGATTGTTTAATAATCAATTAAAATAATCTCATCTAAACAGATAATTCAATTAACTTTATACATTATATTTTTTTAAAATACATCCTTGGGAAGGATTTAATTGCACGTGTAAAATTTTATGTCATTATTCATATTAAAAGTTTGAATTCTTTACTAGAAGGCTTATTATGTTATATTATCTGCCAAAAGCTTATGAATTATATAAATTAAATTAGATAAAAGAAAAATTGCGTAAGAGATTAAAGAATATAGTGTTGCCGTATGTTTTTCTGAAATAAAAACAAACAGACATTAAAAAATATTAAAACTTCCCAAATAGTTAAATACATATTTAAATAAAATGAAGTTATGA
Source organism: Troglohyphantes excavatus (assembly GCA_963932185.1). NCBI lineage: Eukaryota > Metazoa > Arthropoda > Arachnida > Araneae > Linyphiidae > Troglohyphantes > Troglohyphantes excavatus. The sequence goes on from OZ010666.1 coordinate 46,297,150, forward strand.
CAAATTTAGTTGTTACACATTTTATATTTTATTACATTAAATTGATAAATTTTCTGCAGAATATCGTAAAAGTATTTTAATAATTTTATGGATTACAATTTATATTGTTACAGTTTAGCGGAAAACGTGTTAGTATATGCAAGAAGTATAAAATGTAACATGAGTTAAATTTGATTTCAATAAGTATCTGCAATTTAACGTCGAATTTTCTCTTAACTACACAGAAACATTCTTTTCGATTTTAAGATACTTTGTTAAAATATACAAATATTATTTAAAGATAAATTGATTAATCGTAGTTTAATCAGTATCGGAGAACATGAATAAGCCCTTTTTTAGGGTACGTGTTTCGAATATGTAACAAAACGTTTGTTTTACTAATATTAACTATTTTTTAAAAAAATAAAATACACTGTTTCTTAACTAGTAAGAACTGCAACAAGAACAAAGTCAAACATGTTTAGATATGCTTATTCATGTAAATTATAATATTGCTTACATTAGTGTGTTTTGCTATTTATGTTTCTTTTTAGATATATAAAAAGTTCTCCTTTACATGCTTACATATGATAAGATGGGGGAGGATTGGTCTTAAAATTAGATTTTTGATGTTTAATGTCCATTTTCTTTTAAGATTTTTTTATTAAAGTTACAACTGTTTTACAAAAACGTTAACTTTTTTATTTTAAATATAATTGTGGTGTATTTTTTATTTAATTCAGAGGTTTATAAATATTTTTAGTTTTTCTGAAATAACTTACTACGATTCATAAATGGGTTAATTTGGATCCCCAGTTAAACTTATGGAATTTTTCGTATAAAAACACATTTCAAGTCAAATTAGTAATTATAATAAAATAAAATAGAATGAACCAGAACTTTCAACTTTTCATAGTATATTTGACTATTAAAGGAATATTTTATAACAGTTTATTCTAAAGGATTCCATTTAAAAAAATCCCCTTTTTTATCAATCATTATATTTGAAAATGAACTTCTATAACTTGTGTTATTTTATTCAAAAATCTATACTGTATTTACGCTAAATTAAATTTGTTCTGCAAACGGTTCATCTTTTTTTATTTAATTTAAAATATTCTATTTAACTTATTAATAAAACAAGCAAAGACGTTAAAATTTTTTTATCGAAATATATTCTTTTGTTGACAGTTTATTGGGAAAAAATACAAGTGTGTTTCTTCATTATATTAACATATTTAGTGTTAAATATATTGCAATTTATTTATTGCCATTTATAAGCTTCGAAATTCATATTTTTATCGAATGATTGAACTTTAGCTGAAGATTGTTAAATATTTAAGAATTTTCTATTCTTCAACGTTAATCATTCGAAAATCCATTTTCTCACTTTGCACACAATTTAATAAAAAACTAAATAAATTAGAATTAAAATATATATATATATTGGAATATATTAAGATTTTTTTTTTTGTAATATATTAAGATTTTTTTTCAAATTTTTTTTATTGGAATATATTAAAAAGATTATATTCTATATAAATTCCAGGAATATTCGTAAATAATGCGACTTTTCTAGTTTATATATAGAAATTTTGATGTATCAAACTATCACAATTTTATTGTTGTATAATCAAACAAATCGACAAATGGACTTGAATTAAAACACCTAGAAATGTAATGTTTCTCTAAAATGTACTTCATTAACGAAGTTAATTAAGAAAAAAAGGAGATCAAAATAAAAGTTTCATATTATGTAATTCAATATTTAATTTAAAAGACCCATTGTACCCCAGGACCCATCCCCCCCCCCACTTACCCTACCGATCTAGACAAAGCTTAATTTCTCCTTAGAAATAAAAACAAAATTGATATTCTTTTTATAAAAAAATCCATAGTTTTCCATATTTGTAGTACATACACTTTTCAACAGATAATCACGCTACATTACTATATATATACACAGTGATCTTGCGATCGGAGGGTTGCCATCTTCGCTACAAAAATACTAGAAAGTGGTCCAGAATATCCAACAAATTATACTGGCGTGTATACGGGACTGGTGCACGATAAATCTGATCGGGGTCCAAAGTCCCGACGTCTATTGAAGGCCTTGGGTGCCAGTTCAGGTGTTTCCTCGTCATCTGACCATGGTTCTAAAATAACGAGGTGCCTGTATGAATGTGTGTGTGAATGTGTATGTGTTCACGGGTCTTTCCTTCGAGATTAACCCCGAACCGTCGCCAATAGCCCACTGTGCAGCTCTAGTGCGACGTTATTTAACAAAACCAAACCAACCAACTATATATATAGAAAAAACTATTTTCTTGCGAAATTCTTTCTTTACATTAATTATTACATTTATTAATTTTCCCTTGTAATAACTTTTAATATAACTTTTCTTTTGTGGCTACTTTTATGACGGTAATAATAAATCATATTAAATATATAAGCAGAACTTCTTGATAAGATATATCTTTGAAGGTTTTTTTTCAATAACGAAAAGAATTAGCGAAGCCTCCGATCTCAAGTGGTGGTTATCATTCCGTTTGCTTATATATCCATATCTTGAGAACCTGCAAAAAATATTCCAAAAAATGTACGGCTTAAAACCACTTTCTGAAGAAGTTATAAACATAAGAAATGCTAAAAAGTTGGGCCAAAAGAACGCGAAGTAAGATAATTGAGTTGTAATAACTCAGTTTCCATTTAAGCAATCGACATCAAATAATGGGGAAAACATCTTCTGAACAACTATTTTAAGTTTGTCAGGTCGCTTTGTTAAGATGTCTTTAACAGAAGATGATAATAAAAATATTAATTCTCACTGCTCATTTTTAAGCAAGTAAGGTTACTTAAATTTGAATACGCCACTCAAAGAAAACCGAATAGGTTCAGGTATTAATTTTTAAGTACCTTTTTCTACAGTGTACAAATAAATGGTTTTCTAATTATTTTTTCATCTAATATAGAATTATCTTTCTTATAGATATTTCGTTCACATATATAAATATCATTTCTGTGAACGAAATATCTACAAAAAATTCTATATTCGATAAAAAATAATTGAAAAACCATTCATTTGAACACTATAGAAAAAAGATACTTAAAGATTAATACTTGAACATACTCGTTTTTCTGAATAAATTTGAAATATTTAAATATTTTCTGTACAAGATTCAAATATAAATAATTAGCCACGTTAAGTTAAAAATTAAAAATAAGTTATTTCTATCGTTATAATGATTATAAGGAATATATATATTAATCGGAATAAAACTAAAAAGAAAACATTTAAAAATGCGGATAAAAATGAAAAACAGAATTATTCTTTTATATTTAATTGAGATAATGATCCAGGATTTTATTAAATAGATATAAAACTAGTATTTTCTAGTGTTTTCTTTAAAAAATAACGCATATTACTGTAATTGCACTTGAAATATTTTTTTTGATATATTTTGACATTATGGTTTTATGAGCCACACAAAATTTCAAATTAAGAAACTTTGTAGAGAAAAAGAACATTGTAAATCAGTGCATCCATTGTATATGTTTTAGTCTTACAATGGTATGACTTGTTTTAATTAGTTAAATCAAATTTTTATTCAAATTTATTCACTGCGTATCAAAATATTTGCGCATTTTATAATTAACCTGACATTTCAGATATTAAAGGATAAAGTATTCAAGAAAGAAGCTTACTTTGAATTATACGTTCTGGTGAAATGCGTAAAATTTCATTAAAAGTGATACAATGGTTCTTGATGTAATCACACACAATTAAATTTCATCTAGTCTTCTCGACATTTCCAAATAAAAGTTGATTTTACGTACTTACAACTTAATTGAAATATATCGAAACAAATTGGAAAATAAAGAATAGCATTTGATTCAAATAAAGTTTTGATTAATATAAACTTTCTAAATACATAAACTTTAACATTTAATTTACTGCTATACTATGGGACTCTTACGAAAGCGTAGGTGTCTGTGTCAATTTAGCCCTTGGCGAGAAATGCATTCCGATGCTATTTGTGTCTGCACATTTCGCAGGTGCGCCAGATAATTAATCTTTAGACGTACGTAATTTCGTTGCTCGTTAGCTCACTCGTTGGGCAAAAACGAATTGAATGAGGCTCAAGGAAAGAATAATGGAAAAATAAATGATTATTCACCTTTTCGACAAGAGGAAATTAACCATCTAAACAGGGGGACAGATTTTCTAGTCCCATTCAACCTAGAGAACCTAAATGAGAATTCTGAAACACTTTTTCCTTCTTACATGAAGAGCGAATTATAATAATTGAAATTAAAATTTTTATGGCGAGATGATTTTGAATGGTGCTCAATTGGCATTGCTTTATTCTCGCCAAAGCACGCAATCAAGATGATGGTTACGACATAATATTACAAAAGATTTGTAGTTAAGGATAAAATATTAAATTGTGATTTGATGTTAATATTTAATATAGAGCTTGTTTAGAAAAGAATATATAATACCATACATGAAGAGCGAATCAGAATAATTAAAGTTAAAATTTTTATGGCGAGATGGTTTTGAATGGTGTTTAATTGGCACTGCTTTATTCTCACCAAAACGCGAAATCAAGATGATGGTTACGATATAATATTACAAAGGATTTGTAGTTAAGGATAAAGTATTAAACTGTTATATAATGTTAATGTTTAATATAGAGCTTGTTTAGAAAAGAATATACAGTTCTATGATTAAATATTTGCATATATTGAAGATAGAAAGCTATTTGTAGAAAAGAATATACAGTCCCATAATTACACTTTTAAAATTATTATGAAATTGCACCAAAATTTTGTACCCAGTTAGCAGCGACCATTATTTGGTGATTAGTTTCACCATTTTATGGTGCTACCACGTATACCATTTAGTGGGGAAACGTTGCGCCAAAACTCGGTATTTTCGTTACACCATTTTATGGTAAAACGTTGAACCAAAATTCCCGTTTTCGCTACCTCATATTATGGAGAAACGCCAGTATAATTTGTTGGATGTTTTGGATCCGCAATATCACTACTTTTTTACTTTTTTTTGTCAAGTACACTGCACGGTCTCGAACTAGCAATCCTCTGAATACCATCTAAACTCTTTTATCCACTGGACAACCGGGCGCCTAATGCAAGAGGATTGAGGGGAGTCTCCGGAATGTAGATTCAGCGAAGGTTTCGGTTGCAGTTCAGGAGATTGTACCATTTTTGGTTAAAAGCTGCGCTATTCTCGATCAAGGATTTTTGGATTCAAGGATTTTTCAACCAAGGTTGCACCATAATATGATGTGAGTTACTGCAGAGTACCAAGATCTAGTGCAACGTTGAACTGAAAATTTAACAGTGTACATGAAGAAAGAATTATAATAATTCAAATATTTTTTTTTGAAGGTGAAATAATTTTGAAAGGGGCTTGATTGGCATTGCTTTATTCTCGCCAAAGCGCGCAATCAAGATTATGGTTACGACATAATATTACAAAGCAATTTTAGTTAATTATAAAGTATTATAATGTGCTATGATGTTAATGTTTAATATAGAGCTTATTTAGAAAAGAATATACAGTTCATGATGAAATATATGCAGATATTGACGATAGAAAGCTATTTGTCCACTGGTTTATTTTGTTGAAGAAGGAAAAGTTGAAGAAATTTATTTTGAATAACTAAGTAAAACATCAAATAAATTGGTCGTGGATGTTTCTGAGTACGACCAAAAGTGTTTTACATGAAGCGTCACTTCAACAGATTATAGAAATAAGAATTGGTCACTATTGGTGGTTGGTTAATTAAAGTCGCACTAGAGCTGCACAGTGGGCTATTGGCGACGGTTGGTCACTATTAAGAAGCCTGTCTAACAAAAGGAAAATAATCAAGTTGTTCCTCCCGACCACGTGAATTTCTGTACTTATAATAGTGCTACAGCATGCACCTGATTTTAAAAAATGTTTTACAAAACGGTTTAACGTAGTTATTTCACAAAAAAAATCGAAAGAATGTATTCCAAAAAATAAGCAACAAAATATTTTGATATAAAAAAAATTAGTGACATAAAAACTATTTGCATTTGCGGGTACTAATTTAATATTTGATTAATTAAAGCTATCTATTATCATAAAACAATTATGAAATATCTAGCACTAAGTACTTCATTGACTTAAATGATTTGTAAATAGACAAGATTATGAAACATTTTAGTAAAATTAATATGTATATGAATTTTTATATCCTTCAATTCTTACTTTCAATAAGTTGCTAAATGTGTGTGTGTGTGTGAATAAATTAAGCTATTTCTGAGCCTCACAGAAAGTGCATAATGACAAAAACTAGAGCTTACACTTAATCTACCTAATTGAATTAATTTTATCCATTCACAAGATAATTAAATATTAGTAATAAAACTTGGATATCACTTCAATTAAAAACTCCACATTTTCTAATTTGATAAAAAAATTAAAGATGCCATTCAAATGTACGTTTTTAATTTTTTGGTTAAACAAAAATTCTATCTCGGTGTTTATCAAACTATTTTTTAAAAACTCTAATAAGGGAAATACCTAATTTTGAGTTCTTCCAACTTTCATGATAAATATTTTTAAAATTCAAGTAAATTTGTTATGCATTTTTATAATTAATTAGTTTTTTTTTTACATTTTAAAGCAAAATATATAATAAATAACTAATTTTTATATTTATATGCCTAAACTAAGTCTGGTACATAAATATCTTGAAGCAGAGTATACAGCGTGATGTGTACCGTTTACTAAATAACTGTTGAAGATAAATGTTACTAATTAAGTAAGATAGTTCAAAAATAAAAGGCTGAATCATGTGAATGAAATTTTTTTGGGAATAAATGAAACGTTCCTTAGCAAGTAGCGATTTAGTAGCTAATTTAATTTGCATCATTTAGTGATAATTGCCTAAAGGAAGAAGATATTAATATGTGTAGATATCGTTTAGATTATTGTTATTTATGTCCGTTTTTACATAATTCTGATTACTCATTAACAATATTGGTTCGAGTGTAGTATAAAATATGTACTGGGATCTTATTAAAAAAGGAAAATATAGTGATTAATGTGTTAATTAAAGTATTTATAGAATAACTCCTTTCGATAAATATTTTTTTACTTACATCCATCGTATTTACAATAATTGACTTTGGGAATTACGTTAAGTCATAATTCTCGTTCAAATCCTGCACAATATTTTATAGTATGTGTGTGAAGTTTCAAAAAAAAGTTTTAAATTGTTTCCTTTTTGATTTTCAAATGTAGGCTAGCTAACACATTTCGTGGGTTTACTAAAGAAATACATTTTCAGAATCCAATTTCGGTTTTCAAACGTACTTCCAGGACCTAACTATGGTTGAGAGAATAACGGACTCTTGATAGGTTGATAGTTCAAGGCTGTATATATGGTAGACTCAGAATGTAGAAGAGGATTGGTTTACGTTAAATCTATCTTTATACAAATATATTTACGTGGGTCGTTGTTTGGCAGTTTGTCGAGTGGGGTGCTAGTTCAGATGTTGCTCCAGACGTTTGGCCGTGGTTGAAAATTACAACTCAAGGTTTTTGAATCTTTTTTTTTGGATAAACCCGAAACATTAATAATCTTATACGTAATCCAATGCAATCTAAATGTTCTTTTTTTAATTAGATCAATGATTTTTTATTTAATATAAAATCAAAATTCTTATGAATTACTAAATTAAAACAAGAATAGCATGCCCGTACGATAATATCACATGACCCCCCCCCCTCACACACACCCGTTCGGTTTAAAGATATTAGCGAATTTTATACGGCTATAAAAGCAAAAAAAGTTTAACCGTCTGTTCATAGATGGCAGCATTATCAACGGCTTGTTTAAAAAAAACCTGAGTTTAAATGAATTATTTTAAACGCATTTTTAAAAAAAACCTGTTGATATTTATGAGATAAGAATATGATTCGTCAATGGTCCATGAAATTCTTTTTTCGATACCTCGTGTTAAGGGGACTTGGTACCCTTGGAATAATTTTTTTTATTAAATAATTTACATAGATATTTTACACATATTATTGAAGGTTATTATTATATAACATGATTTTAGCAACAAAAAAAATATTTTTATGAGTATATTTTTCAAAATTTAATTTTTTTCTTAAAAATTTAACTTTTTTAAAAATGGTTTTTCTTTTTCAGTTTTTAATATTTTGTAAAGATTTTTTTTTTTTACATTCACTATACTATACTTTATAACTTTAAGGATCGAATTTGAAATAACTGTTTTAGTTCTTGAGAAAAAAAATAAAATGTCGATGTATATGCAAAAAAATGGAAAAAAACATGATTTAGTCTACTTTTTAATTTTTAATTATTTTTCTTTTCATTATTTTGCAAAACCCATCCTTGATTGTTTTAAATAGGTTATACAGGAATTTCAGAAAAAAAATCAAGTCATTTGAATAATATTTGAGAAAGTATTCTTATTTTAAATACCGTGGCATATGCAAAAAAACACGAACTGAGATAAATCAGTTTAAACATTTCAAATCCAAATAACTCGATGAATACATTTGATATTTTCTTCACACATAATTAATTTTATAACTACTTGCATAGATATAAATCTCTGGTTTCTATTATTTAATTGGAGTACATTAAATCACTATTATGTACTCAGTTTTAAAATGATAACAAAACTAAATTTTTGGGAAAAATCTGTTAAAATCAAAATAATAATGTTTAAAATATTGTTTTACACTAATTTTGTGTTAGAAACCATACTAATACTACTGAATTCATTGAAAATACATATTCCATACCATAAAACACTTTAGAATGGGCTTTGACAATAGCAAAAACATGTATTACATATGTTAAATACGTCGCCTTTGGCAAATACGTCTCCTTGTACCTTCAAATTTAAAATTATATCAAACCACGGTAAGAAAAAGTAAACAAACACGTGATGTGATAGATACAGTCACAGATAAACACGTTCAACTTGTTCTTAGCTGATTTTTCTTTAAATAAATGACCAAAAGCTGTTGTGTCAAAAATGTAAACATCGAAATGGACGTAGCATTTTAAGTGCTGCGAAAGTAATGAAACGCATTTTTATTACATTTATAATTGTCAGATCGTTTCAAAACTTTGTAATAATGAACTTTAGGTATAAGAGCATATTTTAAGCAAAAAAAAGAAAAATTGATATTTTCATCGATTTTCTCAAATCAAAGGGTACCAAGTCCCCTTAAAATCCGTCGCGTCTAAGGGCCATAAAAGGGATTTTACTCACGGAGTAAAGAAGAAGATGGAGGTGCGATCAAGTCTAAAACCGGTTTGCAATGCGAAGTAAGTGAATTGCTTAAAAAGTAGGAACTGGCTAAGTATTTGGCTCTATTCCAAAGCACTACTTTGTACCAGTACTTGGCGATAATTTATTTTAAAATTTAATTTACCTATGAAGTGGAAATAATAGCATCCTTTATCGATTTGAAACTTGTACTGCATCCCACAACTGCACAAATAGTCATTTTTTAAGTTTTAGCGTGCGTTTTCTTAATTTGAAAATAATGCATCCCTCGTAGAAAAATCACTGCAAACTAGGTTTGTTTGTGCCTAGTTTGGGGTTGCTAACTTACGTCTCATACAATCTCTCCAAATCATCTCCACTTTTTTCTTTACTCCGTAGATTTTACTACAGAAATAATATATTCGATAAAACATATGAAAATACACAAGAAATCATTAAAAAGGAATGCCAACAATTCAAGCGATACGCTAAGTGTCACACATACTTTATTTTTTATAACCTTTTATAATAATGTTACTTAAATAAACATTATTCTTTCATTCAGAAGAAGTCATTATGGGTAGTTTAATGGAATATTTAAGATATTAATATTCGAATGTCAAAGAAGTTTCAGTCTCAAAGATTCTTGCCGGAATTGAATGTTTAAAAGCCAGATTCTAGAAACCAGACATGTATAACTAATTATTATTATCATACACAGATGCATGTATATGATTGCGAAATTAAATAACTTATTGCTCTATACTTGCATTGAGAGCATGAAATATATTACTTCACAAAACTAATCTTTAATTAATACGTTAGCTTCTCTCATTAAATTAACATATTAAAATATTCATTTGATTAATATATGGGTTGGAAAAAATAATACGCAAATATTATCTCATTTGAGTTGGTTATAGTAAGTTATAATTTGACTTTTATTGATTAATAGACTAAAAGCCTCATAAAAAGGTAATTATACTTTTTTTATTTAAATTAGCGAAAAAGTAATCTTTAATGAATTTGACATATTCACAGTGTTAATAACTTATTAATTTATTGAAATATACTTAATTTGAATTAAGATAATAAGTTTTAAGATAATATTAGGCTCGTATATTATACTCATATTCGAGGCAAAATTTTATAAATAAGCGATAAGAAATAATTGTAGATTTTTTTTACTGTTATTAAATTAAGTGCAATTTAGGTGTCAAAATTTTAAAATGCTGTTTTGATGAATATTTTTTTTAATTAAACGCATTTGTATTTAATGTAGAGATGTATAAATAACAAGGGGGCAGATAGGACTAATCGTCTTAAAATATAAAGATGAGATTATGTGTTTCTATGTAAAATTCAAAACATAAAATATAAATTAAAAGGCTTATCCTTTTAATTTATATTTTAATTAGAAAAATGTCTCTTTTTTAAAGTTGCTAATAAAACTGCACCTTTAGATAAAAAAACTAATCCATTCTAATAAATTAGGATTTTACAAAAATTAAGAATTGAAATGAAAATTTACAATTAAAAATCAAAGATTAGGAATTAAATTAAATATTAAGAAATAAATCAAAATAAAATATTAAAAAATAAATCAAAATAAAATATTAAGAAATAAATCAAAATAAAATATTAAGAAATAAATCAAAATAAAATATTAAGAAATAAATCAAAATAAAATATTAAACTAAAAATGAAAATTACATTGAAAATTACGTATTACATTGAAAATTAACAATTAAATTAAGAACTATATTGAAAATGAAAAATTAAATTGAGAATTAATTAAGAATAAAATTGAAAATTAAGAATTAAATTAAAAACTATATTGAAAATTAAGAATTAAATTGAGAATTAATTAAGAATAAAATTGAAAATTAAGAATTAAATAAAAAAAATGAAGAATTAAATTGAAAGTTAAAAATGAAACTGAAAGTTAAGAATTAAATGGAAAATTAAGAGTTAAATTGAAAATTAAGATTTAAAATTTACTAAAGAGTTAACAGATTTTTACCTATATACTTCAACACAATGAACACATTTCTATACGGATTATATGTTTGATTGCACTATTTGTCAGTTTTCTGTTAAATTTTATTAATTTGAAATATTAAAATCTTAATACAGTCATAGTTTATTTTCAACATATATTTTTCTAATCAAAATGAAACAATTCCAAGCTTACAACAAAAGTATTTATGTGAATGTTTATCAACTCAAATATAATTATAAAAGTTTTAGAAAGAACGTTATTAATAAAATTAATTAAAGCCTAAGCTTTGAATAAAACTCAGTGACACAAAAGATTTAACTGTAAGAAGTGATAAATATGAAGTTGTCGAGAAAAGAATTTTAGTTAAGAAAAATTTCGCAATATACTTTCAGTAGAAACGAAAATTGTGTTTACCAAGAGTCCTCTCAAATAATTTATTAATACTGATTTATTATGCTTGGAGATTTATATAAAAAACTATTTTACAAACTTATATGAATAGAATTTATTTACATCAAATTCGAAATAGACATTTACTGATTTTTGTGTTGTGAAATTCTATATTTTCATTATGTGGTGCATTTGATTTTTCAAACTTATGATCGAGAATTTGTCGTTCGCAAAATGTATACTTTTGTTACTACTTACTGTAAAACTTGATATCTAATGCATGAGTTATATATACAATTTAATACAAAAGTGTCGTAAATAGATGAAGAAAAGATATTTTTAAAAGTTTTATATAAAGCTAAAGTTTTATATAAAGTTTTATTAAAGCTTAATAGATCAGCCACTAAATTCGTGAGTTTTAAATTTTATCTTGTATAGAATATACTTTGTGTTAAAAAATACACCCATAATAAAAGTCATAATAGAAATTTTAAATCCTGGTACTATGTATGTTTCAAATATATTACTATTGAAAAATAAAATGAGATTTTAAATTTTTATCTGATTTTATAAATATAAGTTGATATATATACTGAAATTGTTTTTATTTAAATAAGGATATTTTAACCAATATATACTTTTTGACATTTTACCTATATTTTAAAATATATAATTGCAAACACATTAGCTAATTCGTTTCTTAAAAAAATTATAATACATTTGATATAAATTATAACTTTTTAAAATAAATGCATTTATTTTTGAAAATCATAAAAAAATAATTGTACTTCTATGATATATGTTAAATGCAATATTTAAAAACTTTTCATAGTTATTTTAATAAGTTTGTTTTAATAATTAAATTTTTTAATGTGCACATCTAATGTTAAAATATTTTGTTTTTCATTTTAAAAATTATATTTTAACTGTGGTGTAAAATTGGATTATTGTTTGAAATCATGAGATTTGAGTCTATCACCTTTGAAAAACAACATTAGTTATTACCACATATTAAAATGTTATCAATGGGTTCGATCTATGTTTCGTAAAATCAAATAAATTACGGTGACCGGGCTGGCTTTTCAAAGACGTTCATGCGTTTGTGTTTAATAAATCACACAACCATATTTGAAGGTTCTACGAAACAATAATATTTGCTATTAGAAAAGATACCTTCTAACACAAGGGAAAACAATATGATTTACATGCAAATATGATTACCTTTTTCTTTTTTATAAATATATCGAAACGAATTTCCTTCGTAAGTTGTTTTCTGAAGAATGATTTATCAAATATTGTATTTCATTTTCTTTGCTACAAGATTTTTAGATGGAATTTCTTACGTAAGTAATATTACGCACATAACAATTTAAATAAAAAAAGTTGTATATGTGTCAAAAATAAATCAATATAATAATCGAAATAAAAAAAATACAAGGAATTTAAATAGGATAAAATTAATCAATACTGTATAAAAAATTAAAATGATTAAACAATAATAGAAATTAAATGGAGGAATGTCAAAACTGAAGGAATGTTAATTTGGCGAAATGTCAAATTCTTAAAATATATTCAGAAGAATGTCCTGAGTATAATTATAATATAAAAGTTTCAGTTATAAATAATCTTAGAAAATAGTTAAATTAATCCATTTATTCAGTTCCTTTTCAATATGGTTCACAGTGCTTATTAACTAATGATTCTATCATGTAACCAGCCCACTCAGTTATGTAATTACGTGTGGTGATTTTGAAACAAAAGGAAGTCTCCTTTTAAGACCATCCTGATGATAACATTATTTCTTTTTGATTCGTTTATTTATAGACACACCGTAAGGTTCACCAAGACTTATTATTTCCGAAATGCAAGAAAGGGGACAGATAATTGCATTTTGCTTCGCCCTCACAGATCCCGAGAGCCACTTAAGATACGTCATGGTGGATGGCAGAAAATAACGTGGGGTGTTCTTGAAGTTGGGAAGACATTTCTTTAAAAATTAACAAGACACTGTATAAAAGAGAGAATCAATATTGTATTGTTAGAAGTCTTTTGACCGTTAGTTTTAGTCTAGGAAATTCGTAATAAAAAAATACTTGAAAAATTGGAAATTAAATATATTTGAAGAAGTCAATTAAAAAATAAATAAAGTATTAACAATTAATAATAATTTAATAATTATAATTTAATAATAATAATTTAGTTATTATAATTACATAATTGTAATTTAATATGTACTATTAAAATTATTAAATTAAAAATTATTTAATAATAATAATTTATTCAAGTGATGTCAGACAGATTGCAATCTAATTACATTACATTTTATATCCATGTCTTAGCCAAGATTCAAACAACAAGAATTAAATTTTAAAAAAATAGAAAATACCATTTTTTTAAAAAAATTTTAATGATGGATTCTTCTATTAAATTGGATAATTTAAATTTTATTTTTAAACTCAAAATGTATTTTTTTAAAGATTTAACCAAAGTAGAAAAAAATATAAATAAAGCAATAAGAAATGGAACGTCAAAATGATTATACATTAATATTTGTTTTAAAAAAGATGAAGATAAGTAGATTATTTAAAAATAAATGAATGATAAATATATTAAAACAAATGATTTTCAATTAAAGTGTTTAATAACTTTTCAAAATATTATTTAATATTTTGACTATTGATTTTGGGAAATATATATTTATTTAAATGATAGATTTTATATAATAAATTATTTATCAATTTTTAGAAAATCTTTTGCTAAAAGAATAGCAAATAGTAAATAAGAACCCTTGTTTGATAGTACAAAATCTTTAAAATATATGGAAATATTACACATTTAGGTGTTTGCAATACTGATAAATACAAGAAAATAAAGTTTTTTATTTATATAAACAACAAAGTTCTTTATAGATATACTGTTTTCAAATACACTTTTAAAAAATATTATAAAAAGCTATTTTACGACAAAGCAAAAACATATTGCCACCTACTTATTTTGAACAAATGTTTCTGTCTGTTTACCGATGTATTTGAACTTTCCCCTGAATCACGTAAAATGTGTCCAAATTATGGGACTGTACGGATCGTCGGAGCGAATTCCCTCGGAGATGTACGTACCCATTTGGGAAATCTTTTTCTTTCTAATACCAATGGTCAGTTGGTCTTGGGAAAAGGATTTTGTCATTAGTGTCTTGTCGCTGCATGAGAACACCAACATCTGTTATTAAGAACCGTTTGGGAAAAGTCTAATATTAACTAGATTGTAAGTGTGAGCAGTTTTGTTGAATGTATTTTATAAATTAATTTTGCATCAAATAAGTTAAAATAATGTTATTTTTTTCATATGTGAATAAATATTTTCATGTCAATTAAATATATTTGATTAAAAAACACATTAAGCGTTTCATTAAAAGACATATGCAAATCAGAAGAACAACAAGCTTATTTGTCTGCTAGAGCATGGAACTTTTTTGTACATTTTCATTCATATATTATTAGCTCCTTGTATATAAAACTCATTGGTATGATGAAATTTAGTAATATATTTCTGTTGATATTTTAAACAATTATTGTTGTAAGAATATAGAATTTTATAATGTATCCTAAATTTTTAGATTTATATTTTCGTCAAAATGTTTAAAGTATAATTAGGCTAGAATGATTTTATTCATCTTATGTACTCATAATCATTATTTACATGGTTAAGCTTTAATATTCTACTTTGTTGCTTTAGTCTGAAATGTCTAGTCCTATTTTTTTTAGATAGAAAATCTTAAGTATTTTTACGGATTTATTTACTTAGGTTGGTCGGTTCAATCATCATTTTTCAAAAATTTATTTAAAATCACTGCTCACTCAGTTTAAAAGTAAATTTACTTAATCACTAATATTTTGTTATAATAATAATTGAGAAAAGTAATTCATCGAGTAATAAAGACGTTAAATATATGCAAACAATATAACTTAATACGAATAACTTTTACAATGCCGCGTAAATACATAAAAAAGGAGAGCATTCTATATGTTTATATGATCCAAAAATGATATATATAAAACAAAATCAATCAGTGTAAATAGTATAGTACAACTACAGAACAGTACAACTACAAAACAATCCACGGTACTTAAAACCGACTGTCTTTTACCAATCAATAAAGATTTTTTTTCTTTATACGAATAAGTGAAAAAGTATAACTCGATGGGGGGGCGGGGGGGGGGGGGGGATGGAGCTGTCTTGTTCTTGCACCCACTTTATCAATTTCCAAAGGTTCTACCAGTAAACTCAAAAACTTAAAAGACCCTTAAAAAAAACAATGTATACACAAACTCAATCGCACCTTATATTCAAACCGAATGAACCTCAAACACATCCCTACAACAGAATGAAACGCTCTAGGACTTTGAATAAAAGCTGAAACTTCCGGAGTCAACAAAATAGAATATTTAACACTAAAAACAACCCTCAGTGCTACGATGAAGGACTTCAAATGCGAAGCTCAATGGTGCAGTAAGACACTTCCGAATGCAAAGTCTGTTTAAGGTCGAGAAAAGTGCTTAGTCGAATTTGGAGTTGAATTTCCGACGAGTTCTGGAGTTAGTAAAATAGAATATTGCAATCTTTTTTAGGGCTAGTATTTTGTTCCGTGTTTTGAAGTGCTAAATACAGTCTGTTTTAAGTACCGTGGTTTGTTTTGTAGTTGTACTGATCTTATTTAGATTGATTGATTTTGTTTTATATATGTCATTTTTGGATCGTATAAAGATATAGAATGATCTCCTTTTATTTTATGTATTAACGCGGCATTTTAAAGGTTATTTGGATTAAGTTGTATTGTTTGCATATATTTAACGTCTTTATTACTCGACGAATGAAAGTTTTCTCAATATTATTATAACAAAATATTTTAGTAATTAAGTAAATTTGCTTTTAAACTGAGTGAGCAGTGATTTTAAAAGATTTTTTGAAAAATGATGATTACAACCTCTTTAAAACACAAATCTTTCTTTGTAATTTATATTTGCGTTTTTCTAAATCTATATTTTCAAACGCTATTGGTAAACTTTCTATTCTGAGTTTTAAAATAATCAAATAATGGTATAGTCTGACTACGATTAATTGGAGGTTGGTTAACTTCCATCAGTACTGATTTTAGGGAATCAGCAAACGAGTTTCAGCGAGTTGACCAATCAACTTATTGAAACCATGAAAACAAAGTGACGTCACAGATGTCATTTAACCAGAGCCGATCTATAGCTTTAAAATATTACTGCATCTAGGATAATTGAAGTAACAGAAACAAAATATAGCTCAAAAGGGTTTGGTTTGTTTGGAACTTTTCCGGACACCTATTTCTGTCCTCATTTAAGAGATTTAACACAACCAAGTAACACTTCGCAATTTTAGAACAATGGTCAGATGAAGATGTCAAAATCTGAGCTGGCACCCGACGCAATCTCAATAGGTGTCAGGACATTGGAATCCCGGCCAGATTTAAAGAGCATTAGTCTCGGTTTAAATAGTACGTTGGTTTAAATTGTGGATATTTTTTAGACGACTTTTAGTAGCGAATCTAGCAGCTCTCCAATCACCGGCTTGCTACTGCTTGTGAAGTCCACTTAGATATTATAACTTTCAATCCTTCGATTACGAGCCGGATACTTTATCACTGGGAAACAGCGCTCTTTTCGTATGAGGGTATTTAAGATCACAATACGTTTTTTCATAAATCAGGTAACGTTAAAACTGTATGTAATTTTGTAAAATTCGAATTATAGCGTCATATTGGTACTACCACCTATAAGAGTAAACATGTATAACCTGATAATTACTATACTTATCTTTACAAAAATAGACAAACTAAAAAGTATTTCGAATTTCATAAAATGAAAATATATCCATTTAAAGATAGTATGCTAGCGAATTTGTTTTCAAGAAAAAAATGCACATTTTGTTGTTCTAAGGTATGTGTATAACTTGAAATATAAAGGTACATATTTATCTTGAATACACCGAAGTAAATGAAAACAGGATTATGCGAAAACATTAATCTCGTTATAAACAGCAATGGTCCCTTACATTCCCAATGACAATTTCCAATTTATCAATGATTCATTCGGTCTGATTGCTTCGTTATACAAATGTTTGATATGTCGAAACTTTAGTGTAAAATGTTTACAGTTTGCTTCAAAGCAAAGAGAAGTTTGCATTTACAACTGATTGAATGACATCATTATATATGTTGTTATTGTTATTACTATTTTAAACTAGTTAACTAACTTTAACTAGATAAACAAAATAATTACATAACTAGTTTGAACTAGATAATTATCTGCATACATTGCAATTTATGGGGTTGTAAAAAGACTACTTATTAATTTAGTAATACAATTAAGAGTATTATGTTGTGCCTACCTACAGTTCAGCGTGGATTGCGAAACATAACGAAATTTTAAAAGAGAAAAGAATGATATAATTAAGCCACCCAATGGTTTATATGAAAAGTAGAGTTTCCTTAAATATTTTGTATAAAGTATTTAAATTCCATCGTTCACTATGATACATTTCTGTAGGTGTGTTTAGATAATAGGCTATATATATAAAAACACTTTTATATAATCAAAAAATATTTGAAGAACAATGTGTTTAACATCATAACACAATGTGTTAAATATCTGAAGAACAGTGTGTAAATACATTGATTTTAGTAACAATCACTAGATTCAGTTATACCAAAACATACATTTTTGAACGAGATCTTATTCTTTTAAAGTATTTAGTTGTTGCTGTGTAAAAGTCATTATTAGTAGTTTTCCTTTGAACTAATAAAAACTAAATAAAAACTATATTTGTAT
Organism: Troglohyphantes excavatus; assembly: GCA_963932185.1. Classification (NCBI taxonomy): domain Eukaryota; kingdom Metazoa; phylum Arthropoda; class Arachnida; order Araneae; family Linyphiidae; genus Troglohyphantes; species Troglohyphantes excavatus. The sequence goes on from OZ010666.1 coordinate 46,315,684, forward strand.
TTTTAAATAATAGTCTAAATAAAAAAACATCCGTGAAAATAAAATAACATTGTTTTGGGTTTGGATGCACATTTCAATGTGAAGAATTTCAACATTTACATCTATATGGAATTCGTATTGAAATGTAGATCAAATCAATTCGATAAATTTTTTTAAAAAATATGGCTATGATAAAAATATGTTTTATTTTATAAAGACATTCAATCCAGAGAAATTCCAAGCACATTATTTTTGCTGTCAGTTTCAGAACAACTTCACATATAAAGGAAGCCATGTTTTTGTGTTTTACTTCCGAGTTCGAAAAACGTGAATTTTTTAGGTTTTCATTTAATTTTTCCAGTGTTGTTACATTCTGTCAGCAGTAAGAACTTACAATGTGTCGAATAGGATTGTTTCTGTTTATGAATAATTAAGAGACAACTTTGAACTTTTTGAAACTCTTTGAAACTTTTTCTGATAAATCACCCCAGCGGAAATATAAAAGTCAAATGGGGTCGGGTAACCATGCATGATTCATATTCAGGTTAATTTTAACTTCAGATGTATTCAGTAAACGGAGAGTGGTAGGGTATGTTTTATTTTATGGAAATTTTTCTATAAATTTTCCTCACTAAGTGTTTTGAAGAAACAGATTCATCTCTCATTTGAATAGCTTCTTCCTGCTTTTATAGTTTCTCAGCTGTCTCTACCCTTGCTTATTGCTATGACCAATCTTTTAAAATGCAATTATTGCTATATATTTTAAATAATTGGATAAATACCAAATACATGATTTTTTTTCTTATAATAAAAGTTCAATTAAGCATTAAAATGTTGACTTTTACATGATGGGTTATTCTAAATTGATGTACGCTGGGTTTGAATTTAATTTAATATTTTCTCATATCATAATTGGTTATTTAGTCAGTAAACTTCACCAACTGCCAAGGATATAACATTAAATTAGATTTTTTAAGGTGCCCATCTTCATTGCCATCTTGCACAGTCAGAAATAACACTCATTTGTGAGATTCTGCTACTTTCGTTATATTTATCAATTATTTCGTCATTGAATCAGGAGACTTTTGACGAAACAAGAATCCTCAAATTTTGAACGAAACTTATTTATTTAGATTTCTTTTCGGCACTATTCTGGTTCATTAGATCAAGCTTTGTTCTTTATACTTAACATACCAAAATTCAAATGAGCCTTCTTGGCTGCCGAATGTACAGAGCGTTGGACTCTGGAACTATCGGTTAGCGGTTCGAGTCAGCTCGTAGATAATGAATTATTATATTATTTAAAATCATTCTTATTTTTGGCAAAATAAATTTCGGTAAAAAAAGGGCAATATGAATTTCCTCAGTTTGACATTATATTTAATAGGATCATATAGCAGGCGTTTGTTTCTTCAAAAAATAAAAAAGTTTCGTAAAGTGTGATAACACGTATTTCACTGTGCCCAACACGATTTGGTCCACTTTAAAACTAATCACCACTAACAATACCTGTAGTAAAATAGCCCAGAAATGTATTCTTTCCCAGCAAAAAAAGTCATCATAAAACCTTCATCAAAATTTTGAAATTGAAGGTTTTATGCAGGAAAAATGCAGTTTTTTTGAAGATCTATAAAATTAAAGGTTTTTGTTTCAATGTCCTTCATAAAAACTGTAAAAAACCTTCATAAAAACCTGCAAAAATCCTTCAATTTTTAATCATGAAGGGAAAATGCAGATATTTTAAAGGTTTTATGCAGGAAAATTAAAAACTTCAAATAAACTGCAGTTTTTTGTTTCAATATCCTTTATAAAACCTTCAATTTGACAATTTTGATGAAGGTTTCATGCTGACTTTTTTTGCTGGGTTAGCATAACTTTTTGGGTTAATGTCTGTGTCCTTGTTGTTCTCAGATGCGCTCCATCCTGCTGTCGTGCGTGGTGGTGTGTGTGTTGGAGAGCGTGCTAGTGATCTGCCATCAGGATCTTCCCCTGTGGAATGGTGGTCAGGCCATCCCCAGAGAGTTGCTCAGACCCTTCCTCCTGGACGCCGCACAGGACTCCGACTCCTCCGACTACGAAGGACTCCCTCCTCCGAAGACCCCCTCGTCCTTCCACAGCAGACTGAGCAACAACCTCAAAAAGAGAGTCGGTGAGTGGAAGATGTCTTTCATTTAACCCTACCATTACAAAGAGAATTTCTATAGGTTCCCCAAAGTACAGAAAATCGAATTCTTTTTTTAGACTGTTAGTGAATGGTGTGACTAAGGTTGATCCCGGAAAAAATGAACCTATACCTTCCAAGAGATACATGTCATTGTTAAAGAGTTTTCTCGAAAGGTTAAGATTTTCCTACATATGTTTGTAGATTGTGTGAAAGAGAATGCCAATTTTCACTTATCTTAACTACTGGGTGTCTGTCAAAGGTAATATTGAAGCAAGTTACTATGGTGACACTGGACGAAATGTGTACTTAAAGGAAGTTTTTGAAGCTGATATCGTAGGGAAAAGGCAACCATATACAGGAGACTGTTAGGTGGTTCACTAATCCTTTCGATCATTCCGATCATGAATTCTTATGTATTTTCAATAAGCATGGCTGTTTAAAAGGCAAAGGCTTTATGCGACGGTTCATAACCTCATGCCTGAAGTTCGGCAAAACATTAAACTATTTTTAACACAAGAGTCCTTTCTTGGGGTTGAGAGGCGTTAATTTAAAAAATGAAGATTTCGTTTTTATTTTAAATAGATTTCAGACATTATTCATATACATATTTCTACGAAATATTATAACAGCAGAATGTGTCAAAATATTCATATTAGCTATTAACGCTGTACTAGACACGAAGCCATTATATCATACCACAAATTTCTGTCATTTGCAATATTTCACTGACTTTTATTGGGATGACATTGCGGTAGCTTGTGTTATTCCTATGATATTTTCATTAAATTTATCAAGAATTAGTTAATGATGTGTATATATGTATATATACGAGTATGTATATGAGGTATGAGGGGCTAATATATTGCATATTTGCACTGAAAGTCCATTTAAAACACAAATTATTCGAATGGAATATTTAAAGTCTATTACATTTTAATTTATGCTTTGCAACAAAATAAATTATTTATATTCTTTTAAAAATCAGATAATCTTTTTCCAGTTATTAAGTAAATGTTGTTTTTTATATAAATATAAATTTAACGGTTTGTTAGGGTGTAAACAAAAACCACCTCTTGAATGTTTAAACCCCGATGGGAGAACGTGAATGAAACCTGAGCTATGACACTCCATTTTCTAAATACCCAAACAAAATCGACGATAGGTATGAGAATTTGAGTCAAAACAAATTTGCATATTCTAGTTCTATACGTAATATTTCTAGCTACTTTGATACCTGAATCCTTTACGACCATGAATTTACAACTCTACTAGCTTATTGTACAATTTAGATAATGGCTCTTTTAACAAATCGTCCAAATTAATATTTACGGAAGTGATACATAGATAAACATTGAAATTATTGTTCAACCAGTACATCTAGCTAAGTTGGAAGCAACCATTGAAAGGATTTTAACATATATGTGTTATGGACATCTATAGAACATATAATTTGAATATTGTTTTGTAATTTTGTTTGGAAGCGATAAAACCAATTGAAATAATGCATTTGTAAGAGAATTATTAACCTTTGACAAAAACACATTTTAACAAGTAGTTAAAAGTGATGAAAGATTTGCAAAATAGATATTCTTTTAATCGTATTTCAAAACTTAAAAATAAGTTAAACTTCAATAAAATTTTAAATAAATTATTCTGTATGGTAATATTTTAGCAACATTTTATGTTGTAGCAGCTTTGCACTTTAGCAAGAAGTCAGGTTCTTATATATGTTTGCATTTTAAACTAAAAACAAATATAAAAAAATTATAACATTTCGAGAAATAATTATTGTATTTGTCCTTTAAATAATTTTAATTTAGAAATGTATGTACTAATCATGTTATTCTCTTTTAGGATTTATTAACCTAATTTAATATTAACATAATAATTAAATTTATACCCAACTAAAGTTTTTTATTTACTAGGTTTAATTCGATGCAGTTGTAAGCACAAAATTGTCGGTACACCATAAAGGGTACACCATAAAGTTAATTTTGATTTTAGATTTCCGAACAAAATAAATGTGCTGTGTATCAGATATATTTCTAAATAAAAAGTATATTAATTTTAAATAATATAAATTCGTGGCATATAATTGAAGATAACAGCTCAAAGTATAAATAAGATATAAGATTTTTTCTATAATATATTCAAGTACGAAAAGAAATAAATAGAATATGCTTTAATTCACTTTGGCTAATTTAATATTAGAAAGTAATTGTTTGAATTAGTTTCAAAGATTGCTTATTCTAAATTTTCACATTAAAAAAATCAGTAGTCTTAAAAATGAATTTGTAAAACTTAATTAGTTGTCATTATAACCTAAAAAAAGGAAATTTTCGACAATAGTTTAACTTTTGTTAACTTAAAAATTATTTTAAATGATATTAACATAATATTTGTTTAAGGGAATAAGTTAGTTAGCCATAAACGTTTGGAATCTAAAGTTATTTCTTGAAAAATATAGTCGTGAATCAGCTAACTAGTCATTTTAAAAGATAAATACCAAATATCCTTCCTAAAAAAGGTTATTTTAAATTTTGGGTGAACTATTCATACGTTTAATTTATCAGCTAAGACGTTTTAATTGAACATTTAAATCAACATTAATTTTCTTTAAACAATTTAAAATAATAATATAAAAATTTAATTGAAATTACTTAGTAAAATTAAAGGAAAATATAATTGATTTGCTTTAATTTGTAAAGTTAATTATGTAAAGCTTAGGTTTTTAATGACGAACGGACGTTTTTAGATTCACATACTGTGCCCTGACCTAAAAATATTTTAATAAACAAATTACAAATTTTTAAACAATTTACAAAATTAGTTTTGTATAATTTTGTGTTTGGAAAATAGTGGAAAGTATTAGTATGTGCATTTCTGAGAACAATATATTAAACTTAAAAAAACAATCTAAATTGGATTTTTTCGGAAAAATAACACACATATAACTGAACATAAACATATAAAAGAATTGCAATATTTTGTGTTCCATTTAAAATAGCTTTATATCTGTTTATCATCAACAATAATTCTAAAATTTCATTTTTTAAATTCTAAAAGATGTTTTAAAGATAATACTATAAAAATTAGAACTTAACTTAAATACTTATAAAAGAATATTTAAACAGAAGTACAGCTTCTTTTAATCATTATCTTGTAATTGTGCTTAGAATACATCAACTACTTAATGAAGAAATTAATAGTTTATAGTCTATTAATAGTCTACTTAATTAATAGTTTTAATTGAGTGGAATAAACCCACCAAAAAAAGTCAGCAGAAAACCTTCATCAAAATTGTCGAATTGAAGGTTTTTTGAAGGTTTTAGAAAGGATACTGAAACCAAAAACTGCAGTTCAGTTAAAGTTTTTAAACAAAAACCTTTAATTTCATAGATTTACAAAAATAATTGCAGTTTTCTCGTAGAAGAATTAATTTTTTCAAATTTAATTCAAATTTTGCAAATAAGTAAATTTTGAAATTGGTGCTTTTTACCTTCAATTTAAAAATGTTGATGAAGGATTTATGCTGACTTTTTTTCTGAGAATGTTTACCTAACGATGACAAACATAACCGATCTTTATTCTATTGTTATTTAACATTTCCGACAACAATGAATTACGTTTTAATAAAAGAAATTCCATTCCACTTCATTTCACAGACAAAAACCAAAGCTACAAAATATTTATCGGAAAACTTTAAAAAAAAAATTAAGTACTCAAACTTTTCTTCCCCTAAATATCCTAAACGCAAATAAGTAAAGAAAAATTATAAACCACATAAAAGGGTCCTCAAACGGTTTGAAGAATAAAATAGGACTTGAAACAGAGAACGATCTCTAAGCTCGAGTAAAAGCATTGCCGAAAGTTTTGTACAGACACTGAAAGAGGGCTTTGTATAAGGACTGTAGTTCATTTTGATGGAAGAAGATTCATGACCGTTGATTCGTGGTTGACAATCGCTGGAGAAATGGCACTTGAGTCGGGGGTTTTTCGTGTTGGTTTTGTTCTTGGGGAACAAGGGACTTTCACAAAGAAATTTGGGATCTTTTTAAAATGAAATTAAGGTAAAGTTCGGTTATATTAAACTTTAAAAAAATTAACAAAATTAATTTATTTATCTTTATTTCTTTGGATTTGATTTGTCATATAAATTGAATTGTCTGATTTTGTAGATATTTTTTTAAATAAATAAAAAATTAAAATTAAACTTTGATTTAAGAATAAAAGCATTTTGTTTAAATAACTGCTAAAATGTTTTCAAAAGGGATACTTTATGATTTTAACGTTTGTTTTAAATGCATTGTTTTATACGAACATATATCATAGTTTTGGAAGTAAAAATATAATAATAAGTTTAACAGTTGTTAATTCAACACTTTTAGCTTATTTTTTTTATTATTTTAAAACGAGTTAATTAGTAATTTTAACTTATTTGAAATTGAAAATTATTGCAAGAAGAAAGAAATAATTGTTTCTTTATAAGTTTTGTGGTTATTATTTGAATATTAATGTTTTGAATTGTTCCCTGTTTATTATTTTATTGTTTACTATTTACTATTTTGTATTACTATTAAACTGAATTACATTTATCTAAAAAATAAAAAAGTATTAATTCTACTATTTACCGTTTTAATACTCCTAGATTTTCAAAAATAAGTGAGTAAAATAATACATATATCCTAAATTGTAATCTAATAATAATGAGCTGAGATCGTTTTGAGTTTCCGACAAATCTTCACCCCCTTACAAACAACCCAGGATATAAATCTATCGGTGACTATTTCCAGTCATTCAATATCTCCTCTAAATAGACGTCCTTTAATCTTTGATACCGCAATTGGTTTATTTACTCAGCCGTCCTAAGCCGAAAAAGGGTGTCTAAAAAATAACTGTAATTTTGGCTATATGCAACTTAGTAATTTAGGATTTTAACAGTTCTACCATATACGTCATATTTTTTAGAGATTTTCTACTATATCTAAATGAATCGGTTAATTCTTTATGGAGCTCAGTCCATCTGAGCTTGTTTTGTGAAAATTAAAAAAAAACTATCCTATGCCTATATCAATATCGTAATGAATTTATAAACTATCTTGTTAAGTCAACATTTCCATAATCTCAAAAAAAGAATTAGATTGTTTTTTTTTTCGATCTTTAAAATTTGTTTAAAATGGCTGGACTAATCCCATTTTAGCATATAACGGGAAAATAAAAATATCTAAACCGTGATTCATATAAAATTATGTATAATTAAGCATTATAAGTTACACAAATTTTCTTGGAACAAAAAAGTTGTTGTCCATGTTGTATACATATTTCAACATTTAAGTGAGATACATTGATTTCAAATCAATTTATTACTCCATCATCCTAAGTCTCATTTTTAGTGGTTGGCCATGTATAAATGTCATTGTAAAACTCCTTTAAACTGAACCGGAATGTAAGAAGAAATCTTTTTAATGTCCGCCAATTTGGCTACTTTCAGGGTCACTTTATCTGAATTTTAAGATCTTCCTGAAGGCAGTTGTACTGTTCGTCTACCCCTGATTGGCAACTTTAATGCATGTGTTATGATGATGGAATAGATAAGTAGACGTTCTACTGTAGTCCTAGGAATGATAGCACTTTTGATGGCACTTTATTTACTTTTGATGGAAACGATTCCGTTTTAGTTTAAATTTGTGAAACAGACCTCCATAGAAACAAAAACAATGCCTGTTCGATTTTATGGACTGACCCAGAATTCAGCATTTACCGATTCAAATAAGACACGGCCTCTATGCTTAGGAATATTAAAAAGGTAACTCACAACTAAGCAGGAAAAACATTAAAAAAAAGAAATACGATTTCAAGCCTTAGAAGTATAACTGTTTTACCTTTTAAATATCAAACTCAAAAAATTATTTTGTGTCATTTTCAAAAATAGAACATAAGTACTTGAGTCTAATTAGACAAAGTACAAAAATAAAATTTCTATATTTTCTTTTAACATTTTTAACTGTTAAAATATTAAAAATTCCTCAGAAAGTTTCCAGAGTCTTAGAGATTCAACATACGGAAGACCTCCATGTTAAATTGACGATCATAAAAAAAAATACCTCCCACGTTCTACCCCACAGTGATAAGATTCAAATACCCTTCTTCAGAAAAGATAAGAAGAAAGAAATACGTACTTTAAAGTCGCAAAAAAGACAACAACAAAAAAAGCTGGTAGCTTTACAGACAATACATGAAAGACTGGAAAATACGAAGCAGATACCATTAGCGCTGGCGTAAAAGAAAGTTTTACGTGAAATACATAGCATTAAAGAGATTATTGGTTAAAATATTTTTTAAACATAAACCATAGACTTTAAATAAATGGAAATTTGAGTTTCATAAGTGTTTTTAAAATATTTTCATAAACGATATTTATGACTTAACGTAGTTTTTAATTATACAATTTTTTTTTTGTATTATCTATAATGTAAATAAACCAAAAATACTTTAAGTAATAAAATACTTTAGTAAATACTAAAATACTTTAGTAAATACTAAAATACTTTAGTAAATACTAAAATACTTTAGTAAATACTAAAATACTTTAGTAAATACTAAAATACTTTAGTAAATACTAAAATACTTTAGTAAATACTAAAATACTTTAGTAAATACTAAAATACTTTAGTAAATACTAAAATACTTTAGTAAATACTAAAATACTTTAGTAAATACTAAAATACTTTAGTAAATACTAAAATACTTTAGTAAATACTAAAATACTTTAGTAAATACTAAAATACTTTAGTAAATACTAAAATACTTTAGTAAATACTAAAATACTTTAGTAAATATTGTTTTTTTAAATAGTTAATTTGTTACTAAAATACATTAGTAAATACTAAAATACTTTAGTAAATACTAAAATACTTTAGTAAATACTAAAATACTTTAGTAAATTCTAAAATACTTTAGTAAATACTAAAATACTTTAGTAAATACTAAAATACTTTAGTAAATACTAAAATACTTTAGTAAATACTAAAATACTTTAGTAAATATTGTTTTTTTAAAATAATTCATTTGTTTTCTTTTAAAAAGAGTGAAAACTTTCATTGAATAAAAATGTGTTTTTAAATTCTTCATAATAGTAAACATTATTAATGAAACATCATTAAACAATATTAGTGAACATGACTTATTTTTATAATTTTTTTTAAACTTAAAAACGAAATTTATTTGTGCAGATAAATGAATAAATTTCTAGATTAATATAAATTGTTTTAGTAATTTAATCCTGTTTTATTTATCGAAAATATAAATTTTGTCAGAAAGTTCCTTTTTAATTTATATAACATATGATATAGAAATATTCTTTAAGTTAACTCTTAAATATTTTATTACATATCATTATTAAAATAATGTAAGTATTAAAAGCTAAGTGGATAATTTGAAAAATGCATAGAAAAAAGTCGTATTGTTACATCTCATATTATATTTAAGATATCGAAAAAAACCTTAAAATTAAAAATTGTATTAAGTATAATTTTACCAAAGTCTTATAAAATTCAAATCATTAATTGTGGACAAACGCAAACAATAAATATATAGTAATAATTTTTCTATTTTAGTAATAAAAGAAAATATTTCTTCAAAAATTTAATTATACTTTTTACAGTCTACAAAAAGATTTTCTTTACTTTATCAACACCTTGCAATGCACTAATAACAGGAACCAAGGTAATTCTTTAAGACGAATACCTTAATGACATTATCCCACAGAGAAGTATCTGGAAAGGTTTGTAACAAAGTTTTCTTATACGTTAATTTGTTGTTTGCGAAAGATAGCACTAATTTCGGAAAGAGTTTCATTTTCTTTAGAAGAAAATTTTTATATATACTCTATTGATAGGTTTGAGATAAAAACAAAAATATTGATATTTGGCTTTAATAAACGTATGATAAGCACAGCTAATAAAATTTTGGAAATTTTAATTTACATTTCAAAATATTAAATGTGTGTTTCAATCGCACAATAAAACAGTTTTCTATACTTTTCATTAAATATGCGCTATAAAAATTGTTTAATTTAATGTAAAATTTACAGCCGAAACATAGCACATAAATTGTGCGATTACCATTAAAACATTTCCATAAAATAACTTTAACATCTACCTTTAAAATTTAAGATAATTTGTGCAATTTGCAAGAGTGTTAATTTTATAAGGATTTATGTTTATAAAAAAATTTAACTAAACATTAGTATTTCACTATACAAATTTAGACGCAATTACTAATTTGATAAATAAAAACTACAGTTATGTATTTAGAAAATTATAAAAATAGTTAGACATCTTACATATAAATACTTATCCTTATTTTATTCATCATTTAATTAAAATGAAAAAGGATCATTTTTACCATTTAATTCAAACCCTTTAAGATTAATAAATAATTAATTTTCTTAATCGCATAGAAGTAAAATAGTACTCCATCCAAATTTGCTCCATCCAAAACAGTCTACAAATGTATCGATTTAAACGTTGTTGAGCACCCCAATATGCATTTAATAACTCCAGAATGCAATAACCAAAGTTAAAGAATAAAACATCGTGTGATATCAAGATAAAGTATTCTTCATCAGGGGGGTTGAATACAGATTTTTAATCTTGCTGGGGGCTTAACGTGTAATCAATTTCAGGGCCTTGAGAATTTGAAATCAGCGTTGAATCGATTTTCCTAGAACAGCTGTAGCAAATGTTATTATTTTCTTAATTTTTATGAGGATAAGGATACTGAGGATTTGTTAGCTGAAATTACCCAAAATTTCTTCTGAAGATTACCCTGAGTTGAGGATTATGCATGGAATCGAAATTAAAAAAGGTTTTATTATAAACAACCTTAATTTGATAGTATGTAAAACATCTCAATCTATGTTGCCGTTCCTGTGATTTAAAATAATAAAATGAAAAGTAAATACATAGTTTTGAGCATTTATTGAGTTTATTATTTTAAATAACTAGTATCTTTTTAATAATTGAATTGATTTTTAATGTTTTATTCGGATCATTGATTCCGTAAATGCGTATTTCTTTAACGGTTATTAATTTATTCCATAAAAAATATTTATTTTACAATTTTAATGTATAAATATCTTAAATGATTTATACTACCTATGAATAACCTATAATGCAAATTTTATAATGTTTTTTAATTAACAATGCTTATATTTTTTTTTTAAAAATTACTTAAAGTACTCTATAGAGTGCCGTGTCAACTAAAATAAGATCCTTTTCATCTGACTGTGAATGAAAATTACTGGTTAAGATTTATAAGATTCCTTGAGTCTTTTTAAGTTTTATGAGTGTCTATTTTGATATAGATCTTTGCAAAAAGCCGGATAGAGATGCTATAGTACGCTTCGAATCAATATCATCAAATGGTCATATATTTGAAAAGTACCGTAAATTGGGATTACTAGGACCCAAACATAAAAAAATGTTTTAAACCACTCTTGGGTCTGTTGTCATGAAAATATAGACGTGATTCACCATATCTCTAACAGGTAGTGGTTTAACCAACAGGTAGAAACAGGCAGGATTGATTAAAAACATATTTTTGTTTTGGATCTAAGGGCCCCAGGGTCCAAATAACCCCAAGTATATAAAGTATTATTGTGTATGGCATTACAAGCAGGGTTCGAAAATAATAGTCGTTAGTCGCATTTTGCTAATAAAAATTTCAGTTTGAAAACTGTATTTGTACATCCGGTCGTCGTTTGTTTCTTTTAATTTTGTTTTGGTAAGAAGCAAATTTGATCAATTCGTATTTTATTTATGAAACAGGAGATAAACGGGAGTAAAAAACGGGAGTTTTTAATGACAAAAATTGAAATAATTGCTCTTATACTTTTCAGTAATTTTGTCGGTAAGACGCTGATATTTTTAGAGTACAAATCGAAACATGTTTCACATATTATTCAAAGGAATCTTTAAGGATTACAAAAATATCGTAACATTTGGAAGCTGTGCTGAAGCAATTTGAACTATTTTAAAATTACACTTTAGCAGAACATTTTGCAACTGAAAAAGAACTTGCTAGGTGCCAATGACACCTAGCTTTTATCTTCTAACTTCGAATCCCGATCACAAAATGGAATTTAATAAAAACTACATTCGGAAAAATCCCATTCGTGAATATAATAATAAGATATTGTGAATTGTCGAGCTCTAGCATTTTTTCTTGTGGTATATGAAACTACGATAGTAAGTAGCTTGCGCCTAATTCATTCCATTGTACATTTGTTGTGTTTGTTTTCTGCAGCAATGGGTATGGACTTACCTGACTACATCATGAACTACAGAGGAAAGTCTCCCGATCTTGAATCATTCCGAGAACGGATGCAAAGCAGTGGGCGAAGGTAGGTTATCCTTCTTCCGATTTCTAAATCCTTCTTAACTACAGCGCACGTTAAGGAACTAATTAACTGCAAAATGGGAAATTGTGAAATTTTAATTATAAAATTCTTAAATAGTGGATGATTCTCTGATATTAAAATCAAATCATGGTTATATATAACTTTACCTCAAAATATTTTCAATAATAGGATTTGCTATTACTTACCTAAATTACAGAAGGTAAAGTTTGAGTTTAGTGTTACAATTTTAGTAACAAAATATTTCCATTAACGGAATTTGCCATTACTTTGCAAGACTTAATTGAGGACAGCTTACTCTTAAAAGGTTTCTACAAGGTGTGGCTTGTGCAAAAGCAATGATGACATTTACTTACTGGAACATATATTTAATAACAACAAACTAAAAGAAACTATATCTAAGTACTGATAACAGGAAATGATAAGAGATTGACCGTTACAAAACTTCACAATAATTTGGCATCGTTACAATTTGCACAAATTAAAGCGACGTATATTTAAACCAAAGATTTACCTTTCGTAGTTGGCGATGAAATTCAAATTCAGTGTTTTTTCTTCTCTAGAGTGCAACACCAAAGTTTCTTTAACATTTCGAAGTTTATTACTTTGATTTTATACCCAAGTACGGCTGGTAAATCTTTAGTTTAAGCATACAAGGATTTACTTCTAAGACGAGTTGACGATAAGCAGTTGTAGTTTGTTACTCAAACTCGCCAAACAGGCCACTGAAAAAGACGCGTAGCCAACCCGGCCACAAGAAAAGCCGCGATGCATGTGCAGATGCAAGCGCCAAACCTGAATTAAATTACAGAAGGCAAAGTTGGTGTCTTAAAATAATTGAACCTTGAAAAGTTATGTTTTTCATTGTCTAAATTGGATAATATACATTTTATATGAAAAATTAAAAATCTATCAGTTTAATAGTACATAATATTACAAGAACATTTTTATATATAAAGAACGTTCAATTCATTGGTTGACAATTAATTAGAATCAAAATAAAAGTAACCAAAATAAATTAAAATTAAATATTTATTTTACAGTTTTATGTTCACTAATACGTTTTTTAAATTTTTGCATTCGTTTCTTATTTTTAATTTGTTTGTTCTTCAGTAAACATTTCTGGTACTGTAAGAATACCTTAACGTATAACTCCCTCTTCCCATCGAACTAGATTAAACATAATCAAATACTTCAGCCAAAGGAATATATCTTATTTATTTTCTAATTTTCCTCGACGCCTTCTTTTATTAACTTTCATGTATCCTCATTTAAGCTAAAAGAAGTCTCTTTGAATAAGTTAGCATCGAGCTCTTAATGCGTGTTAGAACTGCCAAAATGTGTTTTTTTGCTTAGCAATAAATCTCAATTCAAATTGCAATTGAAATTTGTGTTCGGTTCTTTTTCGTGGCACTGGAAATTAAACAAATCAAATTAACATCCAAGTGTACCGTATAAACTTTGAGCATAATATAGACATTGTATGGTAAAAATGTATTTAAATGTATATTTAGTTAAAATTTTAGAAAACTAATAATAATTGTTAGCGTAAGTTGTTTAGGAAGTTTGGGTAATTGACTTTTGTTCTGTGTAACTGACATTGTATTAAATAACGGAATTGTTCAGATTAAAAAATTGTTATACATTAATTTAAACATTTTAATTTTCAAAATTTAATTAAGACTTGATTGCATTGACTTAGTTAATGGTTTTTCGTTCCATTTTTATGAGATAAAATAAAATTATATTTATTAAATATTATATTTCTGTTAATAAAGGGAGAGGGGAAAGTCAGACTTAATTGTCTAAATTTGTCTTCTAACTGACTTTCATGTAGATAAAATTATACTAGTGAAGAAAATGATTATGAAAATAATATTTAGATAGATCTTTTAAATTAAATATCCGTACACGTTAACTTAAATGAAAATCAAGCATTGTTTTCAAATAAAAAAAATCATAACTGTCCATCTTACTAATAACCATGATCTACACCCAATTTTTAGATTACTGAAACTTTTAATTGTACAATATTTTTTTAATTAATTGATATTACAGTAACTTCTTTATATAATAATTAAGATGCTTGAAAAATAGCATGTTCTGGATAAATGGTTAATATGTATAATTAATTTATAACTCAATCATTATTACTTAAAAATGATTTCAATTAAAAAACACTATCAAATATAACTTAATTTAAATTACAATAACGAGCTAATTGATGTTTTTTAGATTGATTTATGTCTTAGTCTAATCTTGCACTGATTTATATCCGTGCACAAGTGATAATTGCACGAAAATCATCTCAGTGACTAAAATATCGCTCAAAAACTGCCCGGCGATTATTTTACTTGCATTCGACTCAAGGCTGACACGTTTCAGATTTCGAAATTGTAAAGATGAAAAATTGCCAAACTGGTGTTATCGCAAACTATACAAAATCGCCAAATTGTCGATTGTTTGCCAAAGTTGTTAGCGCGGAATCGAGCCAAAAGGTATTTTGCCCGATAATTGCTGAGTAGGCGGATATAATTTGAGTTCTTCAATGGCATGCAAATTGTTTAGTTGCATGTCTAGTAGTTGCCAGTACACGGATAGTATTATTGTATATATTTCTTCATAAATATTCACTTCTTTCACTGATCGCATGCCTGGTTCAAAATAACCTATTTTTGAAGCACTTGAAAATTATTAAGGTACATATTATAGACTTAAATCTAAAATAACGTCAATGCACAAACCTATCTCCAATTTATCAAATGTAAAAAAAAAGTTAAGTGTATTAGTGTCATACTTAGCCGTACGACGCTTTTCATAAAAATTTCCATCACAATGAAAAATAAAGGAGCATATGTTTGACTTTCTAATTTCGTCCTACTTCAAATCGTGAGTGTCTAATTAAAACAATCTGCATTCACTTGAAAATTGTGTCCCCTTAGGTTATTTGTTATTTAATTAAAATAAAGTTATAAGAGGGAAATTAGCAAGATGTGGCTCCAGGCTAACACTTCTGGTCGAAGATGTACTTTTCGATATTTCTCATTTTTAAGTTATTTTAGAAGGGTATTAATGAAGAGTTCTAAAGCGTTTTCATAAGTGGTCATATCCACGAAATATGTGACGGAAGATTTATTACTCGTTTTTTTTTATCAAAGAAAGGTTTACCAGTTAAATTACAGTAAATATCTCTTATATAAATTTAGTATTTAAAAAAATCATAAATGCATTTACAGAATATAATATGTTATCGTATATATATAAAAAAATTAATATTATTTTGAAAGTTTCATTTTAACAAAAGAATTTTTGATTTACTTTATATTTTAAATTGAAATATTTACACTAAAATAAGTTTAGCATATTATATTTTCTATAGTTTCATAGAATTAACCAGAATTAAATAAATGTAAAATAAATATGTATTGCTATATATTTCAAAAGCCTACTACTGTAAGCCTATTAGCACTAGGGTATACCTAGATAAATTCTAAAAAAATTATATAAAATAGCTCCCTATATCATAATATAATTTATATTATATAATTTATATAATATATTATAATTTTTATTATATAATTTATATAATATATTATAATTTATATAATATATTATAATTTATATAATATATTATAATTTATATAATATATTATAATTTATATAATATATTATAATTTATATAATATATTATAATTTATATAATATATTATAATTTATATAATATATTATAATTTATATAATATATTATAATTTATATAATATATTATAATTTATATAATATATTATAATTTTTATTATATAATTTATATAATATAATTTATATAATATATTATAATTTTTATTATATTTATATAATTTATATTATAATTTTTATTATATTTATATAATTTACATTATAATTTTTATTATATTTATATAATTTATATTATAATTTTTATTATATTTATATAATTTATATTATAATTTTTATTATATTTATATAATTTATATTATAATTTTTATTATATTTATATAATTTATATTATAATTTATATTATAATTTTTATTATATTTATATAATTTATATTATAATTTTTATTATATTTATATAATTTATATTATAATTTTTATTATATTTATATAATTTTTATTATATTTATATAATTTATATTATAATTTTTATTATATTTATATAATTTTTATTATATTTATATAATTTATATTATAATTTTTATTATATTTATATAATTTATATTATAATTTTTATTATATAATATATTATAATTTATATTATAATTTTTATTATATTTATATAATTTATATTATAATTTTTATTATATAATATATTATAATTTTTATTATATTTATATAATTTATATTATAATTTTTATTATATTTATATAATTTATATTATAATTTTTATTATATTTATATAATTTATATTATAATTTTTATTATATTTATATAATTTATATTATAATTTTTATTATATTTATATAATTTATATTATAATTTTTATTTTATTTATATAATTTATATTATAATTTTTATTATATTTATATAATTTATATTATAATTTTTATTATATTTATATAATTTATATTATAATTTATATTATAATTTTTATTATATTTATATAATTTATATTATAATTTATATTATAATTTTTATTATATTTATATAATTTATATTATAATTTATATTATAATTTATATTATAATTTATATTATAATTTATATTATATTTATATAATTTATATTATAATTTATATTATATTTATATAATTTATATTATAATTTATATTATATTTATATAATTTATATTATAATTTATATTATAATTTATATTATAATTTATATTATATTTATATAATTTATATAATTTATATTATAATTTATGATAAATGGTAAAACTATTAAAACATAGTTTTTTTGGATCTCGTATATTGATTGATGTATCTATACATGTTAACAAGAGTCATATAACAATAAGGTCTGAAAAAAAGTGTGTCTGTGTTATAAAATATAATATTGAATTGTAAGAAATGTCTATTTTATAAGTTTAAAAACATGTAGCAAAATATTTATTTAAAGGTACATCTGAAGCTTAAATATTGGTTTTAAAAATATTTCATAACAAAATATATTTCTCAATATAATTTACTCCAAATCCTAAAATACTTTCTTTTCCAATTTACTTATTACTTCCCATTGAATTGTTTTGCTATTACTTTTATGTTCTTCAAATTCGAGTACGTTTCGATTTTAGGCCATTTTTTCGCCTAACTTTAAACTTAAAAAAAATTCAAACCGTCAATCGCCCAACCAACACCCACAGAATCGTTTTTTTGTTCAACCTGAGCCCACCCCTAAAATTCGATAACAAAGGAATTCCAAGGAGTAAATCGAAAATGTCGAGAAAAGCCCCAAAATCTTATTTCGTTTCACTTGTTTTGTGTTTGTGTACAAACTCTTGGACTTCTTTTTAAGCTGCCGTGGCACAAAACGATAACTCGTTGTCTTTTTTAAATAAATAAAACTGCCTATGGTGTAGGATTTCCATGCTGCTTGGTTTATCAGTAAATGGTTCGAAATAATTTTTTTTCTTGAACTCTTAGGGGCATTTAATTAGGAAAATATCAAGCGATTTGTTATAATATTTTTGTTTTTAGTTTTATGGTATTAACTGTTTTAAGGATATAAAATATACGGAGAGAAGCGATGCCATAAATAATAGCTTTATGTTCCTCACGATATTATTAAAATAAAGTTACACTTGGTAATGAATAGCTAGCTTAGGAGATTATAAAAAGGAAATTGAAAATAAACCTAAATATAATTCGTAAAATCTCAATTAATTCTGTACTATTTGCAAGCGTAATATTATAGTTAGAATTATTTTTTCGTTTTAGATTGTGTCAAAGGTTTTTTATTATTTATAGTAGAAAATAATTCTAAATTAAATTTACATTTAAAAGCTCAAGCCTATTATTTTTTGTTTCTATCCTATTCAAAATAAATTATAATACAAAATCTTGCGTTTAGTTTGTTTTCTTACAAGAGATAACAAGCAAAAATCTTACAAGGTTGGTCAGTTAATAAAATTATAAACAAAAAAATGTCTTCTTTAAATATTTAATTTCAATTTTCAGCACAATTTATATTCTATTTTCTAAAGATATTTTCTTTCTTTTAACACTACATTGACTGTTCATTAAAAAAACTTATTTTACTTAATATGTTTGTGCTCTTAAAGCATTGTTTCCCCTTTAGATGACACATAAAAACGATTACATATTTAAAGTTCAATGAATACGAAATTAAGCGATTTCACCTATTTTTCGATAACATCCCATAAAATAAGATAAAATCCAAATAAAAAATAATCTAAAATTCCTGTTCAAAATATTTCTTCTCATATGATAAGGATAAAAACAGCAACTAAAAAAAGTTTAAATTGTTGTGATTGTTACCAAAAATACTTGAAATGAAATAATACCACTTTGACAAGAAACTCCATGGACTTTGCACAACCGAAAAACATATCCTGTTCCATTCCCCCAATCACAATGCGAGTCTTTTCCTCTGTAACCAAAAGCTCCACACAAAAGGATGCATTTGATTGGTTTCACGCGTTATCTTTTTTCTCTGTGTCGCCATCCAGCGATATCAATGCATAACTTGGCGATTTCTTACTTGAATAAGTGATCGAGGCATGTTTTTTGTGCCGAACAATGCCAGAAGCCTTTCAAAACCTGGCCGAAACCAAGGCTTTTCCGCGTATTGAATGCAATGTTTTGATCCATAGGCCCACTCATAACAAATTTGATTTAATAAGAACGTGATTCGATGAATGGACATCTTTGGGTAAATAGCTATTCCTTTGTTGACGAAATGTTTTCGGTTTTGTTTTGGATAGTGGGACATAAGAAAGTCGATTAAAATAGATTCTGATTATAAAGATTGAAATACAGACAATAGGTAAAGTGTCCACTTATATATTGTTCAAAACATTTGAAATTAATAATTGTAATTTAAAAAAATTAGTTAATGTGTATTTTTTTTAAATTAACCCTAGACTTAAAAAGGCGATTAAGAGTTAAATAAAAAAAATTAATTGTTTTTGTATTCTTATATGTATTCTTCGATGAAAATAATCTTTATTTATTATTATTAACTTTTATTGTATACTTTTAAAGTAACGGATGTAATTGTTTCATTTGTAATAACAAGGATACACTTTAAAATCTTTTGTTAAATACTGTATATGATAAAATTAAAATATATATTTTAAATAAATATGATTATACGTAAAAAATATTTTCTTACTTAGCGGAAAATATAAAATAAATACTATTTTATTATTGAAACTTTGAACTTTTTACAAAAAGAAAAAAAAACACGCTTACTTAAAATCCATTAAAATATGTATAGGGAGCTGTTATTTTTTTCCCACTTAAAAATATTATTAAATTCTACATTTAAATACTATTCCAGTATATGTTTTGCTGTCAAACTAAATGTTCAACTAAAAATGCAAGGTGGTCTTTAAAATTGGGGCGATGGTCATTATTTGTCTGTATCATATTTAGCTTTATTGGCATAATAAAAATGATTTTGGGCCCAACTACTTCTCTTTTATTTAAACTAGTCATTTAGCTTTAGTAGTAACAAAAAAAATAGTTAAAGCAGTGCAAAATAAATTGTTTATTATGCGTAGTTACACAGCCGAATATTACCATAATCAACAACCCTGTATAATTCACTATAATGTTGAATGAATTTTATAATTTATTATGAAACTAAATTTATAGTGTTATTTTAATACAATATTAGACTTAATCTCACATGCTTTGTTTTGATATTTTACTAACTGAACGTTGCATTTTTTTCAGGTAAACTAACAATCCTGGATATTTAAAGCATGTCAATTATTTGAAATATTTTTTTGCACACGACAATGCACTACCATCATCACATCATTTACGAGTGGACTGCTTAATGAATGGAGTACCAACTTAAAAATTTAGAAAATATCACCTCTTTATTACCAATTTATTTCTAAATCAAAAGTGTAGATTTATTTTTAGATACCTTATAAGAGGTCACTAAAGGATACGCTATGTAATGGACATTCGGATGAAAAATGACGAAGGAAAAGGTCATGATTGAGATAGAGATGATATGTAGATGATTTTGAGGATTTGTTGAAATAAATATACCAGAACATTGTTTTGTTCTCTTATAGCCCGTGTCTTTCTTTAAGTATTTTGTGTGAATCATTGAAATTTTCAGGTATTGATATTACTTTATATGACGGGGTTTTAATTGCATTAAAAAAGTATTGGAGATATGCACCATTTCTAGAGAAATGCTTAAAAAATCAATTGATTTAATTAATACTTTTTACCGCATTTTGTGATTCAGCAATAGTTTCTTTACTTCAAGGGAAATATTTATAAATAATTAGTTCTTTATTTGTAGAAACCCTTTTCCCATCACCTCTGATTGTCTGCAATACAACAATCCACTACATATAAACATTCTGCTAACTGGTGGTGGCAACATTCATAATAAAAAGTTTCATGTAACCGGTTCTGTGCTGCAGAGTGGATCTGTGAAATAGGAGCCTACTTAAGTGTTCTTTTTTAAATAATTCTTATCTTAGATTAAACCTCAAGTTGAAATATATTCCATAGTGTTATGTCTACCCTCGCATTTCTGATCTGTCACAAAACAACGTTATTAAATGAATAAATTCGACTTTATTAAAATGCTTTTAGTTTGAGTCATTTTAGTGCGCAGTTTAATATGAATATCAATAATTTAAATCCTGAATTTGTTTGAATTATTACATAAAATTTAGTACTATATTATATATTGGATATTTTTAAATAAATTGTTTAAAACAAATGTTAAGTAAATAAATCACAATCTTAAAATGATTTAATTTTTTTTATACTTCTTTGAAATTATTTTAAATAAGATACTTACAAAACAATTCTCTACTTTTATACGACATTTGCATAAACGTTTAAAAGGTATTAAAAAATGTTTGACTAGTTTTGAGTCTAAAGAAATTAAAAATATATGCAGAATACAAGTAGCAGCCTAATTAATATTTTCTTCGATAATTTGTAATACTATGAACAATACCTTCAGGTTTTATTTACAGATATTACAAAGCATACCTCATTTAAAATTGTTTCAATTTATACTTATTTGCAGCTAAATCTTAATTAACATTAATTAGTTTATTAAAAGCTATTATATTCTGTTTTACCTTAATTTAAATTAACTTAGGCAGTTAATTTATTACAGAAGATTTCGCTAAATTGAGCTTTATATCTACGGTTAATTTTTAAACTGCCTTGCCATGTAATTTTAGATATATATTTTAAGCAAATTTAGTGTCAAAATTCGACAATGGGTTTCGTCAAATTAGTATTATAATAAGGCACTTTCTGGATCCCTCGCAAAATTCTCGGTTATACTTTGTCTCGGTAATTAAATATTCTATTCTCCCCCACTGAAATACTTCGATCGTCGAAGAAATTTAATTCCATTTTTCTTAAATAAGATAAATTACTGCAATTCGATTTATTTTTTAAATATATACATTTGTAAATGAAAATAAGAGTCTTTATTTTTAGAATTCAATTAAGTCAAGCTATAGTTTAAACTGGTCTGGACCCAATAAAGTCTCATATAATATACAATTGGCCTCAAATACATTCTCATTCATTATTTAACATGATAATGAACGCCTCTATTCAGACAGTCTTTTGAAATTTCTACTCGTATAAACTCGCCTGTTCGTGATTGTGAGAAAAGTATACTCAGTCTAAAAGCCTATTGTCTGAATGAATGCTTTGTACTACACTTTAATAAATGTAATTGTTCTGGTGTGAAATACTTCAATACCCCTTTTCTAAAAATAAGTACAATGTTAGATTGGACAACAAATATTATTCAATAAAATATTATAAAAAAAATACTTAAATATTATATGAGTTATATAGAAAAATATTTAATGTTATTATTGTTATGCTATTAATATTTTTAAAAATATTAAACTTTATTTTAAATTTAAGAATAACATATTTAATATTTAGAAGAGAACACACACACATATAAAACTGTTTTACTTATTATAATAATCATACAGTCTAAGACCCATACATTTACTATCATTTATTGTATAAACGTAAAAGGTTGGTTGTTCATAATAATTAATGATGATGAAGTTATAAACATTTACATTTAACATTACTTTTAGCGTGATCGTGTGAACTTACTAGCACGTGAAAACTTACTAGCATTACGTTGTGATTTTATCAATTAAATTACCCGGAACGGTATTTTTCATGTTTGGGGGAGGGGGAATAACATAAAATGCAGAAACTCTAACTATTAATTATGCTAAGAAAACGATCAGACATTCATTCAGTACAAATTTATTAAGAGTGCGATTAAGATAGTTGACATCACTCACCAAACTTCTGGAACAAATAAAAAAAAATCTAATTTTATTTGTGCGATATGACAGTGTGTAGAGGTTTGCAAATTTTGGCGTAGTAATCTATTTGGCTACAGAATATTAGAAAGAGGGAGCAGATAACATTTTCGGCGTCATTTACCTTTTGATTTAGAAAAACAAAAAAAATTGGGTCAGAATTTACATATCCCGAAAAATTAACATGCATCGAACTTACCGAATGAGACTAAATGTATACCAATTTTGATAGTTGTCACGGAGTTATAGTGTCGGTTTTTCCCCCTTAAAAGCGTAACATTTTTTTGTCCTGAAATTGTTTTTTTATAAAATATTAAATACGTTTTACGTGAAAAAATAAAAATAATTAATTTGATGTTCCTATTACTTTGAAAACGCAAAAAAAAAGTTTATTTATTAATATTCTTATTATATAACCTCCCACAAAGTTTTGTTCAAAAAGAATCTTATAAATATTTGGCACGCTATTTGGCACATAAATATTATTACCATTAATTAAAATAAATGCGCAAATATCTTTAAAACCACCTCTAAAACAATTATTCAAGAAATTTACCTGAAAATTCAAAAGTTTAGTATTTTATTCCAAAAATATCCTACAAGAAAAGAAAGAAATGCACCTAAAAGTGCGACTTCTTTTTCAAAGTTACATGAAACTGTTCGTTACGCTTCAATGGCGAAAGTCAAATCATTCAGAAAATTGTATGGTATGAAAGAACATTGACATCTAAGAACTTGAAGTCATCTTTCTTGAAGTATTCGTTTTATGACTGGATGTGAGGCAACTTAAACTTTTCGGGAATTGCAAATATTTTTTTATAAATAAGCAGATAATATTGAATTTTTATTTTAGTAAAAGACAAATACATTTCTAAAATATATATTTCAGGTATATTGATATTTTTTTATTAACGAAATTTTAATTCAATATTTTTATGTTGTACTAAAAAAAGCAATAAAAATTTGAATTTATATGTTATACACTTATTAGCGATATATAACAATAATCGAAGTATTTATTTAGAAATAATATTTTTTAGGATGTTATCAATCATGAAGAATATTTTTTAATATATAAATTCTTAAAATCATCTTTATTTCAATCAAAATTTTGTTTTTGGTTTATTTAATGATACATCGCATTGTTTTGGGGATATAATTTACTACAAAAAATATAATTCAAATATGAAGGGATCGGATGAATATGGTGAATGTAGAAATTGATCATTTGAAAATAAATAATTTAAAAGTGTGTTTTTAAGAATAGTTTATATTTACTCTGCAACCCAAATAATATTAAACTGGTATCTAAGTAATAATTTCTAATCATACACTTTACTTAACGCTTTAAAATTTATGTTGTATAATCCACAAAACAGTTGAATTTATTTGGAGAAAAAAAATCAATAGTGAGTTAAATTATTTTTCAAATACAAAAACAATTTTGAAAATAAAACAAAACATGAATTGATTTCCCAAAGGTGCATAATACAATTTTTGTAACTAGAAAATTGCTTTTATAAATGTTAAAAAGCTCATTTTAGTTTATTTTTCGAAAAATCTTTCTTTACATCAATGATTTGTGTTTGTAATGAATATATGATATAAACATAATATCATATATATAAAAAATATATATATAACCTGAAAACTTCTTATTTATGTTTATCAAAATAAACTTATAACAACACTTTTACCGACTTTTAATTCACTAATTTTAATTTCTACAGAAAACTCTGTTTTAAAAATTCTTGAAACAATAATACCTAGAAGATAGATCGAATATTTATAATTTTTAATATATTGATATGTAGAATACCTAGTTTTATAATAAAACAACAATAAATTCATATTGATTTCAAGTTTTTTTACACAACTACTTCCATTTTAGATTTTTGTCAGACTTTGAATTTTAGACAATCAAATAGTCTTTAAAGATCAGTTTCTATCATCTTTTCCAGTTTCATTGTCAACTTAAATCTTCTTCTGAAATCAGTTGAAGTCTAAGATATAAGTAAATAATCAGCTAGTAAGAAAGCCAGTAGTCTTCACATATTTAGGATGTCATGTTACCATAGTGGTATTTATGGAACTGATAAGGGATTAAATTCTAAATTTCAGAAAGCCTTTTGAAACGATAAACTTTATTTTAGAAGTAGAGTTTGGAGTTTTATAAGACTAGTTCATGTATTGTCCATTTGTTTGTGTATACCAAAATAATTGTGATAGTTTGATAGATGAAAACTTTCATATATAAACTAGAAAAGTCGAATTGTTTACGAATATTCCTGGAATTTGTATAGAATATAATCCTTTTAATACATTCCAATAAAAAAAATTAGAATTTTTTTTTCAACGTTTTTCAAAGTGGAAAAAATGAGTTTTCGAATTATTGATGTTAAATAATAGGAAATTAGTAAAAATTTAACAATCTTCTCAAAAGTGCAATAATTATACAAAAATATGAATTTCAAAGATTATAAATGACAAGAACAAATTGCAATATATTTAACACTTTTATATGTTAATATAACGAAGTTACATACCTGTTTTTTTAAATAAAATGTCAACCAAAGAATATATTTCGATAAGAAAAATTAGACTTCTTTGCTTATTTTATTAATAAGTAAAACATAATGTTTTAAATTAAATAAAAAAAATCGTTTGCAGAACAAATTTAATATAACCTAAATACAGCATACATTTCTGAATAGAATAAAACAAATTAGAATTTCATTTTCAAATATAATGCTTAATAAAAAATGCGATTTTTTTTTTCAAAATGGAGCGTTACCTTTTGCATGTTTTATTACAAGAAGCACTGAATGTTTTAAATAAAATAAAAAATCGTCTGCGGAATAAATAAAAAAAAAATACAGCATATATTTCTGAATCAAAATAAAACAAATTATGATAGTAGGTGTTCGTTTTAGAATATAAAAATTAATAATAAAAAAATGATTTTTTTAAATGGCTTATTTCAATTTGCTTTTAGAATAGACTTTCACAAAAACACGTAATTAATAATCAAATAAACTTAGTTTTTGAAAATTAAAAGTTGTTATTTATCAAGGATAGTGGATATATAATAATAGAAGGTGTGCTCGTTCTCGCGTTTTTGAAAGTGGGCATGGAAAGGATATTTTTGACGTCATTTATGCTCCGCCTTACTATGGGTTTTTAATCATTCTCATTGGCTATGTGTTTCAAGCATTGCTCATTGCTACGTAGGTTCGATCCCCGGCTTGGTAACAACTGGTGATTTAATTTTTAATTAGAAAAATAATATAAATATCTGTAAATAATTGTGTTCAGGTAGCTTCACTACTAATCCGTCCTTGTTTTGTTATGTCCCCGTATTTTACTTGATTGAAATTGTAAGTCATTTAATATGTCCAATACAAATGCATTGACCGGATGGTTCCCATTTTACTCTTTCAAAATTCATGGACATGCTCTCGTGGCAGCTAATATTATTTTAATACGCTTAATTTATTAAGCAAAGCTTTTGCAATTTTTACATACTAAATGAAATCTTTAAAATATAATTTAAACTCATAAAATGCAGCCAATACTAATTAAAGTTAGCGAATATCACTTTTAAATGTTCATAAAAAAACGAATAGATGGCAGCACCTCACGAACCATTGGTTCAAATTGTATGAAATTGATTCCATGTTATTTTAAAAACTGAACTACTCTGCAAATCGATTCAAAATGTTTTTGAAGCAAATTTTAAATGTTTTCTCTTAAATAAATTCATGATTAGTTAAAAACAAGAATTCTTGTTAAAATAAGTTTGCTCTGTAAACTCCTAAAATGACTATACAAACGAGAGCATCAGACAAGCCCACATAAGGCGGAGGTAGGCGTCACTATGACGTCAAAAATATCCTTTCCCCGCCCTCCGTCAGAAAGCGCGAAAACGATCCTTGGTTATTTATTCTATTTTATTCAAGCTACTAATTTGACTGAAAATGTTGTTCTAATAATGCATTTTTATACGAATTATTCCATAATTCCTACTGGTGACCCAATTTAATCCATATAGGAATCGTAGTAGGTATTTTAGTAAAAAAATTATTAAAAACGTTTATAAACCTCAGAGTTACATAAAAATATACAATTGCTTTTCCAATAAATAAATGAACATGTTTGTAAAACAATTGTAATTTTACAATTTTTTCGTAAAAGAAATTGAACTTTCAACGTCAAAAATCGAGTTTGAAGACCCAAATTTCATGATCTTACCCTAATTTAAAATAGCTAAAGTATCACACAATATAAAAGCCAAATCACTTTAAAAATATTCTGTTGCTTTTATCTTAGCGATAAAAATAATATTAAAGAGGAAAAATATTTTATTGACCTGACTCCCATCATAACAACTCCAAAACTTGCTTGTATTTCCATATTTTTGTCCACCCTATGTAAATAGCAGATATTTTATGAATCTAATTCACTAATTAAAGTGAATTAATTTAGACGTGCACACTAAGAATTCATGAATCTGACCCATAAAATATTACCATGGATGTTTTTAATTACAAAAATAACTGTAAACAAACAAAATATGAATATTAATCTTTTAAAAATTTATGAATATTTATATTTCTACGTTTTAACTCTTGCACGTAAAAAAGTTTTTGCGATGTGAAATGAATTTAATTTTAAACTGGTGCTGATTTGAAAATCCTCATTTATTAACATATTCTAATCTGACATTGAAATCTTAATTGTTCACTGGAGTATTGCATCCTGATATATTTTATTCAATTCTAATGATAATGGGAAACTTTAAACAAGAGTTAATTTAAAAATAAAAGTTTAGTTTTACTATTGAAATTACAAGTATTGTTTTAATTATAATGAACGCAAATACTCTTAACAAAACAACACGAGAAAACGGTTTAGACAACTAACCATAATATATTCTTTTCTTTAGGAACGATTTAATATAGTCCGTATAATAATAATTCAGAATTTGAACTCTCTGCATTCTTTCAAACATACACATATACTCTTATTTACAATTAAAATCGCCTAAGAAAATATTTTAATTATCTATATTTTAGTTTGTTCCAAACGCCTTTATTTAAAGAGAAATTTCATTTAAAAGGCATAGAATTAAATAAATTGTAAGCCGTTCTTTATATTAGTTGGTAGAATGCAAAATTTTCAATGAGATTGTTCTTCGTAAAGAATTTTAGATTTTAAAGTTTGACTATTTTTTGTAAACAGATTCTTTGTTTTCCTGTACATTTTTAAGTACTGATATTAACGTGTTAATTTTAATTAACTTTAATTTACATAACCTGTAATTTCTCAAGAACTGCTATCAAATTTATTATTTGTAAGTCAGCTCATTTTGCAGCCGATTCCTTTTTACAGAGAGACATTAAAAATATATATATAGTAAGACTAAACAATGGCAAGGGGAGGGGTTACGTAAGTAAAATAAAATCTTAGATACCTTAAACACAAAGAGTGTTTTTAATTACAAATAGGTTTATTTTCTTTCTATAAATTCGTAGAATTATTTACTTTTAATAAATTCTAAATAAATAAGCGTTTTTCTATTGAAATGAATTTTCTATTTAATTCATAAATATTTTCTAAATGATATCGACTTGATTCTGGTTAAAATTCTTATGCAATTGTAATTTCAGAATTTGAATAATAGTTTATTTGAAAACAAATTACAATAATAGCTAGATCCAAATTCCCTTCATTTAAATTTTCTAAGAATCGTAATTTTTTTTTAAACCAAGTAATCTTTTTTATAAGTAATCGTTTTGGGATATTTTTGCCTATATTTATTCATTTAAATTTAATAAAAGTTGTATATGGGTCGATCCATTAATAAGTTTCGGAAAACGAACATTTCTTCGAAAATATTTTATATTCCAAAAATAGCTATTCATCAATTTATATTCAATTTGTAAATTTTTAATTCAAAAAAAATTCTTCGTTATTACGAAAGAAATGTATGATAAACTGTTTTCACTTCGTTAGAATTTATATATGAAAATTAATCAAACATTAGTTGTAATGTATTTCTGAAACATGTTTCTGTTTCATTCACAATTGCAGTGCTAGAAATAAGAGCAATTGTATTAAATTAGTTAGTTAAAAGTTATTGAAACTATTAATTGTTTATGTATGTAAACAAAAGCTTCAACCATTTCATTGAAATTTAACATGCATTTTTTTTAATATAAAGCAATATCCTTTCGCGTTTATTGCGTAAATAAATAGATTTGTATTGGTGAATTTGAGCTTTACTATTGCTGGGACTAGTGCATGATAAATCTGTTGAAATCTAAAGTTTTTGTGTATATTTAAAGTGCGTGGGGTGCCAGCTCAGATGTTGTTCTCATTATCTGACTATAGTTCAAAATTATGAGACCGTATTTTCTGGTTTTTCTTTAGTGAAAAAACCCAAATCTGTCAGCCATAACCCATTCTATAGTTCTAGACCGAGGTTAGTGCATCAACGAATTATATATAACTATATATTATTAACTATATAACTATACATTAACTATATAACTATACATTAACTATACAACTATACATTAACTATATAACTATACATTAACTATATAACTATACATTAACTATATAACTATACATTAACTATATAACTATACATTAACTATATAACTATACATTAACTATATAACTATACATTAACTATATATTATTAACTATATAAATATACATTAACTATATAACTATACATTAACTATATAACTATACATTAACTATATAACTATACATTTACTATAATACTATACATTTACTATAATACTATACATTTACTATAATACTATACATTAACTATATAACTATATATTATTAACTATATATTATTAACTATATATTATTAACTATATATTATTAACTATATATTATTAACTATATATTATTAACTATATAACTATATATTATTAACTATATATTATTAACTATATAACTATATATTATTAACTATATAACTATATATTATTAACTATATAACTATATATTATTAACTATATAACTATATATTATTAACTATATAACTATATATTATTAACTATATATTATTAACTATATAACTATATATTATTAACTATATATTATTAACTATATAACTATATATTATTAACTATATAACTATATAGTATTAACTATATAACTATATATTATTAACTCTATAACTATATATTATTAACTATGCAACTATATATTATTAATTATATAACTATATATTATTAACTATACAACTATATATTATTAACTATATAACTATATATTATTAACTATATAACTATATATTATTAACCATATAACTATACATTATTAACTATATAACTATATAGTATTAACTATATAACTATATATTAGTAACTCTATAACTATATATTATATATAATTACTGTAGATTCGCATACCCACATAAATGAAATTGGGAATCTGAACATTAGAAAATAATTTTTATAGAATAATTTTTTTAAAACATCAGAAAATTATTTTCACAGAAATAAATAAGCTATCCTTCTAAATAAAAACACACCGTGATTTTTCATTTAATTATTGACAATAAATTTGGTACATAATATCTCTAATTGTCAACCTTGACAAATAATGTAATAACGGAAAAGGAAACAATCGATAATATTTCGTTTTTTTTTATAATTCCCTGTAGATACTATATAACTATGAATATATAATTATGAATATTTATTCGATATAAAGCAAATATACATCGCACAGTATTTCTTCAAACCAAGAACAGGGTGATATATTAAATCATTTATATGACTTTAAAAATTCTTTTGGATAAATATATTAACACGTATTAAAAGATATAAGAAAATTAATGATAATTATAATTCTAAAGTGAATATTTATTCGATATAAAGCAAATATACATCGCACAGTATTTCTTCAAACCAAGAACAGGGTGATATATTAAATCATTTTTATGACTTTAAAAATTTATTTGGATAAATATATTAACACGTATTAAAAGATATAAGAAAATTAATGATAATTATAATTCTAAAGTGAATATTTATTCGATATAAAGCAAATATACATCGCACAGTATTTCTTCTAACCAAGAACAGGGTGATATATTAATTCATTTATATGACTTTAAAAATTCATTTGGATAAATATATTAACACGTATTAAAAGATATAAGAAAATTAATGATAAATATTAAACAAAAAACACTACATTACAAAGGTTTCAATATTTTTTTTTTTTGCATGTTCTTTAAAATAAAAGATAACAATATGTTCCATCTAAGCTAAATCAATCACTCTATTCGATAAACTACAAATTGTGTGGAATAATTATTAAACAATATTTTAAAAAATAGTATACTCTTGGGTGATTTTGAAGGCATTGAGAAGATTTTATTTATGCATTTAACGGAGAAAAAAAATCTAATCTAATAATAGTTGTTTTGAAAATTTTCATTTTCCTGGAGAAAATATTCATTTTCATGCCAAATCTTTTGAACCAAATTACCATATGATTATTAGCAGTAAAAATAATTGTTAAAATGGGTACAAAAAAATTGTTAAAATGGGTATTTTTTAAGGTTGTAAAAAACAAAGGTGTGCCAAAAGGGTAAAAAGAAAGAGAATTTGGTTGTAATAGCTCAGTTCTTTTTTAACATATCGAAACAATTTAAAATAGAAACATTCTTTCAAAACTACTGTTCTAGTTTCTCAAGTTTCATTAAGATTGGTCTATTAATGGTGTGAATATGAAGCACAATACTTAACTCTTACGTCAATTAGACATATTTTTTTCAGTTTAGTTTTTATAAGAATACATTTAAATAACTGTAACCAGTTTTTTAATTAAGCTATAAGAAAAATATCGACTTTAAAACCTTTTTCTAAGAACAGATTTTATCAAGGCTTTGTCGTGAAAGGGTCGTTATTTTCAGAGTTATGAGCGAATAAACCAAAATCCCTTTTGAACTAAGCTGTCGAATTAGGTATAATATTAAATATCACAAATAATGTATCCAAATGCTCGAATTTCCTACAATTTCACAAATTATTACTATGAGTGATTTGGGAATAGTTTATTTTGATATTCAGATACTTCTAATTTATTTATAGATACAAATATGCAAATAAATAAGAATGTATTGAATTATTTATTCCAAATTTATATTTTCTTTAAATTTTGTAAGCAAATGTACTTTTAAATAGATATTTATATCAATATTTATAACGAAATGGTTTTTTTTAATTTATACAGATACGTTTGCTTTCATAACATTTTAAATCTTAATAACACGATAAGGTCTCTGTATGAAAATGTATTATTTATAATATTAGTTAAAATATATGATTATCTAAACATCCATTCTAGCATGATGGAGTAGATGTTTAGATTATTTGAATATTAGAATATAGAAGAAGACTATTTGAATATAGAATTTCTGGAGTAATGGATACCACTGCCTTGATCAAAAATTGAGTATACAAAGTTTGGCATTGGATATTTAAATTTTTATTTCAAACTAAAAATGATTCAAAGTAGCGTCGAAAAGAGCTCCGAATTTATTTTCAACGGCTTTGAAAGGTACTCTCACTGCAATCGGTACCCCAGGCATTTATGGAAGCGGTTGAAAAAAAAACCTCTCTGCTGCTTCGCCCTCTTTCGTCCAGGCAATTAGAGTCGGCCTTTGTAATCCTGGTACTGAAAAAGATAGGACCCCGTGGTCAGTGGCGCCGGAATTTATTTCAAAGAGGTATGCCACAAAAAAAAAGTACTATTTGACATTTGGTAAATTGTTTCTGGAATCTTTTTTAAAACACATTATTTTTATGAATATCGGTATGGAAGCCGCCATATCTGCCTTACCGTTCCTGTCCAATGCCCATGGTGGTGACCTTTAACACATGTGCACCTTAACGTGGGCGTGGCTAGTTGGGAGGCGTGTCACATGGGATATTTTCAAATACAACATAGCTTTGAAATTCCTTAAAATTCAAACCTATAAAAACCCGGATTTCAATTTCAAGATATGATGTAAATAGAGAAATGTTGTGTTAAACATTTATGTTACATGGAGATGGATTTGACTTGTTTTGACTACTTTTTTTATGGAAGAAAAACTTGTTTTCCCCATAGCCTTACATTATCGGCCGAAACGAAGATGGGTGGTATCGTAGTCGTGTCTTCCCCCTCTCCCCCACCCCCCAGCACCTTTGAGGGTTGTTTAAATGTTCATTACTGCACACTAAGAATGTTCATTATTGCACTTGAACTGCAAATCCTTCCCCTGAAAGGATACCAACTATAATGAATAAATCTGTCTATTATTTCCTTTCTTTTATGTGCTAACAGCGCCAGATAACTTTCTTCTGGGCGCCTTATAACTTATGAACGGGAAGCGAAACGAATGTATCCTTGATATGAGTAAACACAAATAAAATATTAATATAATTGCAGTTTTAAAAATAGAATTCCTTCAAAATATAGTTTTATCATTTTTTTTTTTTTTTTGCTGAGTACGGGGCACTTTAACCGCGCGGGGCCATGTGGGGTGGCACGCGCCGCAACCCCCTAATATTGATGTCCCTCGTCCCATCCTCTTTTATGCAAGAACTATTTGCACAATTAAGCGGCGCTATGATTTATTAATCCATTCTAATCAGTTTATTAGGTCGTACTCTAGAAATAGTGAAACATCATTGAACGGGAACATAGAAATTCTAGGTAATCGTTAACTTTTAAAAATTAATTCATAGAGGGTACGAATAGTGGCGACATCTACTGCGAAATTGAGCAGACATATTTAAATTACGCTGAAAATATAAAATATCTTTTAAAATTTAAATTAAGCAGACAAATTTAAATTAAGTTCAAAATATAAAATAAATTTTAAAATTTAAGCGTTCAAATATAAATAAATTTTAAAATTTAAGCGTTCAAAATATAAAATAAATTTTAAAATTTAAATTAAGCAGACAAATTTAAATTAAGTTCAAAATATAAAATAACTTTTAAAATTTAAGCGTTCAAAATATAAAATCTCTTTTAAAATTTAAATTAAGCAGACAAATTTGAATTACGTTCAAAATATTAAATAACTTTTAAAATTCAAATCATTGAGGGGAAGAATAGTTGTTGCGACACCATGAATTCATATTAACCCGTGACGTAATAGCGGGCCAATCAGAGGCCGCTGCGGTTACGTCATGGAGTAATGTAGTTGTATATTTTTTAGTAGCTCTTCAGATCTTGTGAAAGTATGAAGTGTGTGTATCTCTGTGCCTTTCTGTCCGTCCCAAGGAAGAATAAATTCTTGTTATGAACTTGATGTCTTATTATCAATTAGAATCCTGCGCTGTATCCAACGGGTAGTTGGGTCGAACCGGTTGACTTTCAACATAAGTGGCGTCCGCGACAGGACAGTGCAGGACGATGGACGACATACAGAAACTGAAGGCTCAGAGAAGAGTTCTTAGGACTTCTTTTACTATAAATGTAAAGAAGATAGATTCGGAATTTGAAAAAGATATAGTTGACCTAAAGAAGATTACTGTCTTGAAAGAGCAACTGAAAGACAAATTCCAACTAGAAATAGAAATATCTCAAGAAGGTGTTAGTGATATGCTTCTCAAAATGAAGGACGATGGAAAGACCTTTTCTGAGGACTTTGAAGAAGCAGAAAACTATCGGGATAAGTACTTGGAAGTTACGTTCCTGATAGAAAAGGAACTTCAAAGTAGTGTGCCAATTGAGAGAGTGGAGAAGCAGAGAAAGTTTACCTTACCTCAAATCGAACTGAAACGATTTAATGGTGAGGCCAAGGAATATTTGGCATTCTGGAGCCAATTCCAGAAAATCCATGATGACCAGAGCCTTCCGAATGAAGACAAGATGCAATACTTATTGCAAGCCGTGGAGCAGAAGTCCAAGGCTGAGAGACTTGTGCAGAGTTTCCCGGCAACAGCCGAAAATTATCCGAAGGCAATAGAACAGTTAAAGGACAGGTTTGGGAGAGAGGATTTGCTTGTTCAGGTCTATGTTCGAGATCTGCTAACATTAGTCATGAAAAATGCATCTACCGGACGAGCAAAGACTGACCTTCCGAGCTTGTACGATGAGCTGGAAGGGAAACTTCGAGCCCTGGAGAGCCTCGGACGCACGCAAGAGAAATATGGCGACTTCCTGACACCGTTAGTGGAGAGCAGTCTCCCCGAGGACGTTCTTATTTCTTGGGAACGCAGCAGAAACCACCACGAACTTGGTGAAAACAAGAACACTCGTTCCCTAGAGAATTTAATGATTTTCCTCCGACAAGAAGTGCAAGGTGAAGAAATGGTTCACCTGGCTCGTACCGGATTTGCGAGTCACAATTCCCGGAAAAAAGAACCCCTGCGGTCCACCTCAAACGATAAATTAAATGAATTCTCTACAGCAGCAGCATTAGTAAGTTTAGACAATCCAGGTAAGCGACCAATTTGCATATTTTGTGATAAATCGCATCCAGTCATAAATGTTTTGCTGCGAAGAAAATGGCTTTGGATGAAAGATTAAAAATATTGTCAAAAAAATGTGCATGCTTTACCTGTTTAACTAAAGCCAATCATTTGAGTAAATTTTGTAATTTAAAAGTTCATTTAAAATGTACATTTTGTAATCTTTCTCATTATAATATTATGTGTAAGAAACAAGAAACAACGGCAAATGTAAACTCAATAAGTGCACCCTTTTCAGAAATTTCTCTTTCCAATGTCAGTACAAATCAAGTTGTCTATTTACAAACTCTGTGCGCACTTATAAGGGGTCAAGGCCGCGAGAAGCGCATACGAATTCTTTTCGACTCTGCAAGTCAGAACTGCCACGTCAGCGAGAAAGTAATTGCGCACTTAGGATTAGCTCCTCATAGAACTGAAACCATAATTCACTCTTTATTTGGAGGCCAGGAAACCGATCCGAAAAATCACGGGGTTTATTCGATTGAATTGCGCGATTTGAAGGGCGTGTTTTCTGTCTGTTTGGAAGCTCTTTCGGAGGAAAAGATATGTGGGTTTGTTCCTAAACTAACGGATCGTAAAATTTTAGATGATTTAAGGAAATTAGATATTGAGGTAACAGATTCCTTCTGTGAAGAATCTGAAATTGATTTGTTAGTGGGAGCAAATGTTTTTGGACATTTATTAAATGGAAAAACTGTTGTATTAGACTCGGGTTTGACCGTCCTTGAAACTAAGTTAGGAAATACGGTAATAGGAAAGCAAAATGATATATGTCGAATTGATAACGTTTCGACTAGTCTTGCAATGCATGTTAATAGCATTCATTTGACTGAGTTATGGGGCCTCGAAAATCTTGGAATAATGGATCCAACTCAAGTAGATAGTGAAAAGAGTTCTTTCAAAGAACATTTAGATGATTTTCGAGATAAATTAACAATTATGTCAGATGGAAGATATGAGTTAGAACTTCCCTGGAATTACGCATCAGGTAACCTACCTGATAATAAAGGATTAACAAAGATGAGACATGAGAAAATGATTAAGCGTGCGAAATGTAACGATTTTCTTAATGATTTTAATTTAAAGGTTATTGAGCGCGTACCGGAAGCAGAGTTAAATAACAAAGGTCATTATTTGGCTCACAGACCTGTAATTAAAATGCAAAGCCAGACTTTTAAAATAAGACCAGTATTTGATGGATCTGCGTGTGAGAAAGGGAAACTTTCTCTTAATCAGTGTTTAATTAAAGGAATTAACCTTATTGAATTAATACCTGATATAATAGATAGATTTAGATTATTCCCGATTGGATTGAGTGCTGACATTGAGAAAGCCTTTTTAATGTTATCCGTTGCACCAAAGGATAGAGACTATTTGAGATTTTTTTTCCCTAGTGAGGAAGGTGAATTAATTTATAGACATTGTCGAGTAGTTTTCGGGTTGAATGCTTCGCCCTTTTTATTAGGTGCATCACTAATGCATCTTCTAGATAATTCTCTTCCTGAATTTAAAGATGTTGCTCAAAAGTTAAAAAGTTCTTTTTATGTAGATAATTGTCTTACTGGTGTAAATAATGTAAATGATGAAGAGAATTTCATTGAAAAGGCAGAATTGATAATGTCAAAAGGTTGTTTTAACTTACGAGGTTGGCAAAGCAATGTTGCATGTAAATATTCTACTCAACATAGTGGAGATGCTTCACTTCTGGGAATGATATGGAATTTAGACAATGATACTTTAAGGTGTAACATTGATTTTAAAGCCTTAACATGCGAGACTAAAATTACTAAAAGATTAATTTTGTCAACAGTACATAAATTTTTTGATGTAACAGGTATGTTATCTCCGGCAACTTTGCCTCCCAAATTGCTGTTGCAAGACACTTGGAAGTTAAAACTGCCTTGGGATTCTGAACTGCCAAACGATATAGTGCGTAAGTTTCTGAAGTGGTTTAAGGAAATACATTTGCTAAAAGAGGTAACTGTACCACGTTACACATTAATTAATGAAACATCTGAGTTGCATGTTTTTGTTGATGCTTGTAAAACATCTTATGCTGCCTGTGTGTTTGTTAGGTCAGTAGAGGAATCAGAGGTTAAAGTTACCCTTATACGTGCTAAGACCAAAGTGGCTCCCTTAAAACCATTAAGTATCCCTCGATTAGAATTAATGGCATGTTGCATTGGAGCTAGGCTCTGTAATTCTATTATCCATGCACTTAATTTACCAGATATTAAAGTTATATTTTGGTCTGATTCGGCTGTGGCACTTGGGTGGATAAAGGAACATGGTAATTGGTCTGTGTTTGTTGCCAACCGAGTTAAGGAAATTAAAGAATTAACTCAATTCCAATCTTGGAGACATGTTCCGGGTAACATGAATGTAGCTGACTTGTTATCCCGATCTTGTTCTCCCAAAATGTTGGAGTCTAAATGGTGGGAGGGGCCACTGTGGTTAAAAAATAGTTGTGAGCATTGGCCTATTAGTGAAATTTGTTGTGAACCAATAGATGTAAATTCTGAAAAGAAAAAGACAGAATTGGTCAATTTAAATTTAGAACATGAAACTGTACCTTGGTATGCTCTAAGAATATCTGATTATGATAAAATACAACAATAGTGGCGGCATCTGGTGGGAAAGTAAGCAGACAAATTTAAATTACGTTTAAAGTATAAAATCTGTAAATAATAATAATAATTTTTAAAAAAATATATTTAATCATACATTTAGGCATTTTAAGTTTTATAAAATTACAAAATTTTTTTGTTTAGAAGTTTAGGGAAAAACAATGTGCAAAATACGTATGCACATGAAATGCAGACTGAATTTAAGTAAGATTTTCATGCTGTGCATTCCCCTAATTACGTTTGAAACATAATGCATGCTAAAATAATGACGCAAGGAATAATAGACATGAGATTTATGCGGACATACAACATATTAAATAAAAAATTACCATAATTAAACACACCCACATTTCATTTAAAGATAGTAGATGATTATTTGTAAAGTTTATTTAAATGATTTTTTAAAAAAAATATTTTATATAAAAGAGCAATGATGGTTTTACAAAAACTAACTGATTAAAAAAAGTAAATAATTAATAAAAACAGTTTAACTAATTCATAAAGTTCAAAGTTTTATTGAAAAAGTTTTTTAAACTCAAAAGTTTATTTTGTTTAAATTTGAAATGGAGATAGACCTTTATTTTTACCAAACGTTTTCGATATGAAATATAGAATATGAAATGTACCGTTACAATTTAATTTGCTTGTAATTTGGGAACCTTCACTTTTTATAATTACTAGTAGCTACCCAGTGTTTATTTGAAATTTTACTCTTGTATTTGAAATTTTATATTTGTATTTGAAATTTTATATTTGTATTTGAAATTTTATATTTGTATTTCAAAATTTATATTTTATTTCAATTTTATATATATATATATTTTTTATTTTGATATTGTTATTTGAAATGTTATATATTAAAAAAAAATATTTGAAATTTTATATATTTTATTATTTACCAAAATTGTGTAGCACAATTTATGTGTAGTGCTTCCATCTACAGGGAATAATTAGTCCTAAATGTTTAAATAAATGTTTAATTTTGTAAAAAACAAAATATGAGCTTGTATCACCCGAGAATCTTTATTTGATTTCTTTAAAGCAGGAGTCGGCTCTGAAACATTTTAAAGAAAAATAAAGTAAATAAAAGGAAGTTTTAAGTTACTGTAAAATATTTCGTTTTATTGGAGGATAGTCTATAGTGAAAATATGTAACTAAACAGTAATAACACTAATTAAGAGTAAAAAAAAAGGAAACAAATTCATACACAAAAATTTTGTACGTAAAAATCCATAATTTTAGTTTTGTAAACTAATTAAAATTGTTCAATACTGTTCATTGTATTATCTATAAGATTTTTGCTTTGTATATTTTTGCCTTATCATCCATACTCTGTTGACGTAGATTTACATTAGTTGTTATAAACAATTTTATATCACAGCCAATAAATAATTGTACAAAGATAAAGATAAATAAATTGGTAAGTTCAATGTTTAAAATTGTATTACTAGTAATATTGTTTAAAGCTCCTTATTACATTATAAAAATGTTGTGCTTGTTCATAAAGTACAAAATAATTATACAATTAAAAAAAAACTATTACAAAAATAAAACTTTAATTTCTACATTTGTGAATGGAATTAATTGGATGCCCATTTTTTATGTTGACAAATAATTAAAATGATAATTTAGTTATATATTTTTCGTTTCTATGTATTATATGGAAAAATGAAATAGTAAATTTGTACGTTTTATTAATTTTATCCGTAAATATTCAAAAAATAATATTTTTGACAGGAAACATTAAATACACAGTGCGTACGTAACGGTAGGAAGCATCTATTGAAGAAGTTGCATATACTAGAAAAACTAAATTTACTTCAAAAATATTTTATTTTGTTAGAACATTGACGAAAACTTCTTAATCTCATTTATTACGTTCGTTTTGCTTAATAAGTCAAACACTTTTTTTTTGGACTCAGTACACTGTCAAATCAAGCAAGAAAATGTATTTTAAAAAAATCCCTAATTAATAAAATTTTACCACATTTATACGCATTAAAACGAGCTAAAAGTCGAAATCACTTCCTTTTGAATGACTGCGCTCTATCAAGATCTTCCCTCTCCCATTCTTCTAACTACCGCTCTCCGAACCAGTGACATTGCGTCATCATTATTTTTTCGATTGGCGCTGCAATAAAGCTCGGAAGATTTCCTGGACTGTGAACAAGGAAAGCTAAGATTGTTATTCTTTTGATTTTTTTTTCTCCCTCTCTCTTAGATTAGTTTTTTCTTTCATATACTTAACAGTAAACTTTTGGCAATATTGTTATGAAATTTAAAATCATAATAGTTATAAGTTGATTTTTATTATTAATCTTTTTATTAAAATATTTTGACAATGTAACTTTTTATATTTGATTTTTGTTTTATTATTATTTTTATGATAAATAAAACAATGTTTTATTGCGCTCTTATTGCCCTTAAAGAAAAGAATGTGAACTTTTTAAAACAAATTTGACACATCAGCTATATTATACAAATCTTAAACCCCAAATTTTCCTTAATAGTTTTTTAATAAATTTTAATAAAATCCTGTTATTTATTCTTTGGTAAAGTAAATATATTTTTAACTACTATTTAATACCTTGCACGAAATACAGGATAACCATTAAGAGAAAGTCAGGCATTGAAAATGTTCTTTCAGTTTAAAAGTTTACATGATGGGTTTAGGCTTTTTATATACGTTATGAAATTCCATGATTCAAAATATGTTTTCTTTAAAACCACAATCCGTGGGTAAAAAATATCATATGTGAAAAAATATCCTAACGTTGACTAAGGGTCAGTTTCGTTCCGAAACCATTTTTACCTAGTCCTGTAGCGTCAGGTTGCGTTCCGCAGCTTCTTTTGGGTTGGTTCGTTAAATAAACGTTGCATTAGAGCTGCACAGTGGGCTATTGACGATGGTTCAGGATCTATCTCGAAGGAAAGACCATGGAATACTTCCTGATATTTTTAATCAGTCGATTTCGAGACCAAGCAATTTAAAAACAGCTGGTACCTCCTTGGAGCAGTCGTTTGGGGATACTCAACCTCTCCCAGAAGTCGGTTTCGGCAAAAGACAATGGCACATTGCTGTATAAAAAAAAGCTGCAGCGGTAAAGTGCATTTTCGATCAGTGTTAGTCCTCGCTCCATTGCTTATAGTATTATCTTCAAGCTCAGTGGGATCAACAAGGTTGGTCCAGCTAGTATCTCCTAACTATTGAACAATGAATATCTAACTCTTTCTTATAATCCATTTCTTCTGTAAAATTAACATATTATTCACTGGCAACATGTTTTTTAAATATTCTATTTTGCCTGCATAAACCTTTACGAAACCTGCACTTTCCCTTTAAAATGTTCAATTCTGAATTCATTAAACCCTCATAAAACCTTCAAATTTACAACTTTTATGAAATTTTGTGTTTAGTTTTATCTGGGATTTTACGTCGCGAGTTTGTTTTGTGTGAGGAAAGCTGTTCAAAAGGTTGCAATACCGAATACCACAACAATAAGTTTAAGTACAGGACAAGACAAGGGTCCATTTAATTCCAATTTTAATAATATAGAAAATATAATTTAATAAGTTCCTTTTTTAATTACAATTTTATATGAGATATTGCTTTTCGTTTATGAAATTCAAGTGAATGTAACATATATTTCACTATTTGTCCATAGATGGCGCCATGAATAAACAGTCGCAAATAAATCAACGAAAATAGGGTAAATAAGTATTGACTTCGTATGGGGCTTTTCTGACGAATATTTAGAAAGGGCCTTTTAATACATACAATTATGTTTAAAAAAATCATTGAGTTTAAAATTTGTAGTGCATTAGCACTAATAAAATTCTACGAATTACAATTAAATGCACTAAATTGTAAAAATAAAACTTATTTAAAATAAATAAATTGATTTCCCTTAATAATTAATTAAAACAAGTTTTCTAAAGAAAATTAATGAAATTTCTTGAAATGTAAATTTACCAAGAAAGTCACACCGCTTCCTGAATCTGAAATATAGAATATTATTATATAAAGGAATATTTTGTAAGCTAATGATTATTTGTTTTCTCAATCAAACTTCGATTTATTTATTAATCGTGGAATGATAAACATCCGAACGAATATAAATAGGCTATTTAAGAAAGAACATATTAGGTAATTGAAGTCTATAAACAATTACATATATAAACTCTTATTTAAATTTTAAATATACTAAGATAAAATTTGTATTTTCGTATTAAATACAAGGTACTTCTAAATTAATCGTTCAATTTAAATTTAAATAGCTTTAAAAAATAATAACAACAGATGATTAGGAATCATGAATGATAAAGAAAATATCCTATATGTCAGTTGTGTACGTTTATACACGTTTTTGTGTGTTATATACATATAATAATCTAAAACTTAGGCCTTTTTTAATTCATGGTTTGTGTTTCATTCTGTGTTGTTATTTAATGGAAACACATAATAATATTTGATATATAATTCTTTCTGAATTATCCTATATCTGTTTTTAGGACAAGAACGATCCGTTAATTTTATTAATTTTTAAAAAAAATATTTTGAATATATAAAATTTCTCTAGGCTTCAAGGCTTTTTTTCAAGGTTTCTCTAATCCTTCAAATCAAACAGTTCCGTGATTTCCATAGATTTTGCAACAAGGTTGTGCCTCGAACCTAGAAAAATTTTATATATTCAAAATATTTCAAGGTTTCTCTAATCCTTCAAATCAAACAGTTCCGTGATTTCCATAGATTTTGCAACAAGGTTGTGCCTCGAACTTTAAAACCATTTTTCTTAAAACTATTAACTATGACATTCGTTGTTCTTGTTCCAAGCCACATAAATTTATAGCTTAAAATACTGCATTGCAATATACCTTTTATTTGAATATAACTTTTATTTATTATATAAAATGATCGAAAGTATACTAAAAGTTTGTTAACCGTATATACTAACATTTTTACAATAACTATACAATTAAAATTTTTATTTAGTCCACCTTGAACGTTTAATTAAAAAACATCGGAAGAAATTTCTCGAATACTTATTACAAGTTTATAAAAATATTATTTTTTTAAATACAAAAGAATATTTACTGTATCGAAAACCTTGAATTATCTTGAATACTAAAATTTACATTAAATATATAATATATATTCGATAAATCTTAATAATTTTCGTCTGAAACCTCAATAAAACCGTTCAAATATAGGGTGCTTTGAAACGTTGCATAAAATATCACGTGTTCCTGTGATGTATCACGGGCAGTAGGGTTT
The DNA here is from genome assembly GCA_963932185.1 of Troglohyphantes excavatus. NCBI lineage: Eukaryota > Metazoa > Arthropoda > Arachnida > Araneae > Linyphiidae > Troglohyphantes > Troglohyphantes excavatus. The sequence continues at coordinate 46,359,153 of OZ010666.1, forward strand.
TACGTAAAATATCATTTCAGAAGAAATAAAGATTAATCGTGAACAAAAACCTCGTCAATGAAAGGAAGATATTCAAACTGTTACTTATGAAACCACGTACGCCCCTTCACACCAAAAGTTTTCCTACTTTATTTTCAAATTTTAAAAGCATCAGCTTCTAATTTTCTATCGAACGATATCCAAAATCGTGTTATTTGTCTCGAAGAATGATTGGGAAACACTAAAAGAATAAAATCATATCGCGGTGTTTCAGTCCTAATACTTCATGTAACTGATTTAAAAAAGTGTTACTTTATAAAATAGACATAAAACTTAAATATAATCAACTTTAAAAAACTTTTGATAATACATTTCCATGAACGAATTTATTACAAGATTTAAAATACCATTGTATTACATTTTTCCATTAAATTTGATTTTCATCTGTTTGAAGTACTTTTTAATTTTCTTGAATAATTTATTTACCTACTTAATTTCAGCAGTATGAAGTACTACATTTTAAAATAATAAGTTAATGCATTATTATATTTAAATTTTTATATATTTCTGAAACAGTCTAAATTAATATATGTATTTTTTTAATGTTTAGCAAAAATCAAAATTTTGTTCTAATTATTTTCTTGATAATCTGAATCAGTAGAGCAATTTTTCTTAAAAATTCGTTAAATGTTGTTTGCCTAAACAAATAACTTGTGAAAATATTGAGAGAAATAAACACTAATAACAACTAGCTCACAACATAAAAACTAAACAAAAAATTAATTTAATGAATTTTATCAAATACCAATAAAGAATCATACAAATTATTGGTTTCATATTAAAATTAATTTTAACATTAATATCCCAAAGGGATTCGTATATATTTAAAAAATGCAAATAAACGTTGTAATAATACATAAGTATATTTTAAAATAACTATTTTAAGTGTTTTGAAAACTTTCGTTCATTGAATGTTCCTTATGACCATTATTAATTTATATATATATCTAAGTAAATAAATATTAGATTTTCATTTCTATAAAATTAAAAATAATAAAAACCTGATTATTGTACCAGTTTATAGAGAATACAAAATAAATATTTATTTAGATGGTGCGGAGGAAACAAAATCAATAGAACAAAGTAGTTGTGTTCGTGTTTATTTCAGAAAAGTTCCTCGCAAAAGACTTGGAAATGAATATAATTTTTATCTTTTTATCGGGTAACTTCATATCTAAAAAAAAAATAAGAATAGTTAAGTTTTCCTACTCTGCAAATATTTACTTTGAAACAAACTCGCCTCTTCAGAAAGTGTATTCATACATTTAAAGAAACTTGTTTTCGGTTGGAATAAACTAACAACTTCCTTTTTATGATGAATATAGTTTCGTGAAGGTTTTATTCTACAAGAATGGGTACAGATGTAGTATAGGACATTTGGCGCGCGATGTGTTTTTTTTTGGCGTGGTTTTTATGGGTGATAAATTTATAGTATGGCAACCCCACCTGACATTGTTGGTATTTGCCGATTCTTGTGGCGACTTTCAATCTGGCAACCCTATGACGTCATCGAGCTGCGTAATCGTTTTTGTGCGTTCCCGGAACTATGTTTAACGGCAATTTTTCATCGCCAAAAAAAACAAAAAAACACTCCAAATGTCCTATACTACATCTGTTCCCAAGAATGTATCAATGTAGCTTCTGGAAGGACTTTTGTATTTATGCCACACCTTTCTGTCATTACTTCTGTTAATAACTTCTTCACGTCGCTCTGGTATCTTAACGGATAAGGATGTGGGCAACAGTTCCTACAGATCTAGGTTCGATTCCCGGTCTTGGTTGTCTTGTTGATAGTTACTGAAAGTGATTTATGAAGGCAGGCTATGTAGGTTGGCCTCTTCTCTTTTTATTGATTGTGCTTATTTTTGAGTGCATGTCTTTTTTAAAATTGAAACTTATGTATTTGGAGTCATAATAAGCATCAAATGTAATCAAACATGAGTAAATTTAACTTATTTTTGATTACCTATTTTTAACAGTTTACAAATTCCAAACAACATTGCATTTGACTTAGCACTAATGTGAACTTAATAAACAGTTAGATAAATACGTCAAACATTTCCGTTATGAAAATATTAGGTTAGTTATTTCCATTCAAGTGATCGGTGATAATATCGCTGTCTGTACTGTTTTTTAATAAAAATATATTTGTATTTGAAAAGCAATTCTGTGAAAATCTATAACAGTTAGTGTCTCTTGATTCAACTTTAAAAGAGCACCATAAAAAAAGTCACACAAAAAATCCCAAAATCCAAATTAGATTTTCTTTTAGTTCCAAAGTGACCGAAATAGTTTTTCGTTTACATCACGGAAGAGGTTTTTTTCAGCAATTGAAAAAAACTTATTTCAATAGAAAAACGGGAACTTGTCAAGCCAAGATACATTTAATTAAGACATCGTGGTAAAACTGGCGAGTTTTGTGTTAATGTGTTCGGAATGTATGTATTGGTGCTGCCTCCAGAAATATTAGATTAGAGTAATTTAATTGAAAATTCGGGGTATTTGTAGTGCGGATTGTTAATTCGTATTCAGTACTTGCTTCAATTGAATAACAAAGTTGAGAAGCATTTTATAAGATCTAGTTAAAATGGCAATTATCTTTAAAATATATCTACAAGTTCTGGTTGAGTTTTTATCATATGTTTGATACAAAGTAATCACTCCTATAATTTAATTACGTAATACTACCTAAACTACAAATAGCACTGATTTGAACATTTATTTTTCCATACAATTTTCAAATACAATAACTTTTTTATCTGTTTTATGAAATTAAAATACTATGGTATCGCAGAAAATAATTTCGAGTTTAGACAATATTAATTCATTTAGCGTAATGTTACTTTCTTTGCTCTATGCAAATATAAAGTTTAAAAAATACTTCTTTTGGGTAAAAATAATAAAAAGTTTTTAGTGTTATATAATACATGCCTTAATATCTTCTGAATCTAAATTTTTTTAATACTTTTATAGAATTAATGCTACGATTACAGAATTACGGATAGTTCAACCAAAATGCTAAACCAATACGAATAACGCTACGAAAATAAAATTTGGCATTCAAGTGATTCGTGTTCATGTTGAGAAGGAACAGCAAGAATACCTTCAACATTGAGAGGTTATATACTTCGATATCGGTTTCTAAGTATTGTTTGAAATCGGTTATAAAGAGTTCCCATAAAACTACTATTACAACGTGTTTCCAAACTTTTTTAAGTTTGATTTTAAAAATTGTCGCAATTGTCGCTAATGAAATAAAATATAATTTAGTCGTCCGATCTTCAGTCAAATGGAATTATTTTTAATCAACCACATTTATATATATATATATATATATATATATATATATATATATATATATATATATATATATATATATATATATATATATATATATATATATATATATATAATTTTCTTTTACTATGGTAATTACTATACTGTATATCATATCTCCTGTAATTCATATTCCTCAAAGCAGAAATACGTCTATGAATAATCAGCAAAATAGTATTTTCATCCCATCCCAGACGAATGTATCTGTAGGTCTAGCATTTTATTTGCCAAGGGAATCCAATACAGCATAAGCATATACGAGATGCTATCATATTTCCATTTCCTTTCAGATTTCAAAATTCCAAACGAAAAGCTGTTTTACCCAAAATAACTCATTTTCCACCTGAACTCCTTTTGATTTATTTCCATTTAAAAGAGCTGCTTCGTATCATTACGATATCATTTGAAATAAGAAACTTTTCTGGGAAGTTCGCATGAAAGGAATAAGTAAACATGCTGATTTTGGAACTAGTTTAGACGAAAGGAAAGTTTGACATTACGCCGAATAAATGTTTCAGCTTCAAAGAAGTCGTTACTTGATATACATATCATAGAATTTCAAACACCTTTTCTTAGAAAAGCTTCCGAAGAATTTAGTCGATGTTTAGGAACTTTCTTTACCAAAGTTCGTCTTCATTCTTAAATTATATTTCAAAATTCCTACTTCAAGATTGTATGTATGAAAAGCCTATAAAATATATATCTTTGGTTTGGTTCATTTTCGATAAAGTTATCATGGCTAAGCTGCGCAACACAGGTGCTGCTGAACACTTGATTAAGATTAAAAACTAAAAATTATATTGTGAAAAATTGATTATATAGAGAGATTTATTATAAAAAATTAAATAAATAATACTAAATTAGTTGGAACAGATGTAGTATAGGATATTTGGCGCGTTATTTTTGTTGGCGACAAGAAAAAGTCGCTAAAACATTTTTTTTTTTTCGATTTGCAAAGCTAAATTGTAGAATTTATTATAAAGTTTGATGCAACTGTTGTTAACTATCTTGTTGTATTCTTCCGCTTTCATTCAAAATTACCGTTAAAAATAATTCCGATAACGCATAAAAACGATTACGCGGCCGGATGATGTCATTGGGTTGCCAGTTTGAAAGTCGCCACAAGAATCGGAAAATACGAACAGTGTCAGGTGGGGTTGCCATACTATAAATTTATCGGTCCTATAAAACACGCCAAAAACAACTCGTGCGCCAAATGTTCTATACTACATCTGTACCAATTAGTTTATAGAAGAGAACAATTTTCAATAATTGAGGATTTGAAACATCTGCTCAATTGAATATACACTAAAACCAATTATCCAGTTCAACTGCGACCACACTGTAAAAAAAGAAGTGCTTAAAAATGAGTATCTGGATGTAATCGTTTTTTTTTTAAGTATTATTGGTTCGTAAATGAATATTGAACGTACTCAGAATTAAATTACCGCTAGTACTTAAAAATAAGAACATTTAGATATATTAATTTTAGGTATTATAAATTACGATATAAGAAATGTGTAATAAACGACATTTATAATTCCAAAATATTTCGTGCAAATATTCCGAAGAATAAAAGTTATGAGTTCCAATTTAAAGAACTATATCTTATGGTGGAGTTATAGATACATGTTCTTCGGCTCAGTGTTTCGTTCGTCGAGCGGAGGTTTATCTAGTTTAGTTTTGATTCGTGAATGGAATTTGTTCGACGTTTAAAGCGAGATATTTAACTACAGACAATTTCGTTTTGATTTAAATAAATAGAAATATGCATGAATTTGTTCAACAAAACTTAGCGGAATGGAATTTGAAGGAGTACTCTACGTGTTTCGAAAGTAAGTGCTATTAAATTTATAATCTTTAATGTATAACGCCATAGCAGTGTTCAATCGCTCAGTTAGTGCTGTCCCCGCACTTTTTTTGGATTTTGCCCTCAACCTTTTTTTATTGCACATTTAAAATAAAAATTATTGCATTGCCAAATCAAAAAAAAAAAGTTAGTACTTTTACCCCTTCCAACTAACATACGACAGACGCAAACCCGTCCGCCATCTTACATTTGAAAATATAATATAAAAAAATTATGAATCAATTAGAATGCCGATATTTACACGGAATACTCCATAACAACAAAACGTAGCTGTATGAAATTTACAGAGAACTTTTCTTGAAAAATTAGACATTTTTTGTGATAATTTTTAAGTTTGTACGATGTTCCATTGATATATTATAACTATTTTAATGTATGTCATTCACTTAACATGGATGACAATATCGTTTGCGATTTTAAGGAAAATTTTCTTTTCGTTATTGACACTATAAAAATGGCGTCATAAGTTTTGTTTGATTTAATATTTACTGAAAATATTCGCACATTGGGCTTTTTACTACAATACGGATTGTTACAAAAATTAAAATAGCTAGAATTTTATCTTATGGAAATGATTTATAATTGTTTTGTGTATTTTGTTTTGTTTGTATGCAGGTTAATTGTAACTATATTTGATTATCTTAAATCAAACTTTTAGAACAATTCTTTCATAATGCGAGTAATTTGTGTATTAACGTCATTTTTATTTATTTGGAAAACATTTTATGCACACATTTTTTTTAATGTACGAAGCTTAGTTTCATTGTGAATTTTCAACTCTATATTACTTTTTAATGTTTTTAAGGGAATAAAATTCCACAGATCCAACCGATAATTGAGAAAATGTTTTATTTAATGTGTCCAATGAATATTTATTCTTAAAACATTAAATGGCGATCATTAAAAGTAAAATTTAGAATAATTTATAGATTTTTTTTTATATTTGAAATGACTGAAAAGGAAATAATTCATTATTAGCGTAATAGAACATTTCTGAAACGCGGAATGATAAAGCTTTAGCACTGAAAAATCGCAATTTCATAGAATGGAACAATTTGTAATTTTTTCTTATATTTATTTATTGTAGAAAATTGATTACCAATGCCAAATATTTTAAATATGACATTTTTAGTTTATGAATCTATGGTGATGGTCAAAATATGTCCTTGTGATAAACAAGAGGGATAATAAAAGTTCATACTTATGGTACACGATTTTTTTTTTTTTTTTTTTGAAAACATATAGATTTTTTTCTAAAATTTGATTAAGATTTTGCATAAGTATACACTTTCATTTTCTTTGAATATGAAATCATAAATTTAATCTTACGAAATTTATAATACACTAATGATTCAATCGCATACTATAATATAGCAATTTGCAATTGCCAATAGCAATTTGAATTTTCCTACTAAAAAAAATTTCCTTTTTGATATTTATAGCTTTTACTCCTTTATATGCAAATTATACTTTTCTATTTAGAAATACGCTGTGCTATTCTACTGCTGCCACTATTGCTTCCATAAGGAATATTTACGAAACAATGTGGATCGAAGAAGAAAAAGATACTTCCAACTAGCGCACAGTCATTGGATCATTTTATTCAGTTTATCCCAGTACGTAATCTTCTGTTAAATAACCTAGTATCAGATTTTTAAATATTTGCAATGTCCACACTCAACAATTGCAGTAAACACTTCATATCATATTCAGTGGATGATGATATAAATAAAATTAAATCGATATTTGCATTTAAATTTTAATGACTTTAGTAGTGTAATTTGACGGGTATGGAGCCGCGGAGTACGGCGGAATACGGCGGAATAATGAGGAATACGAGGATTTGTGAGGATCTGAGTGGTGCTGCTGTGGATTTTTGGTGGATTTTGGTATCAAGCCGTGGATCAGGGCGGATCTCGTCTGTCAAGCCGAGGGGGCGTGGCCTAATGGAGATGACCTCAACCAATCAGGTGTCAGTAAGTGATGTCACATGCAGGGGGACATGGGAACAGGTGTCGACGCAGCGCTGCCCATGGGCAAGTCGCCGATGGGCATGTCACACCGTGTCTCAACGTGTTTTGTACAGGAATGGACCAATCAGAGTCTTGTGTGAGGATGACCTCATGAACAACCAATCAGGTGTCAGTAAGTGATGTCTATGGAGTGTCATGTAACATGAAAGTTGCTTTTTTTTGTTATTTTGCGTTTTTATTTGGGTATTGGTGGAAATTTGCGACGCACTGCATCTACGCATTTTTAATTATAAGCTGTGGGTTGTGACATATGTTAGGAATAGTTGGTTTTTGAAAATAATATTAGCTGTATATACAACTTCAATTTGGCGAAAGTAAATAAAATATGACAGAATTAGACTAATATTAGTTTTTAATATTTTATTTTAATATTTATTTATATTTTTTGATATTTCTTTATATTTTGATATTTATTTATATTTTTTGATATTTCTTTATATTTTGATATTTATTTGTATTTAATTTTTTTTTTTTTACATTTATTCTTTTTATTATTTATTTATATTTTTAATATTTATTTATATTTTTATTATTTAGTTATATTTTTATTATTTATTTATATTTTTACATTTATTTTTAATATTTAATTATATTTTAACTTCTATATTTTATTATTCATTTATATTTTAACTTCTATATTTTTATTATTTATTTATATTTCAACTTTTATATTTTATTATTCATTTATATTTCAACTTTTATATTTTATTATTCATTTATATTTTATTACTCATTTATAGTTCATATATATTTTAATATTTATTTATATTTTATATACGTATACATCTTTGCCAAAAAAAAAATAACTCAGTGAGAGCAATTACGCCCCACTAGAGCTGCACAATGAACTTATGTTAAAGGGAATGACAGTAGTGTATATATTTTAACTATGGTTAGTACAAAAGAAAAGAATTTTGCAAGAATGGTTTTAGAAAAATATATTTTATGTGACCAACTCCAGCATATAATTTCGCAATATAACTCTATGAGGAATCATCCTATGGGGGTAAATAACATACCATCGTGTACAGGAAGGTAGACCAGATTAATAAGTAAAGCTTTTTTTACCTTTTGACATGTGTACTAAGGGTATAAAAAATGACAGTCTGGGGTTCTATGAAAATAATGTTTATAACAATATACGTTTAAATTACAATTTATATAACGGAAATCAGTCTCAGTGGATGAAAAAAAAGTAATTAATATGAAAGCTGATACTTTGAAAAAGAACCTTGGGAACCAAAAACTTGTATTACGGTTAATTAAACTTTTTATAAAAGTAATGTGTTCTTTAAATGTTTTTCACATCATACGTAAAATTATTATTTTAAGAGGGAAAATATCATATCGTTATGACTAGAAGGAGGGATCTCACCTTGATCACAATTGGATGCATTAGAATTGCTTACTGTTTAGGAATATGATGTAAAAGTTACTCTATCGCACTGTTTGTTGTGCTGGGCTTGATAAGAGCAGATTTGGGGTTGGTATGTAAGATAATGGATCTATTACTTGTTCTAATACGTGTTGAATAAGGGAATTTGTCTTAGATGTTGCTGTTTTAGGGGTGTTTTATAATTGGTTGTTTGATTGAACGATACAGTGCAGCTATACAAAGGGGTTTATTTAAACGCTTGGTACAAGTACACATTTTTTCTTATGTCATAAAATTACACTATAACAAAACGCATAGGTGGATGGTAGAAATGAAGTAGCACCATACAAGGGGAATTATTATGGCTGGCTGATTAAATTTTCAAAGACTAAGAGGCAACAAGTTCCCATATGAGTACAATTGAGGGTGAATGTGTAGAATTTGGCGACATCAAGTATCCACAAGGGGACAATTTGAGAGGTGTATTCGTAAAATTGGCGACATAAAGTACTCATAGGGAGACGTTTGTAGGCGTATACATAAAATTGGGGTGAAAGCGGGGTTTGTAGTTGTACATTAGACAAGAATAAATGAAAAAGTTTAAGTTTGAAATAAATTATAAAAAGAATAAATGTTAAAAAAACAAAGTTAAAATACAATTTAAAAAGCAAAATGTAAAAAAAAAAAAAAGTTTAAAAAGAAAAATGTAAAAATAAAAAAAAGTTTAAGTGTGAATTAAAAACTAAAAGGTTAAGTAAGAAAAAAAAATAACTAAAAGTGAAAAAAAAATTTTAAAAGTGAAAAAAAATTTTTTATAAAAAATTTATATAAAAAAATATTTGAAAAAAGTTTAAGTGTGAAATAAATTATAAAACTAATAAATGTAAAATAAAAAGTTTACGTGTGAAATAGATTATAAAAAGTATAAATGTAAAAAAATAAATAAAAAGTTTAAGTGAAAAATATAATGTAAAGATAAAAAAGTTAAAAAACAGTAACTGTAAAATAAAAAAAAAGTTTGTATAAAATGAACTTTTAAAAGAAAAATGAAAAAAAAAAGTAAAAACAATATATATAAAAAAAGTTTTAAGTGTAAAAATAAAATTAAAAAAAAAAAAATTAAAAAAAAAAAAAAAAAAATGTAAAAAAGAAAAACGTAAAAAAAAAATTTTAAATTAAAAAAAAAAAATTTACAAACGAAAAACATGAAAAAAAAAAAGAAACGTTAAAAGAAAATTGCTAAATGTAAAAAAGAAATGTGTTAAATGTAAAAGATTAACCATCATAAGTTTTTTACCCGAATCGACCCAAAGCCATATGGTGTTACGGAACGTACTAGCCCCATATATGCACAGATGCCCGTGGTGAGTTCTGTGAATGGTCTACCCACTAATCAAACGACAAGTACCACAATTACATTAAATAATTAGCAACAAAAAAAGCAGGAAATACTACTATAGATATAAAAAATATTAACAAAGTATCGAAAATAGAACCAAAGGTAACTAATAAATCTGTATAGAATGAGTGTCTATAAATGTATAAGAGAAACCAATGTATATATTTCTACTAAAATGTTGACACATATACTAAATTTTTAACAAATTAAGTCAAATATTTGCGAAATAGAGAAAATAATACATACTTTTTAAAATTGTATCAAATAGTCTATGAATGGATAAAAAAAAATATCATGACATGTATTAAAAAAAAAATTAAAATAATGGACTTACGTGTAACACATTAAGTTAAGAAATTTATACTTATCAAAGAAAGTAACGTAAGTCATATAAAAAAAAAAAACCTGTAGTTAAGTACAATTGTTAATTGAATATGCTACAAAATATTGTCAAATTACACCATTTTTAGTGATAGGACAAGCAAACTTGTTAAAATGTCATATAATTATCAAAAATATTATACAAAGTACGAATTTAAAAAAAAAAGTAAATGCAAAAAGAAAAAAAAGTTTAAGTGTAAAATAAAATGTAAAAAATAAAAAAAAAGTTTAATAAAAAAAAAGTTAAAAAATAATAAAAAAAAAATTTAAGTGTAAAATACAATTTAAAAAAAAATGTAAAAAGAAAAAAGTTTAATAAAAATTACATGTAAAAAGAAAAAAGTAAAAAAAAAAAATAAAAGAAAAAAAGTTAAAAAAGAAAAAAAAAAAGTTAAAAAAGAAATAAAAAGTTAAAAAAGAAAAAAAAGTTAAAAAAGAAAAAAAAAAAGTTTAAAAAGAAAAAAAAAGTTTAAAAAGAAAAAAAAAGTTTAAAAAGAAAAAAAAAATTAAAAAAGAAAAAAAAATTAAAAAAGAAAAAAAAATTAAAAAAAAGAAAAAAAATTTAAAAAAAAAAAAAGTTTAAAAAGAAAAAAAAAAGAAAAAAAGTTTTAAAAAAATAGTTAAAGTGTAAAATACAATTTAAAAAAAAAAATGAAAACATAAAAAATTTAAAAAAAAAATGTAAGTGTAAAATTACATTTTAAAAGAAAATGTGAAAATAGAAAAAAAAATAAAAAGAAAATTGCTAAAAGTAAAAAAAAATAAAGGTGTAAAATGTTAAATAAAAAGACCTTAAGTGTAAAAAATAGAAGAAAAAAGTTTAAGTGTAAAATATTACTCATCATAAGCTTTTTTACTCGTATCCACCCAAAGTTATATGGCGTTACGGAGCGTACTAGCCCCATATAGGCGCAGATTCCTTGGTGAGTTCTGTGAATGGTCTACCCACTAATCAAACGATAAGTACCACAATTACATTAAATAATTAGCAACAAAAAAAGCAGGAAATACTACTATAGATATAAAAAATATTAACAAAGTATCGAAAATAGAACCAAAGGTAACTAATAAATCTGTATAGAATGAGTGTCTATAAATGTATAAGAGAAACCAATGTATATATTTCTACTAAAATGTTGACACATATACTAAATTTTTAACAAATTAAGTCAAATATTTGCGAAATAGAGAAAATAATACATACTTTTTAAAATTGTATCAAATAGTCTACGAATGGATAAAAAAAAATATCTTGACATGTATTAAAAAAAAAATTAAAATAATGGACTTACGTGTAACACATTAAGTTAAGAAATTTATACTTATCAAAGAAAGTAACGTAAGTCATATAAAAAAAAAAACCTGTAGTTAAGTACAATTGTTAATTGAATATGCTACAAAATATTGTCAAATTACACCATTTTTAGTGATAGGACAAGCAAACTTGTTAAAATGTCATATAATTATCAAAAATATTATACAAAGTACGAATTTAAAAAAAAAAAGTAAATGCAAAAAGAAAAAAAATTTAAGTGTAAAATAAAATGTAAAAAAAATAAATGTAAAAAATAAAAAAAAGTTTAATAAAAAAAAAGTTAAAAAATAATAAAAAGTATTAAAATAATGGACTTACGCGTGACAGTTTAAGTTAAAAAATTTATATTTACCAAAGAAATTAACATAAGTTATTATAAAAAAAAAAACTGTAATTAAGTATAATTGTTAATTGAATATGCTACAAAATATTGCCAAGTTATTCCATGGTAGCGATTTAACAACCAAACACTTTGTCTTTAAAGATTACGATAACGCAGTTTTAGAAACTAACATAGGGGCAAATGTGTATAATTATCATAAAATACTTCACATTACTGTTAAAATGTCATATAATTATCAAATATATTATACAAAGTAAGAAAAATATTACTTAATATGTTAAAATATTACCAATAGTACATGCCCAACAGATCAAAATGACCTTCAGCACCCTACGACACATGAAAACTTACGGAGATTAACAGCAATCTTGCCTCAAAAAATAAAACCAATAGTGTGCTGCTAAGGATAAAATGTCAAGTACACACCCAGTGTAGGAGATGTATACAAATAATATTGTTGAATTATTAACAAAGTGATTTCATTAATACTAAAATAAGGTCTTTGTTACAATAATATATATATATATGGAAATTAAGTTCTTATTAGTGAAATTTATGTAATATTTTTAGACTGCTTTGTTCAATTTATAATATGTAGGTAGAATTTTTACATAAAAAAAACCCCTTTGTGTTTATCAAAAATATTTCACAAATTAAGAAGGAGAATACCTAAGGAAGGTCTTTGCACATGATTATAGTACAAAACCATGTGGATTTACATCAATTTTACCAGGAACAAGGGGGTCAGTATACGGCTATGAGTCAAATAGTCAATTTTTCACCACATTCAGGCATTAATAATACAAATGCCTGAATGTGGTGAAAAATTGACTATTTGACTCATAGCCGTATACTGACCCCCTTGTTCCTGGTAAAATTGATGTAAATCCACATGGTTTTGTACTATAATCATGTGCAAAGACCTTCCTTAGGTATTCTCCTTCTTAATTTGTGAAATATTTTTGATAAACACAAAGGGGTTTTTTTTATGTAAAAATTCTACCTACATATTATAAATTGAACAAAGCAGTCTAAAAATATTACATAAATTTCACTAATAAGAACTTAATTTCCATATATATATATATTATTGTAACAAAGACCTTATTTTAGTATTAATGAAATCACTTTGTTAATAATTCAACAATATTATTTGTATACATCTCCTACACTGGGTGTGTACTTGACATTTTATCCTTAGCAGCACACTATTGGTTTTATTTTTTGAGGCAAGATTGCTGTTAATCTCCGTAAGTTTTCATGTGTCGTAGGGTGCTGAAGGTCATTTTGATCTGTTGGGCATGTACTATTGGTAATATTTTAACATATTAAGTAATATTTTTCTTACTTTGTATAATATATTTGATAATTATATGACATTTTAACAGTAATGTGAAGTATTTTATGATAATTATACACATTTGCCCCTATGTTAGTTTCTAAAACTGCGTTATCGTAATCTTTAAAGACAAAGTGTTTGGTTGTTAAATCGCTACCATGGAATAACTTGGCAATATTTTGTAGCATATTCAATTAACAATTATACTTAATTACAGTTTTTTTTTTTATAATAACTTATGTTAATTTCTTTGGTAAATATAAATTTTTTAACTTAAACTGTCACGCGTAAGTCCATTATTTTAATACTTTTTATTATTTTTTAACTTTTTTTTTATTAAACTTTTTTTTATTTTTTACATTTATTTTTTTTACATTTTATTTTACACTTAAATTTTTTTTCTTTTTGCATTTACTTTTTTTTTTTAAATTCGTACTTTGTATAATATTTTTGATAATTATATGACATTTTAACAAGTTTGCTTGTCCTATCACTAAAAATGGTGTAATTTGACAATATTTTGTAGCATATTCAATTAACAATTGTACTTAACTACAGGTTTTTTTTTTTATATGACTTACGTTACTTTCTTTGATAAGTATAAATTTCTTAACTTAATGTGTTACACGTAAGTCCATTATTTTAATTTTTTTTTTAATACATGTCATGATATTTTTTTTTATCCATTCGTAGACTATTTGATACAATTTTAAAAAGTATGTATTATTTTCTCTATTTCGCAAATATTTGACTTAATTTGTTAAAAATTTAGTATATGTGTCAACATTTTAGTAGAAATATATACATTGGTTTCTCTTATACATTTATAGACACTCATTCTATACAGATTTATTAGTTACCTTTGGTTCTATTTTCGATACTTTGTTAATATTTTTTATATCTATAGTAGTATTTCCTGCTTTTTTTGTTGCTAATTATTTAATGTAATTGTGGTACTTATCGTTTGATTAGTGGGTAGACCATTCACAGAACTCACCAAGGAATCTGCGCCTATATGGGGCTAGTACGCTCCGTAACGCCATATAACTTTGGGTGGATACGAGTAAAAAAGCTTATGATGAGTAATATTTTACACTTAAACTTTTTTCTTCTATTTTTTACACTTAAGGTCTTTTTATTTAACATTTTACACCTTTATTTTTTTTTACTTTTAGCAATTTTCTTTTTATTTTTTTTTCTATTTTCACATTTTCTTTTAAAATGTAATTTTACACTTACATTTTTTTTTTAAATTTTTTATGTTTTCATTTTTTTTTTTAAATTGTATTTTACACTTTAACTATTTTTTTAAAACTTTTTTTCTTTTTTTTTTCTTTTTAAACTTTTTTTTTTTTTAAATTTTTTTTCTTTTTTTTAATTTTTTTTTCTTTTTTAATTTTTTTTTCTTTTTTAATTTTTTTTTTCTTTTTAAACTTTTTTTTTCTTTTTAAACTTTTTTTTTCTTTTTAAACTTTTTTTTTTTCTTTTTTAACTTTTTTTTCTTTTTTAACTTTTTATTTCTTTTTTAACTTTTTTTTTTTCTTTTTTAACTTTTTTTCTTTTATTTTTTTTTTTTACTTTTTTCTTTTTACATGTAATTTTTATTAAACTTTTTTCTTTTTACATTTTTTTTTAAATTGTATTTTACACTTAAATTTTTTTTTTATTATTTTTTAACTTTTTTTTTATTAAACTTTTTTTTTATTTTTTACATTTTATTTTACACTTAAACTTTTTTTTCTTTTTGCATTTACTTTTTTTTTTAAATTCGTACTTTGTATAATATTTTTGATAATTATATGACATTTTAACAAGTTTGCTTGTCCTATCACTAAAAATGGTGTAATTTGACAATATTTTGTAGCATATTCAATTAACAATTGTACTTAACTACAGGTTTTTTTTTTTTATATGACTTACGTTACTTTCTTTGATAAGTATAAATTTCTTAACTTAATGTGTTACACGTAAGTCCATTATTTTAATTTTTTTTTTAATACATGTCATGATATTTTTTTTTATCCATTCATAGACTATTTGATACAATTTTAAAAAGTATGTATTATTTTCTCTATTTCGCAAATATTTGACTTAATTTGTTAAAAATTTAGTATATGTGTCAACATTTTAGTAGAAATATATACATTGGTTTCTCTTATACATTTATAGACACTCATTCTATACAGATTTATTAGTTACCTTTGGTTCTATTTTCGATACTTTGTTAATATTTTTTATATCTATAGTAGTATTTCCTGCTTTTTTTGTTGCTAATTATTTAATGTAATTGTGGTACTTGTCGTTTGATTAGTGGGTAGACCATTCACAGAACTCACCACGGGCATCTGTGCATATATGGGGCTAGTACGTTCCGTAACACCATATGGCTTTGGGTCGATTCGGGTAAAAAACTTATGATGGTTAATCTTTTACATTTAACACATTTCTTTTTTACATTTAGCAATTTTCTTTTAACGTTTCTTTTTTTTTTTCATGTTTTTCGTTTGTAAATTTTTTTTTTTTAATTTAAAATTTTTTTTTTACGTTTTTCTTTTTTACATTTTTTTTTTTTTTTTTTTAATTTTTTTTTTTTTAATTTTATTTTTACACTTAAAACTTTTTTTATATATATTGTTTTTACTTTTTTTTTTCATTTTTCTTTTAAAAGTTCATTTTATACAAACTTTTTTTTTATTTTACAGTTACTGTTTTTTAACTTTTTTATCTTTACATTATATTTTTCACTTAAACTTTTTATTTATTTTTTTACATTTATACTTTTTATAATCTATTTCACACGTAAACTTTTTATTTTACATTTATTAGTTTTATAATTTATTTCACACTTAAACTTTTTTCAAATATTTTTTTATATAAATTTTTTATAAAAATTTTTTTTTCACTTTTAAAATTTTTTTTTCACTTTTAGTTATTTTTTTTTCTTACTTAACCTTTTAGTTTTTAATTCACACTTAAACTTTTTTTTATTTTTACATTTTTCTTTTTAAACTTTTTTTTTTTTTTACATTTTGCTTTTTAAATTGTATTTTAACTTTGTTTTTTTAACATTTATTCTTTTTATAATTTATTTCAAACTTAAACTTTTTCATTTATTCTTGTCTAATGTACAACTACAAACCCCGCTTTCACCCCAATTTTATGTATACGCCTACAAACGTCTCCCTATGAGTACTTTATGTCGCCAATTTTACGAATACACCTCTCAAATTGTCCCCTTGTGGATACTTGATGTCGCCAAATTCTACACATTCACCCTCAATTGTACTCATATGGGAACTTGTTGCCTCTTAGTCTTTGAAAATTTAATCAGCCAGCCATAATAATTCCCCTTGTATGGTGCTACTTCATTTCTACCATCCACCTATGCGTTTTGTTATAGTGTAATTTTATGACATAAGAAAAAATGTGTACTTGTACCAAGCGTTTAAATAAACCCCTTTGTATAGCTGCACTGTATCGTTCAATCAAACAACCAATTATAAAACACCCCTAAAACAGCAACATCTAAGACAAATTCCCTTATTCAACACGTATTAGAACAAGTAATAGATCCATTATCTTACATACCAACCCCAAATCTGCTCTTATCAAGCCCAGCACAACAAACAGTGCGATAGAGTAACTTTTACATCATATTCCTAAACAGTAAGCAATTCTAATGCATCCAATTGTGATCAAGGTGAGATCCCTCCTTCTAGTCATAACGATATGATATTTTCCCTCTTAAAATAATAATTTTACGTATGATGTGAAAAACATTTAAAGAACACATTACTTTTATAAAAAGTTTAATTAACCGTAATACAAGTTTTTGGTTCCCAAGGTTCTTTTTCAAAGTATCAGCTTTCATATTAATTACTTTTTTTTCATCCACTGAGACTGATTTCCGTTATATAAATTGTAATTTAAACGTATATTGTTATAAACATTATTTTCATAGAACCCCAGACTGTCATTTTTTATACCCTTAGTACACATGTCAAAAGGTAAAAAAAGCTTTACTTATTAATCTGGTCTACCTTCCTGTACACGATGGTATGTTATTTACCCCCATAGGATGATTCCTCATAGAGTTATATTGCGAAATTATATGCTGGAGTTGGTCACATAAAATATATTTTTCTAAAACCATTCTTGCAAAATTCTTTTCTTTTGTACTAACCATAGTTAAAATATATACACTACTGTCATTCCCTTTAACATAAGTTCATTGTGCAGCTCTAGTGGGGCGTAATTGCTCTCACTGAGTTATTTTTTTTTTGGCAAAGATGTATACGTATATAAAATATAAATAAATATTAAAATATATATGAACTATAAATGAGTAATAAAATATAAATGAATAATAAAATATAAAAGTTGAAATATAAATGAATAATAAAATATAAAAGTTGAAATATAAATAAATAATAAAAATATAGAAGTTAAAATATAAATGAATAATAAAATATAGAAGTTAAAATATAATTAAATATTAAAAATAAATGTAAAAATATAAATAAATAATAAAAATATAACTAAATAATAAAAATATAAATAAATATTAAAAATATAAATAAATAATAAAAAGAATAAATGTAAAAAAAAAAAAATTAAATACAAATAAATATCAAAATATAAAGAAATATCAAAAAATATAAATAAATATCAAAATATAAAGAAATATCAAAAAATATAAATAAATATTAAAATAAAATATTAAAAACTAATATTAGTCTAATTCTGTCATATTTTATTTACTTTCGCCAAATTGAAGTTGTATATACAGCTAATATTATTTTCAAAAACCAACTATTCCTAACATATGTCACAACCCACAGCTTATAATTAAAAATGCGTAGATGCAGTGCGTCGCAAATTTCCACCAATACCCAAATAAAAACGCAAAATAACAAAAAAAAGCAACTTTCATGTTACATGACACTCCATAGACATCACTTACTGACACCTGATTGGTTGTTCATGAGGTCATCCTCACACAAGACTCTGATTGGTCCATTCCTGTACAAAACACGTTGAGACACGGTGTGACATGCCCATCGGCGACTTGCCCATGGGCAGCGCTGCGTCGACACCTGTTCCCATGTCCCCCTGCATGTGACATCACTTACTGACACCTGATTGGTTGAGGTCATCTCCATTAGGCCACGCCCCCTCGGCTTGACAGACGAGATCCGCCCTGATCCACGGCTTGATACCAAAATCCACCAAAAATCCACAGCAGCACCACTCAGATCCTCACAAATCCTCGTATTCCTCATTATTCCGCCGTACTCCGCGGCTCCATACCCGTCAAATTACACTACTGACTTTTATGCAAGAGGAATTCCAGACAATAATATCATTGTTTCAGTACTGACAAAAATTTAATTAATTTGGACTTTTATAGTAAGTCCTATCAAATAAGATTGTTTTCTAGAGTATTTTAAAACAGCGCTTGTGTATCATTTTTAAATTAATCAAAAGATTTCTGTAATGCAGAAAACATGCTTATTAATTTTTATTCCAAGATATTGAGATTTTTTTGTTATAGATGTCCTTATACGTTGTATAATGGAAGTTATTTAATGTATGTAATATTATATTAATTAATATGTTGATAATTACAGATTAAGAATGATTAGTTTTAGATGAACATAAATCAAAAGAAGTTGATGGACCATTGGGGACGAAAACTTCACACATTGTTAAAAATTAACAAATGTATTAATATTCTGGTGTTTACATTTACTTTGAATGACATTGCTAATTAATCATATGTATTGTCCCAATGTACAGAAAAAAATAGTCTCGAAATGATTTTATTTGTATTTATTTATTCATTACTTTCAGATTGGAGAAGGAATTGAAAAATTTATGAAACAGGACACACTTTTGGGAGGAGATAGAAAGCAACCCTTTATCCTAGCTGTTGGAGAAAAATTCAACCCTTCCCAGGCATTTGTAGTGTTTGAAGAACACTGCATAGCTGCAAATTCTTTGTTAAAAGCTGTTGATCTGTATTTGAAATTAACATATATTTAAAAGTAGAATTTTCAGCTTACAGCCGAAATGTGTGGCAATTCATAAATAATACATTTTATAAATGTGAATTTGATGCAGAGATCCCATCATGTGTTTTAGAGTTAAAAAATCGTCTGTAAAGTAATCATTTTTATAATGTCGTGTGTGTACAGTTTTACTGTAAAAATATGTATTTAGTGTTAAATGTTAATAATTATGAACTAAATTATTTATACTTCATTTGTAATTAGTTCAGTGCATAATGTTTTGCACATGGTGCAAAATTTCATTTGTTTCCCTTCATAATCTATGCAAACGTATCAGAAATCGCCATCCTAATGCAGAAGATTATGTCTGCTTCGATAAATTTTGTAGACAAGCATTTCGGAAATTATATAATTACGAAAGACACTTAAGAAGATTTCACACAAACAATGGAACTTCAGATACTTCACCAAGTTTGCTAAATTGTCAGAACGAAACTTTTTCATTGAATAATTTAGATGCATGTTGTAGTACTACACTTGTTGCATATATTCAAAATGATTCTTCAGAATTTGATAAAAAAACATTTGAACAATTTCAGGAAAGTGTTTTACTGTACATTTCAAAGTCTGATTGTTACTGCAATTTCTAACCCTGATGCATTGTTCATTCAGTTTTTTGTAAATTAAGTCACATGAAAAAATAAATATTTGATATGTTTGTGTACTTCGCTGAGTTATATTTAATCTTAATTTATGTAATCGAACAACATTTATGTCACAAAATAATGTATACTCTTATAAACGAATGCAGTTAGTTTTGTTTAAATATCCCTAGGTGTTCAAAAGTTGAGGAGGAGGGGGCTTATTTTTCAAACGTATTGTATGTATGCATTAGCCTCTCTTACAAATAAATTTACATATATAATTTACAACAAAAATTTATTGCAAAATTTATTTGCAATATTGTATTACTAAGAGATTGCAATTTATCTAGGAACACAGATTTGACTAAAAAATTGCATTCTTCCCTACCAATTCTTAAAATAACTTAAAGATTTCTTAAAATAAAGTTCATTCATTTCTTTGTTATAAATATCTAAAAATATATATGTTTTTTCTTTTGAGATAATATGTATTTATTTCTTAATAACACACGAGTATGAAATATCTTATTTCAGAAATGTGATATATATTCCAAATTTGAAATTATATATATTCCTTTTTTTTATCTCAAATCTTTCTATCTTTTGCTATCTGAAACATGAAAAATATCGTATTCAAGAATTACTATATATTTGAGAAAGCAAAATGTAAAAATAATATTGTTTCAAATTTAGAATGATACATATATATGATTTCTAAAATAAGATTTCTTAAAATTAGGTGAAAGAAAGAAATGAATACACATACTTAAAAAAAATATATTTTCAATTATTTAAAACAGATTAATGAATTCATTTTGTGCATTAAATTATAAATTTGAATGGGAAGAACGTCATTTTTCAAATTTGGATGTACGTACTCAAAAATGAGTACATGCATCCGAATTTGAAAACAAATATACTCACAAACGATTCCTGCATATACTTAAAAATGAGTACATATGGTGTTTCAGATTTGAAACTGCATTTACTCACAACTGATTCCTGCATATACTCAAAAATGAGTACATATAGCACATATATCAATTTCAAAAATGAAACTAAATGTGCTTAAAATTGATTCCATGCTGGCACTCAAAAATTAGTACATGTCTTTTTCAAATTTGATACCAATGTAATCGGAGCTATGATAAGAACCGAAAGTATTTAAAAATGAGTACATTTTACTCATTTCCAAATACCTGTTTTTAACAGTGCAGATTCTATCCCGATAATTGGATTAATTCACAAAAAATGGTTATTTCTTTGTAAATAAACGAATTTTGCTATAGTATGTAATGTAATTTAATAACTTTAACAAACAATATCATTCACCGAAAATAAACTTTTAAAATGTGGAATTTGTTGATTACATTTTTTTTTGCATTGTTTGATCCGGATATCTGTAATTCGGATAATTGAAGTCAGACAGAAACATTATCAGTGCAATTGCTAGGCAGTCCACCAAAATACGTTTAACAGTCAACTGAACATCGTGCATAACACAGATTGGCTCAACGAAGTTGGTTACAACGAGGTTATATCACAGTTATCAGTGCTGCTCGTTTCTCACTTAAGTTTTTGTCCCCAAAAGGTTATTTGTGTTGCTTCAAGCTAACGTCACAGCAAGTAAATGTTAATTATATGTCAACATAAATATAATGTTGATTACGAATCTGTTTGAGTTTTTTCGTTTGAAAATTATTTGCCAGTCAGTGAATTAAAACAGTGTACAGAATAAAGATTGCTTTTGGAAAAGGGGAGTACTTTAACAATCCACTTTATTTTGGAGGAAAGTATCCAAGCCTAATGTTTTCAATATTGCTTAGTGGGTATTTAAGTAATTACAACATCAAGAACCAGTTGGAAAAGGAAAACACCAACAATAATGATGTACCTGTCACTCAAATATCACAAAATGAACTCAAGTCAATAGTAAAGGTACCTGGGCAATATTGTATTGTTAAATATGACGACAATATTTACTCTGGTGTCATCTTGAGTTTGGACAAGGGAACTGCGAGAATGTTTACATAGATAAAAGGACTTAAGGCTTGGAAGTAACCCGAAAGAGAGGTCGTTGTGGACTATAGACTGGATGACGTTATTTACGGCTAGATTAACCGAAATTGATGTCGCGCTCTAAGAAAATATATATTGTTCCTGAGATGATACAATGGATTCCTGGTTAAGTTTTCCTCTACATTCTTCTGAATTCATATTTATTTTGATTGCTTTAGTATTTTAGACTGTATTTTTTGATGGCCTTGTTATGTGAAGCCTTATTACATTGACCTGAAATCGTGAATTGATTCAAACACAATTTCATTAAACGTTTCCATATAATTTTTTATCCTTTATGTTTTGAAGTGAGTTGCATTGCTCCAGGACTAGACTACATAGTTTCAAGTATGAGTTCTTGTACGTAGTGCAAAGTAGTCAAACCCCTGGGTAACTTTACTCCATTTTAAAAAATATATGTCGTTTACTTATGATACGTGACTGTCACTTCACATTTTTCATTTATGATATCTGAACAAAGCACAAACCAAAAATAACTTTGTTTGGAGCGTATTAAGCATTGCCCAAAACTGAAGTTTAAACACAAATTTTAAAAAATTGGATTTCAAAGTAAACCTTTTTGACAATGTACCATTTAAAACTGTCTCAAGTTTTATTTAGATAGGTCTGCGGACAAAGTTTATTGGAAAAATACGTAAAACAAATATTTTTATATTTATAACTCATCGATTAGAATAACGAAAACAATTTGACATTGAAATCTTCTTCCTATTAGAATCTTCTTTCTTTAGAATCTTCTTTCACATTTTTCATTTATGATATCTGAACAAAGCACAAACCAAAAATAACTTTGTTTGGAGCGTATTAAGCATTGCCCAAATCTGAAGTTTAAACACAAATTTAAAAAAATTGGATTTCAAAGTAAACCTTTTTGACAATGTACCATTTAAAACTGTCTCAAGTTTTATTTAGATAGGTCTGCGGACAAAATTTATAGGAAAAATAAGTAAAACAAATATTTTCATATTCATAACTCATCGATTAGAATAACGAAAACAATTTGACTTTGAAACCTTTTATCAATGAGAAGTTATGATTTCGCTAATTCTCATCGAAATCAGATAATTAGTTTCCATAGTATGAGCACACAAACCCCCACGTACATTTCTTAATATAGATTCAATAAACACATAAAATACAATAATAAATAACTTTTAAGAGCGCACTTAAAGTTTTTTCAAGTGTTCTGTACTCATCAAGTCTATTAGCAGTTTTAGATTAAGTAACATACAAACTAAATTCGTTAGCTTAAGCAACTTTTCTATGGTAAAGCAATGCCATTATAAAGATTTACTTCTTCTCGATTTATTCCATCCATTTACTTATTTTAAAAGTTTTAAACGACACATTATTTAAATAAGTTTCACAACTTGTTTAATAAAAATTGAATAAAGAGATTCGGAATAAAAGAAATGAGATGATTGAACTGTTTAAGGGACAACAATAAAATCGAGTGTATTGTATTTTTTATAGTTTGTGTTTGCAACTTTTTTTTTCAGAATTTTACAGTTTTAAAAAGTGTAGTCATGTTATAAAATCATGAGATTGACATAATTGGTTCGTTATCTGAAGAAAAATGTCTCACGTTATTTAAAGAATTGAATAAATTGAGATATAAATGTACAATAAATAAGCGACATATTTCGAAAAGATTCAAAATAATCCATCCTTTTTTTTCCTAAGTTACAGACGTTTTATTTGTTCGACATTTATTGTTTGTTTATTTTTAAAGTCTGTAAAGATAAGAATATTTGCTGTCGAAAAGTCTAAAATAGAAATTTAAAAACCGTTGTTTTTAACAAAAAATTCTTTACTTCTTGCTTTATTTCTTGTATTAATAATGAGTTAAATAAAAGCATGTAAAAAATATTATTAATCTATAAAAATTATGTTAGAGTTAAAAAATGAAATTTTGATATTTCTTAAATTTTAGAAGGACGTCTATATCAGAGACGTTGTTTGGATTATTTAGAACCAAATTTTTTTTTATATAATTTAAATCTTTTTCTATCAGTTTATTTTTCAATTTTTATTCACTTATTATTTACTTTCACTATGAAATATTTTATCTCTTTTCACACTAGTTATTAACCACCTTTGTTATCACCTATTTCTACCCAACCATTCTTTATTCTATTTTTACTTTACTCTTTCGTTCGGCAATTACACGAAAACCAGTGAATGAATTTTTAGAGGTTATCTTCAAAACAAATTTAAAAATATATAATACATTTGGTAGAAGCTTCTTGAAGAATAGTAAAAATTAACTTCAAACTAGTTTATCCTCTAAGAGATTTGTAAGTCTCTAGTCGTCCAAGGAACTTCAACTTTCCCTGCAGTGCACCTAAATTTTAAATTAATAATAATATTCTATTTTGATTTTTTTTTTGATTTTGAAGAATAGGGGTATATTTTTAAAGGAATATCTATCAAAATCCTCAAAAATCTTGTAATATAAATATGAACTAAACTCTCTTGTCGTGAAAACAACTTTGCAATCTTGATATTTGCTTGAAATGTGTTTAAAGAGTATTTTTATGAAGATGGCCAAATGCTAGACCACTTAAAAAAAACCTAAAAACAACTTAACTAATTGTATATATTACAAAACATCATACAATGCGATCTAGGTACCTATTTGCCATTTAAATAACTGTTGCATTTTAAATAAAGAAATATAGTTTCGAGTAGCTTACATTAAAGTTAAAAAAAAAAGTTTATGGAAATTTCAGTAAACACAAACAATTATATATTTTTTGTTTATTCTTAATTTAAAAGAACGCTAAAAAATGAAAAATCTCTTAACCATACAACCTACAGACCAAAGTTCCGAAAGAAGGACTTTCCGGAGGCACATAACTTCCTACCAATCATTGTAACCTGCCGGCAGGACGTCCGTTTTATTTTTTATTTTGCGTCGTGAATTAAAAAAGGGAAGTTGTCGAAAACACCAATGCTGGCGCATATAAAGTGGGTTTTACAAACTCAGTTTACTTTTATTAGGTAGTAAACTTCTGAATTTTCACATTTTCATAGAAAATGGTGCAGTTGGAATATTTAAAACAGTTATTTTTGCCCCAATCAAGAATTGTTTGGTAGTATTACAGGACGTCCTACTAGAAGGAAAGAAAAACTCTATGTACTGTAAAAAAAGTACTTAATATAAGTAAAAGAACCTACTTGTTTATCTTTGAGTACGATTGCATCGTAAATGAGCGATGACGTACTCAAATTTAAGCAACCGCACTTTCTAAAAATTGAGCAGTGTGATTTAATATTGCTGATGATTTCAGCTTCTGTTCAAGCCATCTTAACAAAGCGACTTGACACACTTAAAGTAGTTGTTCAGAAGATGGCTTTCCACATTATTTGATGTAGATTATTTAAATAGAAACCGAGTTATTACAACTCATCTTGCTTCTCATTCTTTTGGCACACCTTTTTTTAATATTTCTTCTATTTATAACTTCTTCAAGTCGCCGTGGTAGTACAACGGATAATACACTGGACTTCGGTGTCTGAAGTTCTAGGTTCGATCCCCGGTAAGTCTTGGTTGTCATTGTTGATATTTGTTGAAATCGATTTATAGAGGTAGCCTATGAAGGCAAGCAACTGCTATTTTTAATCAGTTTTGAGTACATGTCTTTTTCAAAAATGAAATAATAATAAGAAAATAATAATAATGAAATACGAATAAGTTTAAAATTTATATTAAAATAATTCAAATGTAATACAATTTGTTATTTCAAACTAAAATAAAATCTAATAAAATATTTTTTATGATAAAGATAAAAAAAATACATTACTTTGTTTATTTTCTTATTAAATAATGAAGATTCTAAAACAAAAATGTTATTAATGTTTTTAATTACGCTAAACATATAATGCAACATAAAGAGCGATTTTCCTTAATATTTTCTTATAGAAATAAAAAAAAATCAACTATAAATTCAATTTTGTTATAATTACTATTAAGAATTTAATCATCGTAATTTGATTTTTATATTTATCGCTTTACAAGTTCTAAGACATAAAAACGTATTTTATCTCATGCTCAAGCTTCTAGTAAATAATTTCATGTAGGAACATAATCAAAAACTTACTCTAAAGCGCTTCTCTTAACAGTGATTTTTTTTAAAGTCACAATTTACTTAGATGGCTGCAAGTTAGATCCCATCAAAAAATGTTAATAAAAATTAACGAGGTTTTTTTGGCTCCGTTCCAGAAAATCCCATTATCTTGGAACCCTTTTCAACAAACAAAGACTTAACTATCCTAGTTAATTCTTGTTATCCTTCAAATAAAAGGAAGCGTGGAAGTAGAAGTCTTTGCTTTCTACTAAATACAAAGATTTTTCTAGACGAACTTCCACTCGAACTGATCGGAAAAAGTAGTTGGTTGATTTTAGAAATTCACTTTTTAGCAAACTTATTTGTTCAAGAACAAATATATCATTTTCTTAAGTTATAGATTTGCGTATATGAAAATTTTAATAATTTTGTATGAGTGAGTTTAACTTTTAAGTTATCATATATGTAGTTACACGATGAAAATTACAAGGAATTGATTAAAAAAGTATTTACACTCAAAATTATTTTTGAATTGGTTGGTTAGTTGAATTTATGTCATAATATAGCTATGCAATGGGGCTATTTCCTAATGAGATAGCACTCCACTCTCCTAATTTCCACACTACGACTAAAATTAACATAATTTTTATAGTTCAGTTCTTTTTATAAAGAGTTAACCCGCTCATATTATTAACCCTCTCCCCAAAACAAATATGTTAGATCCACTTATATAACAATTAATAATAACGTATTTGGAATTTGTAACAGGTAAGTAATGGCTTTTTTAAACCTAAGAACTTAAGAACATACTTTTTTACGTTTATTTCAAATAACAGAGAATAAAAGAAGAGGTCAGTAGTTTAGTTTTCCGAGCAGTGATACATGAATGCAAAAGAGTAAATTTCCTTAATTTATTGTATAATCCAGCAAGAAATACCATTTCACGTATAAAACAGTTAAGTATATTTATTTTTAAGAAAAATAAGTTATTGCATTAAAATTAAAATTAAAATTACATTCAACTTTTCCGTTCCAACGTTGTTTTGCATATACGTTATTCTCACAGTACAGTTATTTTTATTTTTTCTAACTCTTTCCAGAAAAAAAAAATAGGGTGATACTAAATCAAAAGTAAAAATCTGTTTTGAATTTAGTAACAGAACAAGCTAACAATAGGACGCAGTTTTTAAACACATGAACATGTTGTTATTATTATTATTTTATTATTTTTTTTGAAGAACAGTTAGGAAAATAATAGGTCGTTTTATTGTCACTTAGGAGATGAAAGTGGTGTGTGCAACAGATTAAAATAAGTTTTAGTAATAAAAACCAAAAAGGGAAAAATAAAACTTTTTTAAAAAAGAAAACCAACTTTTAGGAAAAAAAAGTACTAGAAAGTAAAAATAATTTTACGAACAAGTTTAAAAAATTTAGATATTTAACATTAATTGTTTACTTTTTGAATTTGTTGAAATCGGAGCAGGAAGTTAGGTATGGGTTTTGATAAATTGGCACCAATCTAAAAAAATTTGTAAAAAGTATAAAATTAATATTAAATATTTTACTTTTTTCAACTTGTTCGTAATAAAAAATAAAAAACCACAATAGGATAAATAAAACATCTTTAAAGAAAGAAAACCAACTTTTTGGAAAAAAAGTGCTAGAAAGTTAAAATAATTTTACGAACAAGTTAAAAAAAATTAGATATTTAAATTTAATTATTTTGTGTTTTGAATTTGTTGAAATCGGCGCCAGAAGTTAGGTATGGGTTTTGTAAATTGGCACCAATCTAAAAAATTTGTAAAACTATAAAATTAATAATAAATATTTAACTTTTTTTTCAACTTGTTCGTAAAATTAATAATTATTTTTTACTTTTTAGCTCTATTTCTTAAAATAAGTTTTTCTTTAAAAAATAAGATTATTTTGCTTTAAAAAAATGTTTTATCAACATTTCTGGATAAATAAAAGCCGGATAGCTTTTTTGTATTTAGTTTACATTAGTCGATTATTCTCTATCCAATAACAATAACAAAAAAGAATGTTCGAAATTGAAAAATATTTTTTTAAAACGGTTTTGGTTATTGGAAATTCCGGATTGTTAAATGCCGGATAACCAGATATATGTTACTAAAAATACCTCAATGAGACATCCCCTATCAAACAAAAAATTATCCAAATATGGGAATTAGAACAAAAATCAATCACGAACACACATAAAAATACATAATAGTCAAATTGATAACTTTCCTTGGGGCATGTTTGGCGGTTTTAGTTGGGACGCTTAAGTCAGTTAAAAAATATACTTCTCGGATTTAAAGTTTTAGTGAAATATTGACATAAGTGTCAGAATATTTGTCCGTTATTTCTTATTATATCTTAGACAATAACACTACAGCATTTTTACGAAAAAGTAAAATAAGAAATTTCATCAAAAATGTGTTGCTTTGTGGTCGATATTGGATAATGTTATTGAATGGGTTATCTTTTACCAGTGCCATTTTTCATAATGAACTTATCATAGACGTCAATATAAAACTCCATACAATATCGGCAAACGTCAAAGTGTAAGTAGCCTTTTGAAAGAATATCACATTTTGAAAATCGACATTTCCCTTGTCTCTTTCATATAATCCTTTTTCATATAGTTAATGAAGCATAAAAATACATTATAGGATTATCAATCTTCGGCCTTTTTTATTCTTAAAAATGTCTTTAACATAAAAGACTCTTCAAGAAAAATCCAAAAAGCAAATTGTTCGGAACTATTTCAAAATAGTTAAAGTATGCCATCAACCACCGTCCCAAAGCTCCTCGTGCATTAATAAATGTTAGTATAAACTCATGAAATATCTGTTTAAAAAAATGTACTTCTTTTTCCTGTTAAATGATTTTATGTAACAGTTGAAATTGCATAATAAAAAGTTGAATTTTCTTCTAAATGGTCTGTCAACTGTTATAAGTCACAAAACCCTGAAAATAAATTTAAACCATTTTTTATTACTAGGCAACTAAATCTATAATTTGGCTAAATGGTATCGGTCTTAGATCAACAAATTGAGGTCATTTAAATTAAGCTTTAGGTAGACAACATAAAATGCAAACGTCTTACATATGGCTTTGATTGCCCAAGTAAAAAGTAAACTGTAAAAAGTTTTTATATTTATACGAAAACAATTAAAAGTATATTTATAAATACATCAATCAGATAGCTCAACAGATATAATTTTATTTCTTCGGACCTATATACAAAGGTGTATATATATAACCTTATTTTTAATGTAAGATTTAATTAACTAAGAGCTTCTCAAAGACAAAGCCACCGAGTTAATATAGTAATGGACAGGGCATCATAGTCAAAATGATTTTCCTTATTCTGTTAGATTACAACAGTGCACAGCTGCTTTCATCTTCTGGTAGATGACGGTGATTGAATTCCTCTTCATATCTCCTCTCTGCTAGTCTATGTAACATTTTTATCTTACCAGGTCAGTTAGTACTATTATCAATGCGATCTAGTTATACGTCGAGTAGGTGTTGCGTTGTTAGGATATTCTAATATGGATAAGACGTTAGGAATAGGATAAGACGTTGCTGAATGTGTGACAAATCGTTGATGTTTTCTAGCTAGAATTTTATTTGAAAAGGTTATTATAGTTTTAGACAACAGCGCCTCTATTTTTCAGAAGAACAACAAAATGTGTCTAATGTTTAAAAATTACAAATTTACTTTTTATATCTTAATATTTGCTAAACTACAATAAATCCAGTTTGAAAAAATAACTAAGAATTGTTTGCTTTAATATATAAAATTTATTTGTTAAAAAAATATTCTATTTATATTAATATTAAGTTATAGTTTGTAGCTGCATTTTAAAACTATTTAATTTTAACAATTTATACATGTAGTTCACTGTTATTTGACATTTTTATTATATTATTACGATTTTGAAAAAGATAAACCTGTCACATTAATATTTATAAAACCTACCACGACCGCTTGAACGCAGTCTACTAAATTTTTTAATATCCTTTTTAATATCCCTAAAGAATTAGCCCATTTTAATACAAACTCTTTATTGTCTAAATTCCAATCGAGCCATATCGGAATCTATTCACTGTAAAAAATATGCTTAAAAATAAGTACATGGACGTACTCGTTTTTCTTTGAGTACAATTACATCGTAAATGAACGATGGCGTAATAAAATTTAAGTAATCGTACTTTCGCAAAAAGGGGTTTAATATTGCTAATATCAGCTTCTATTCAAATCAAAGCTACCTGTCAAATTTAAACTATTTGTTCAGAAGATGGTTTTCTACATTTTGATGTCCATTGCTTAAATGGAAACTGAGTTATTACAACTCAAATTATCTTACTTCCCATTCTTTTAGCACGCATTTTTAACATCTTCTTCACGTGCTCTTGTAGTACAACGGATATAGCCCTGGACTTCGATGCAGACAACATCTATTAGACGGATTGGATTCGATTCCAAGTAAGTCCTGGTTGTAATTTTTGGAATTTATTGATGAAAGCAGCCTATGTAGGCAAGCAATTGTTCTTTTTTATTCATTTTGAGTACATGGATTTTATTTTTCAAAAATGAAAATTATGTATTCAAAGCTATGATAAGAATTGAATGTAATCAAAAATGAGTACATTTTACTTATTTTTAAGTACC
Organism: Troglohyphantes excavatus; assembly: GCA_963932185.1. NCBI lineage: Eukaryota > Metazoa > Arthropoda > Arachnida > Araneae > Linyphiidae > Troglohyphantes > Troglohyphantes excavatus. Next base: position 46,390,071 of record OZ010666.1, read on the forward strand.
TATTTTTAACAGTGTTACTATAACACAGTTAAACATGAAGGCTGGCGTTTTTATTTCAAAGAATGCTAAAAGCCCCTGCCTTTCACACACAATTAGAGACTTTCCAAACATATTAATTGCTTCAGAACAGGACTCATAATGAACTGTCAAATCAAATCATCACTAGTATTAATACTTTAATTCAAAGAGCTTAAATCCGTTAATTACTTAACAAATCGATACAGTAGGCTATAAAACAAACCCAAAATACCTCTCCCCTCTTAAAAAATTAAAAGCACTTCCAGAAGAAAAGGTCGTTCAAGACTGCAATGACGCGTAAATATCTCGACTTCCTCGCCAATCAGGCACGATTTTTCCTTTGATTAATATAATGACTTCTGTCGTAGGGTTGGCGACTAATCCCTTTTAATTGGCTGTAATCCCCCGGAGGCGAGGGGAACCTTTTGTTTTCAGCCACTTGGACTCTTTATTTGCTTGAACTCACTTCGGAAGCAGAGAAACTGGATGAGTTTGGAAGTTTCCGGAGTGTTGGAAATCCTTTTTGGAAGGTTTCTTTCGGGTTGTGGAGATAAGAAAAACTTATTCGAAGTCATCCAGGCAGAGGGTCGGTTGTATTTGTGTATTTCAGATTAATAGTTAGAAAGTTAACTTGATGAGCTACACAGTAGGTCTCTTTTGTAAATACATCTCATGTGTTTGTATTGCTAAAGTATTTTTGCTGAGTAAACTTTTCATTCTTGCTAAAAAAATTATATGAGAATAAAAGAATTATTATGATATATTGAATACATGCCAAAACATATTTCACTAAAATAATAGAGAATATATAAATTTCATGCTTATTGTGTATATTAAAAGTTTTATAAAGGAATTAACAAATATTTTTAGTGTAAATTTTATAAATTTTAATAACTTAAAAAATATTTTCAGTTATTATTCGTAAAAATATTTGATACATGTGTTGTTCAAAAGGTAAACAATATGACACTGTAGAATAACGTGTAATTTTAATGTGTCATATATTTGACAAATATGAACTTGTTTGTAGTATGTCTTCGAACTATGTTTAATCCAGTTTTATTATTAATTGTTATATTTAGAAATACAAATTGAAAAAAATGATGCACTGTTCATAATTAAATTATAGACTGTTACAATTTAAAAAAAAATGTTTTTCCAAACAGTATTTCAATATTTATCATTTTTAAAGTTACATCAAAATTAAACCGTGCAGTACTCTATTTTTATAAACTAGTAATATTTGTTGATCATAAAATTTATTATGTTTAAATACTTGTATAGAATTAATAATGAGTATTATTAAATGACACGTGCCTATTTATGCTATTCACTTTCCAGAAATATTTACTGTGCAATAAGTAACGAAGATATGTCCCTAAATCTTTAGTAATATCATTTTACCTAATAAATTAAGAAAAGCTTAAGCATAGCTAAATAAAGGACCTTCACTTTGTTATATCACCCTCAAAACTTACACCCCTCATTTTTAAAAAGGATTTAACGCTGCCCCTTTGTTGATGACGTTTATCTTAAAGCTCCCCTTTTCCTCCCCCCTTTTCATACCCCTCCCCCCATAGCCACTTAGCCAAAGCCCCTTTTTTTGGGTCGTTCATATATTGCCATGACCCAGCTCCGAGCCCCTTTCAACGTAAAGTTTCCAGTCATCAAAAATGTCATTGTGGCCATAACACGTCAAGAGCGTGAGGCAATTTCATTCTTTTCCACTATCTCGCCTCTCAAAATAGTTAGGCGAAATAAAAGTGCCAGTTAAACTTTAGTAGCTTATATTATTACGTGAGGTCGTTTATGGCTTTGCAGTGAAATGTGTCTTTTTCAGTTAAGGTATTTTTAAGTACCTTTTTATTTGGGTAAACTGTGGTGTATAACATTTGAAAAATGCAACGTGTATGACGGTTAAGGTTGGAAATTTATCGTCGTGATATGCTCTACTTCTTCACTTTGTGTTTTGAAGTAAATAAAAGTTATGGCTTAAAACAAGAAGTGTATTCAAATTTGATGTCTATTCAATAAAATTCTATGGTAAAGTACGTGATGTTTCAAGAACGATGAAACTCTTAGGAAGTCTTTAAAAAACTTTTAATAGTGTAAAGGAAATTAAATATGTAATTTGAATACTATTTAAACTTAAGAGAAATAAAGAGTAATGAAAGTAAACAAAATAATTAAATTAAATTAAATTAAATTAAATTAAATTAAATTAAATTAAATTAAATTAAATTAAATTAAATTAAATTAAATTAAATTAAATTAAATTAAATTAAATTAAATTAAATTAAATTAAATTAAATTAAATTAAATTAAATTAAATTAAATTAAATTAAATTAAATTAAATTAAATTAAATTAAATTAAATTAAATTAAATTAATAAACCGAGTTAACATAAATTCAGAAGTAATATCAAATTTTTAAAATTCGCGGAACGATTTATATATTTCTCGCATAATAATTCAAATTACGCTAAATTTATATTAAAATTAAATATAATTATTTACATTTAAGTTACCTTTTTCCGTTTAGTGTGCGATTCGTTTAAATATTACCTAATTCATAAAATACTCTCTAATCTCTCTCTTTTATTTTATAACCTCTATCCAATATTTCATAACTTATGTCTGGTACTTTATAACATCCTTTTCTGGAAAAAAAATACATTTATATCCCAATTTCAGATCCTATACAGTCCCTTTCCCAGGAAAAGAGATTTAAATAGAGAGCTTTAATCCACTCCATTGTATTCCAATTCTTATGTGCCTAGAAATCATGGTTCAATCACATGCACCTGAATTCAGTTCGATAAGCCCCCCCCCCCCCCCCCCAGGCCAAATTAGGCGTATAAACACACTCCCGGGTTAAGGGAGATATAAATTTTTTATATTCCTGTTTCTGACCCAAGGATCGAAATGAGCAGTCCATCTGTCCACCCGAGTATTTTTTGTTCTCCTAATAGCCTTAACTAAAATGGTTCATTGGGTGCCGTTGCCTCAAGGGGGCTGCTGGAAAAGTTAGCTCATTTAATAAAGACTTTTGTTTGGTTTTAGGATTGGTGGATGCATGGGTGGTTGTGTGAGATCATAAAATGCGATTGAATTTCTCCGAAAGAAAATTGCTTATATTTTTATTTTGAAGGATTAGTTTCAAATGTCGCAAATTTATGTTTGAAGAGTTTTTAGTTTTTAAATAAAGTTATCTCCTAATTTTTTTTAATATTAATTATAATTTAATTTAGTAAATTAAATTTTATATTTTGTTGAAAAATCAATAATGTTTAGTGTATGTGTAATAGCAATACAACATTATATGATTCCTCACATTTCAATAAATTAAGTTAAGATAGTCATTTAAAATATTCGAAAAAAATAAGTGTAATAAATTATTAGTATACACTTTCAGAAAATTGGGGTTATCAATATTTATAAAAGGTTAATATATCAAAATAATAATAAAAAAAATGGTATTATTGTTTTATGTACTATTAATCAAACCAAAAACTCTTTCGTATACACGTGAATTTTGAAAGTGTAAAGTTGTTATCCCTTTATGAAAGATCAAATTTGTTATCCAGTACAAGCTTTTATTTAAAGATTTTTAAATATATTTTTAAAGATTATTTTAACGCAAATTACATAAAAAAACATAAAAGCAAAATAATCTTACAATATGAAAAAACAGTATCTTCGTGAAGTTAAAAATTATTTGTACAGCTAAAGAAAATGAAAAGTTCACAACATAATAACCCATTCATGTATGATATTGGTTCAGCATTTTAAAATTCGAAACGTATCGCTTCAATAAATACTTTTATATTTCAGCAAAAAATATGATACAAAAATATGGGACGCGTGTATCATTAAAATAAATTTCTATACAAACTCCATAAATACACAAACATGAAAGTTAGTACACAGAGTTACTTTTTCTGAAAATAAAGTTTGTGCAAGTCGTTACTTTATTTTATTCACACATATTGTACATCTGCAGTTTAAAATGAAATATAGAAAAAGTCCATATGCTATTCCGAATATATACCCACCCCTATGACTCAAATCAAGTTACGGATACGGGCGCAATTTGAATAAAAATGCGGCATGGACATGCACGAAATGAGAACCTAAAAAGTGAGATAATAACATTGAAGTCGCAGTGCACTTCAAAGTGTGATAAGCCGAACTTGCAAGTTAATCCAGTTGGGACCTCAATCCACCCTCTGAGTCACCGGTGCACCCTTCCGCTTTCGTTCTAAAAAAATTTACCGTGGTTGGCGAACAGAACTCACCGTAAATTGTATACCATATTTGTTAAATTATTTTTTTTAAATTTATTTTTTGATACATTTAAATTTTATTTTTAGATATATTTAAAATTTATTTTTAAGATAGATTTAAAATTTATTTTTAGATAGATTTAAAATTTATTTTTAGATAGATTTAAAATTTATTTTTAGATAGATTTAAAATTTATTTTTAGATAGATTTAAAATTTATTTTTAGATATATTTAAAATTTATTTATATATATATATTTAAAATTTATTTTTAGATATATTTAAAATTTATTTTTAGATATATTTAAAATTTATTTTTAGATATATTTAAAATTTATTTTTAGATATATTTAAAATTTATTTTTAGATAAATTTAAAATTTATTTTTAGATATATTTAAAATTTATTTTTAGATATATTTAAAATTTATTTTTAGATATATTTAAAATTTATTTTTAGATAGATTTAAAATTTATTTTAGTTTAAAAAGTTAAAAGTTAGCTAAAGATATTAAATTTAAAATTTATTTTTAGTTAGATATAAAATTTATTTTTAGTTAGATATAAAATTTATTTTTAATTAGATATAAAATTTATTTTTACATAGTTTAAAATTTATTTTTAGTTAGATTTAAAAAAAAAAATTTAGTTACATTTAAAATTTATTTTTAGTTAGATTTAAAATTTATTTTTAGATAGATTTAAAATTTATTTTTAGTTAGATTTAAAAAATAAATTTAGTTACATTTAAAATTTATTTTTAGTTAGATTTAAAATTTATTTTTAGATAGATTTAAAATTTATTTTTAGTTAGATTTAAAAAAACAATTTAGTTACATTTAAAATTTATTTTTAGTTAGATTTAAAATTTATTTTTAGATAGATTTAAAATTTAATTTTAGATAGATTTAAAATTTATTTTTAGATAGGTATAAAATTTATTTTTAGTTAGATTTAAAATTTATTTTTAGATATATTTAAAATTTATTTTTAGATATATTTAAAATTTATTTTTAGATATATTTAAAATTTATTTTTAGATATATTTAAAATTTATTTTTAGATAGATTTAAAATTTATTTTTAGATATATTTAAAATTTATTTTTAGATATATTTAAAATTTATTTTTAGATATATTTAAAATATATTTTAAGGTATGTTAATTAATTAATTAAATCAAACTGAAAAAATAAATTGAACATTTTTTTATAGCTAATACTCAAATAAATTTCTTATGAACTGACAATACCCTTACATCTTTACCAGTTGGATTACAGGAGTATCTTTGTTATTCAGCGCAAATAGCAGAAACTAATTATCTGATTTTGACGAAACTTTGCAAAAATCGTTTCGGAAAAAGACTTTTTTGTGAAATTTGTTTCGATATGTTAATTAAAAAATTACTTATAATTATTTTTAAAAAATCCATTTTGTTTTTATTAATATAATAGTAACATTCTGCTTGCGCTAATATCAACCCATATCAGATAGATATTAATGAAACTTAACAAGCTTAAAATAGTACTTCAGAAAGCTTTTAATTTCATTTTTTACACATTAGAAGGAATTGACTTATTATTACTTACTTCCCATTCTTAGATATACTCTTTAATTTTCTCTTTATATACTCTTTAATTCATTAACGTTTAGTTAAATGAAGTTTTTTGAATCAGTTTAAACTTTAATATAACCATCCAACGTATATTAAAGCTTCAGTAATATGCTTTGGATATGTATACATTTTATGTTCATTTATTACAAATGTTCATTTATTACAAATGTTCATTTATTACAAATGTTCATTTATTACAAATGTTCATTTATTACAAATGTTCATTTATTACAAATGTTCATTTATTACAAATGTTCATTTATTACAAATGTTCATTTATTACAAATGTTCATTTATTACAAATGTTCATTTATTACAAATGTTCATTTATTACAAATGTTCATTTATTACAAATGTTCATTTATTACAAATGTTCATTTATTACAAATGTTCATTTATTACAAATGTTCATTTATTACAAATGTTCATTTATTACAAATGTTCATTTATTACAAATGTTCATTTATTACAAATGTTCATTTATTACAAATGTTCATTTATTACAAATGTTCATTTATTACAAATGTTCATTTATTACAAATTTTCATTTATTACAAATGTTCATTTATTACAAATGTTCATTTATTACAAATGTTCATTTATTACAAATGTTCATTTTCCTTATATCATGCGTCATATTCACATAAGTTTAAGCCAATGTTTTCTGTCTACTTTCTTGATAAATGCAAAAGTAATATTAATTAAAAAAATATTTTGAATTTGGACATGAAGACTTAAAAGTATGTTATTTCAAAATTACTAAGTAAAAAAACTTAGACAAAAAATAACATTTGAAATAAAATTAAATTCATTCTTATTTTTTTACACCAAGAACATTCTTATATATATTTCAAATAAAAGTTCTAAAAGTAATAAATTAAAATTTAATGTTAAATAAAATTTATTCATGCTTAAAATTTATATTTCCACGATAATGTCATTAAGAGGTTTTTAAGAATTCGCAATAACGAGACTTAAAAAATAATCTTAAATACAAGACCATATGCTGATTTGTTTACATATATGAGCTTATAAAAATAAAATGTAAATCTTGAAAAAATAAATAATATATTTAAGCGAAAAAAATGCTACTGCTGTATTTAAATGAACTACTGAAAATATAAAAAAAAATTATTTAACATTTTTAAAAAGAATATTTTTAAGAAAAATAAGAATGGATAAATATTCAAAAAGTATTTTCTCGTTTAATATTTGTTAATGCAAACATTTTTTTGTAAAGAGATTTGTTCAAAATTGGATTTTTCTTTTTACTTTAATGGAGAAGAAGTTTGCTTACATTTCAGTAAATTCTCATGATATAATGTTTAAATGTCATAAATTTTATCACTTTATTCATAATAAAGTTTATTTTAATTAAAGTTTTAATAATTTTGGTATACGAATTGAGTTTTAGTTAAAGTATTTTTTAATTACAGCAATATGATAATTATAATACAGTTTTAAGTTTTTATACACTCCCTTAAAATATGTTTAGCAATAAAAACTTAAAAACGCAAAATAACGCTTTTGTAAATTATAAAAAAAATTTATACCATTTTTGTTTAATTGTGCTATTTAAAAAAATATATTTTCTTTGATGAGCAACATTTTGAGGTAAATTAATTATTGTTTTAGCTAATTAATAAACAAGATTAAACAAATAAACAAATCCCAATATAAGGTATTGAAATTGAAAAGAAACACTGTTCTTAAAACTAATTTAAAGATTCGTTTTGTAACATATTTTTCTATTTAAAGCTCTCACAAAAAGTTTTAGATATATAATTATGCATAAGATGTAATCTGTGCATAACAAACAAAGCTGATGATAACTTAAGCCGAACACAAAAATAAGTTTTACATATGAATGCTTGCTACGGGTTGGATTATCGACAAATAGAGAGAAAATACTTTGACCTTTACGGTACAAGTATAAAATTGAGATGGAAAGACGTTGTGTGTTATTAATAAAAAAAGTTTAGATTCGCACACCTATAACCGTTGTTTTTCTTACTATTAGAAATACACATTTTATTGTCAAATTATGTTTACAAACAGTTTTGCATGAAATAATTATTAATAATTTTTCATCTTACAAATGACTTTTTCTAATTAATGTTAGTCATTTTTATAGTATTTTAAATGCGTAAAAGATATTTCGATTTTATCTTGTAGTCTTTGTGTAAAAGGTTTTTGTAAATATATTCAATATTCGTTTCTGGGATTAGCCGTAATATTGTTGGCACAAGTTATTCTTCACTTATATAAATATTAATAATTATATAATAGTTTATAATATAATTTACGTTTTTACTTATATTTAGATATGTCGGAAAAAGTTTTTTATATTACAAATGTCTTGGTATTATTGTATTGTATTATTGTATTGTATTAATGTATTGGATATAAAAATATTTTAATAAATGTTAGTATTTTCTTCTTTATATAGCAATTTAAACGGTACATCAATACGGTATATCAATTTAGGTATGTAGTGTTTGTATAATATAATACACTGAGAGAATTTGTGTGATATATAACATTTGTTTTAATTTGTGTGATTAGCCATAATGCCGTAATCACCAACAAAAAAATATAAACAAAAATTTTCAAAAGTGAAGTAAAAAAATTTATTTATTGTAACTTTATATATATCAGCATTATTTCCAATCCCTTACAATATTCTTTTTAGTATTATCGTAAGTTTCAGCCATACTTTAAACTCTTCTATCGTTTTTAACTTGTTCAGAAAAACAAATACCACACTCTGAATAGAACTCATTGAAATCAAAAGAAAGGCAGTGGCACTCTTCCATCCAAAGTTAAGATAAGAAAACTTTGAATGTGCTCTCGAAAGACAGTTTACAGCGTTTTTGTAAAAGCCTTCGGGACGCATAGAAAACCACTTTGAAGATTAGGAAGCTTGAATAGGCTAAAAGTGTTGTCTTTATGAGGAGGCATTTCAAGTGGCCCGCACTCACACCAACAGCTTTAACTTACTAATTAGGGCTTTCAGAACGATTAGGCAGGTTACTGTACTTTTGAAGAACTCCTCATCAGGTGCGTTTCTTGGGTTTGGTACAATCAGTATAGTTCTGTGTAGTAGAAGTCTGAAGAATGTTTATTTTCTTATTATATTTTACAACAGAAAAATAATCGAGTTTAGAAATCAAGGAAAAGCTAACTAAAAACGGATTTCCTCATATGCAAGCAAATTACATATTAATTTCCTTAATATTTAGAAAATTGAAATGTACATTTTGAAAATCAGTTTGTTATTAATAAATATATTTATTACTTGTGTGTGCGTTAAAAATTAATCAATATCATATTTCAATGCTTAAATAAATAATTTTTAAAATATGATTTTCTGCAATTAAGTCTTTTAATATAAATGAAATAAAAAAAAACATTTAATACTATTGTTGAAAATGCGGTTTAGTCGGCGAAGTTGATCTTTGACATAACTCAACTTTTGGGGAAAAAAGGGCACCTAACGTTTGTAATTCTTTAAAGTTTAATTTAATTATTACTTTACTACTACTTTAATAGTAATTACTCTACAATATATTTAAATGAAAAGAGAGCATTATATTTTAGTATAAATACAGAGAAAAATTTATCGGTAATATTTATTAAAAAAAATATATTGAAATCTAGATAGAGAAATACATTAGAGTTTAAATTTTAATTTATTTGTTTTGCATCTTTACATTTGTATAAATTACTCTTTTTCACAATGTAAATCGTTAAAATGAAAAACTGTAACTTAAAAAAATATTTCACGTTATGTATCAAAATTTATACAAAACGTATATAACTACCATTTTGATAAGAGAGCATTATATTTTGTTATAGATTTAGAGAAAAAATTGTCAGTTATATTTATCACAAAAAATAAATATATATAAATATATATTGAAATCTAGATAAAAAATGCATTAGAGTTTTAATTTTAATTTATTTATTTTGCATCTATCCATTTTTATAAAGTACTTAAAAAAAATATTTCACGTTATGTATCAAAACTTATACAAAACGTATATAACTACCATTTAAATAAAATCTTACACAAATTTATTTTATTTGTTAGTAGTTTACATACATTCCATAACGTTTTTGAATTGCAATTTTTTTTATCATAGGCATCTGGGATATTTCTGAAATAAAGTGATTGAAAAAGTTTCTATGGCGTTTCCATGACATCAGGTCTGTTTATATACCAAAAAAAATAGTTTTCATTCAACGTCTCTTTTCAAGTTCAGAAACGCTTTTTGCATCCTTTGGTCCGTTTACAACTCTTTCAGAACTTGAGTAGTTTTCCGGATACTTTCTTTTCTCAATTTCCTTTAGATCAGGCCTCGAATTGAATTTCCCGACGATTCCTGGAAAGTCAGATAAAAGAAGGCGCGCGATAACGTTTTTAGTATATACCACGCAAGTGGATTGCAAATCGTTCCTTTTAAAAACTGTCGGAAGATTTTGACTAGAAGAAACAATTTTATTTGTGGTATCTTTAAAAAAAAAAGATAGAAGTACGTTTTCGGTCTATTTGAATCTCTTCCTTTTCATTGGATCGGAGCTTTGGAAGCATTATTTGTAATGGATTTTTTTGTTTTATAAATGCATGTGTAATGATAACGCCAAACCAAAATTATTTTTTATCGTAATTTCAATTAATGCGATCAGATAAACAGACAGTATATACATAACTCCATTTAACAGAATATGAGCATTTCCGCAAAAATATCTTTTCATTGGATCGAAGCTTTGGAAGCATTATTTGTAATGGATTTTTTTGTTTTATAAATGCATGTGTAATAATGATAAAGCCAAACCAAAATAATTTCTTATCGTAATTCCAATTAATGCGATCACATAAGATAAAAAGACAGTATATACAATAACTCCATTTATCAGAATAAGAGCATTTCCGACAAAATATTTCGGCAATTTGAACAACTATTTTTCTTTAATACTTGAAAAATTATAAAGATTGCATATAACAAATAATATCGTGTAAAACCTTTAAATAACGCTTTGAACCATTTTGTGGTAGTAAATGTAGGCACTTTATTAATAAAACTAGTTTTTTTAAGTCCTTTTCCTCATTATCATATTTATAATATTGCACGTAAAAAAAACTTATAGCTTGTAGAAAATATCTTGTTCTTCAATTGAACAATAATATTACCATTTAAAAACATTTACGTGGCTTGCAGTGGCCATGATGGTATAACGACATGCTCGTAGTCGGAGGGTTGTAAGTTCAATTCTCGTCAGCGGAACAGCGATAATCCTTGTCATCCAACTAAACTTCACCGTTTAAAAGAAGGGCTGGTGGACTTTCAATATGTCGTGCTCCAAATGTCTTTGTCGTTGTGTCGTATCTCTGTCAAACTGGGGAAGCTTAGTGAGTGAATGATAAACTGTAAAAAAAGGTACTTAATAATGAGTACCTGAACATACTCGTTTTTGTTTGAGTACAATTGCATCGTAAATGAGCGGTGACATACTCAAATTTAAGTAATCGTACTTTCTAAAAAATGAACAATGTGTCTTATTGCTAATTTCAGCTTCTGTTCAAGCCATCTTAACAAAACTACCTGACAAACTTAAAATAGTTGATCAGAACATGGCTTTCCATATTATTTGATGTCGATTGCTTAAATGAAAACTGAGTTATAACAAATCAATTATCTTACTTTCCATTCTTTATGCACACATTTTTTAACATAACGTCGCCCCCCTGGTAGTACAACTAATAAGGCACTGGGCTGCGGTGCCTGCGGTGCTTCTGGTGTTCGATACCCGGTAAGTCTCGGTTGCAAATTGCCGATATTTATTGAAAGTTATTTAGGAAGGCAGCCTATGCAGGCTAGCATCTACTCTTCTTATTCATTTTTACTCATTGTAGTACTCATTTTTGAGTACATGTCTTTTTCAAAACTACTTAAGTGTTCGGATCTATGATAAACATTGAATGTACTCAAAATTTATTAATTTTTGAGTACCTATTTTTAACAGTGCAGTTGTTGTGTTATCCTCATCTTCCATCCATGGTTCAAAATTATTTGACAATGTTTTCGAGTGATGCTTACTTCTGTATAGATTCCAAAACGTCTCCAATAGCCCATAGTGTATCGCTAGTGCTACGTTATTTCACCCAACCATTTACTTATATCCTTGATATAAATACAATCTCCCAATGCTTTATCCAAGCATTCCCACCATCAAACGCAAATTAACCTTGAATCTCCAGCAAAAAAAAAACCATTATCTCCATCCTTACATCCATAACGACATTAAGCAATATTCTCCAGAGATACAACACACCGTGCGAAGTTGCTTCTGCGGAGATTTTTTCCATCCTGTAACAGCACATTTGGGCTTTAAAGAGCCCAACTCCCCTTAACAAAAATCGACAACAAGATTCGTCAAAAGGAAACGAGTGTGAACGGGAGGGGCCTTTGTTCGGGCCTTCCCCCCTAAAAGGACCATTACGAGGCCTGGGAGCAAATAAAGAACTTCATTGTTGGGGAGAGGGCAATAAAAAGGGACTCAAAGGCAGGGGATACAATAAAAGAGTGGCTTTTCGCGTGAAGTGGAGAACCTAAACGTGGATGGAAATGCTGTTGATTTGTTGTAACGAATGGGGATTGAAAAAAATGGGGTGGTTGTCAGGTTGTCTTTGATGGCGGAATCGATTTGTCTAATGTAGTGCATGCTAAATATGTCTTTTGCGGTAAATGCATCATTCAGTCTCTGGGGATAATTGAAATATTTATTTATATAACCATAAATTAAACCGCAGTTGGAAAGACCGCAGTTGGTTTTTTCCGAGATACCTGTTTTTCCTGAAATACCTGTTTTGATTTTCATTTTTTATTTCATCGTCCATTTTATCCTTGAAATTATATATATTGATATTGAATTAGTTCGATCGCATATTTATTACTTTTATTAGTCTTGATCGTACTTTACTACTTCTGTTAGTCGTGATCGCATATTTATTATTTCTGTTGGTCTTGATTACATAGTTATTACTTCTGTTAAATTTACTCGCATATTTATTACTGCTGTTAATCTTGATCGCATATTTATTACTTCTGTTAGTCATGATCGCATATTTACTACTTCTGTTAATCGTGATCGCATATTTATTATTTCTGTTAATCTTGATTGCTTATTTATTACTTCTGTTAATCTTGATAGCATATTTATTACTTCTGTTAATCTTGATCACATATTTATTACTTCTGTTAGTATTGAAAACATATTTATTACTTCTGTTAATCTTGATCGCATATTTATTACTTCTTTTAGTCTTGATAACATATTTATTACTTCTGTTAATCTTGATCGCATATTTATTACTTCTGTTAATCTTGATCGCACATTTACTACTCATGTTAGTCGTGATCGCATATTTGTTACTTCTGTTAATCTTAATCGATATTTATTACTTCTGTTAATCTTGATTTCATATTTATTACTTCTCTTAGTCTTGATCGGATATTTATTACTTTTGTTAGTCTTGATCGTACATGTAAAGTCCAGTAGAAGAAGTATAGTCATCCAAAGTACAGCGCAGAAAAAGACAAAATATAGTTATATTTAATTTTGTTTTAACTCAAAAATAAAAACTTTTAATATCTTTTAACGGACTACAATAATTTTTTCCTTTTTAGAACTTGAAAGAAAAAAATTCAGCCTTTTAGCTAACAGAAAGGACTTTAACAAAACATGGATATTCAACAGTGCTGTACGTCAGTACTATACTGTGTAAATATTTTTATAACTCAGTTAATAAGCCGTTAAACTTTGATGAACTTTTTAATAGCAACGAAGCAGTGGCAGATTTACAGGGCGATAGGGGCAATTTCCCACTTCGAAAATTTCTAACTAGCACTATCTAAAATTAACAATTTTCTGTTCTTGGAAGGTATTGTTTTTTTAACTAATATTTTAACACATAATCTCTTTTATAACGAATTTGCTTTTCACTACTGGAGCTTTTAGAAATATTCGTAATTTAGAGTGCCACGGACAGTTGACAGAGATAAAAACAAATCTGTCAACCCGTTCTACACATTTCGCCAAAACTAACATGTGGACGAATAAGCACGGCAGATTAAGCAAGCAACAATTTCTTCTACACAGTAATACTTAATTAATAAAAAAACTCATTATTTCAACATACTTTGTTTTTTCTTCTAGACTTTCGTTTATGTGTAAATATTTTCAAAAATGGTAGAATTACAATTGAGTGATATAAAATCATTCCTTGTATACTATTTGCATCATATTTATATGAACAATTTAATTGGTCTCCCATAATAAATGGTAAACAATAATTAATTACAAAATTTAAAAACCGGGGTAATTAGTAAAAAAGACACATAAGAAAGAAAATTTTAGTATCTAACCTTCCAATGTTAGTGAAATATTTATCAAGGATCATCCAGGAAGGATACATGAGGGGAAATATACTTTTAATTATTTAATTAAAATTTCTTAAATTACATATTCACTTTTATCGCCTATTATTTAAAAAAGTTTTTAAAAAAGTAACACAATTAGAACAATCATTTATTTGTATTTTTCTTAGCATGCACACTTATAAAATGTAATTTAAACTTAACATTTGATTAGAAAATGTGTCATTTAAAATTCCCCTCCAACAAAACAATTTTTTTTTAAGTTACTTTTTTCTCTGCGGTTACACTACTATATAGGAAAAACAACATTTACAGATTCATTATTTTTTCGTTATTTAATACGTGCCGATATATTGTTAATAATATTTTTTTTAATTAATTTAAATTCAAATGAGGTTAATGAAACTCAAGTACGTGGCATGAGGAAGATGAACTAATCGAAAATACTGACCGAGTATAAGAAGTAAAGGAAATTAAATATTTTTTTCTTTAAATTTAGATCTGATCAATTCTGTTAATGTATTGAATGCATGTTATTGAGAGGATATCTCTTTCTTTAAATAAAAATACCATCTTATTTGGTAATTTGTTCTCAAACTGAAATACAGCTGATAAAATGGAAATCTCTTTTCAAATCCTAATGCATTTTTATCTTTATTTATTCACTTTAATTTTCGGTTATGTTTCCTTTAATAAAAAATATATTTAAAAATTTCTAATTATTATTACTTCTGATTACTTTTTAACCTTGGATACAGTTTTTTGTGGGCTTTATAAGAAAGCCGAGAAACTTTAAAAGAAAAAACACATCTCAACCCCAAAATGGAAAACCGGTATTTTTCATACTGTAGTCTCATTCTAAATGGACGAAAAAAACGCGAGCGAGATTTCGCAGATGATCTTTGATTGGAACATACAATCCATATGGTTTGTATCCACCAAACGTAGAGTGATCTGCAAAACTGACTCGCGTTTATCACGCTCGTGTAGAAGTACCTTAGGGTCGTTGATTTCAGAGTATTTTGTATACATGTTTACTATGAGTAGTTTATTATGTCTTGTGTATAGATACAATAGATATTTTTACTTTCTTTTTGAACACTTCAAGGTTATAATTACAATTTTGGCTAAAGTATCTTGCTTGTATGACGCGCTTTAACCCCGAAATCATTCATCAAAGCTTTCATAAATTAAATAATTTTCAAATTTTATTCTCCAAAACCTATTTCGATGGTATGCAAAAAAACATTTAATTATATTTTTTCGATTTAAAATACCTATTTTTTTTAACATTGGGTTTCAAAATGACTTATTTCTTTCTAAAATTATTTATTAATATTTTTTTTTTAAAGTTGCTTCAAACTTAAAAACTAATTATTAACAAACACGCCTAAAGGATAAAGAACAGAAAAATAATTTTGAATATCAGACTACGACTTATAAAAGACAAAGAAGGTCAACTTTAAAAAAATCTGATTCATCATCTTATTTTAATTTTCAATTTCAACGTTAAAATGCTGTAACCCGTGTTTCTTTATTGTAAGTTTTTTATTCTAACTTTTATTCTCTCTCAAGAAGTATTTGCCCTAAAGCCTGAGAAACGTAAACTGTCAACATATCAAGAAAAAGTAAGTTATTTTTCAATTTCTATTTTTTTAATTAAATGAATAGTTTTAAAACTTTTAAGAAAAGAAGCATTGCATGTGTACTTTTATGTTCGCTGAATGTCTATTAGTGATATGTTTCTTTTAGTTTTTTTATTAAAAAAATAAAAAGAGCAGATGGTTCTGAAAGAATACAAAAAGATTTTCGGTATTTTTTATTGTTTACTGGGAATAATTATATAAAATACGAAAGTGTTGAGCTAAACAGTGGTGATATAAGGAACAATGCGCGTTTACATAACAAATAAAACAACTTAACAAGAATGAAAACTTAAAGTAATTTTAAAATTTTAGTGAAATTCTTATAGAAATATTTTGAAGAAATTTTTATATGTTCGCAAAAAGTACTTAGTAAAAGTGCCTTTAAACCAACAAAAATGTATAACTTTTAAAATTATATTTAATTTATAATTTTTTCTATTTAAATTATTGGATTTTAAATGTTTTAGAATGAAAAACATAAGTTTACCTCCTTTTTATGGAGATAAAAATAGGTAGCACAATTTATTTTACATATAATACATTTCTAAAAGATAAAATTTAAGCTAAATATTACCAATTTTGCGTCAATCAATTTTACGGTGCTTTTTGATGCTATGGAATTAAAAGTAAACATTTTGTAATAGTGTAAAAATTACCCTTTAATATTACATTGTTCTCTCGCTCTAGAAGCAATTCATCGCAATATTTAAGAAATATTTTTTTTAAATTTAAGCCAGTAAAAACTATCATTATATAATGCATTAATTCACTGTTTCAAAATCTAACGGCACCGCTCGGCGATTATAATCTTCACAAATGATGGCGATGTTTGGCGACGTTAGGCGCTCACCAACCTTCGGAAGTCGCCAAACTTCGGAAGTGAATAACAGGAGTAAACGCGGGAGGAGTTTTATCAATGAACAAACGAAAGCAGCCGGTTGAAGTCCCCTTCACGTTGGACGAGTGCTATTGCGACATCATGCGTGTATTGTTTCGGTGATATTTTAGTGATATATTCCCCCCAAAAATTTACGAGTGTAGTGACGCTTGTCTTTTCATATCTGAAAGAAGAAAAAACCAAACGAAATGCTTTATTAGTTTTTAAACTTGGAACTATTTTGATTTGAGAATGAAGAATTTGGAAATTCGCTGATTCTACCGATTTAAGGAATAATTTATAGCAAAGTTTTCAAGTTCTTTTCTACCTTAAAATTTATGTTACTGTATTTTTTATGCAAAATGGTTTTATGTAAAGAGGTATGCCGTTATTTATGTACTGTATATGAAATTGTAGACTCCTGCAGTTTAACTAAATTTTACCAAATAGTTCATTAACTGAAATTTTAAAACTTACGATTGCAATTATCTAAATTTTGTAAAAAAAAAGTACAATTTCATTTCCTGACGTTTAATAAATTTTAATGAAAATTTAAATATTTTAATTTCCTACATAAAACTTATTTAAATTAGTGAATACATTTTAATATATATTTTTTAAATCCTAATACATATTGTTTTTACTTTAAGAATTTTATATTGATAAAAATATACTTTTTTGTATACATAATTTAAAATCTTAATTAATTTATATAAGGACAATTTTTTTAATTGATATTAGTTTATTTATTTGACAAAATATTCTGAATGTATTAACGCACCCAAGACCTTGAACGTGCATAATTACTTAATATCATCAAAATATACATCATATTTATATATTCTTAGAACTTCATTGATATAATTTCACCATAAGACAAGTAATCAAAACATTCATGCTTCTTAACTCTCCGTGACTAAAGTTTGATATTTAAAAGAAAACGCTCCAGTAAATGCGCCACATAATCTCCTGTTGACTCGTTAACAATTTTAAAGGTACGTCATTAGAAAAGGTTTGCTGGATCCTTCTTGGCGCCCTT
Source organism: Troglohyphantes excavatus (assembly GCA_963932185.1). Taxonomy (NCBI): domain Eukaryota; kingdom Metazoa; phylum Arthropoda; class Arachnida; order Araneae; family Linyphiidae; genus Troglohyphantes; species Troglohyphantes excavatus. Next base: position 46,407,989 of record OZ010666.1, read on the forward strand.
AATTCTCCGTAATTGCTCATTAACACTTCGCAACTTGCTTGCTTTTGTGTGTGACGGCGACTGTTTTAATCCCTTATTATTGCAGAGTACAATTAGCATGCTTCATAGTTGGACAGTTTGCGGGCAATCTGAGCGTGTTTTCTCATTACCAGGATTACACGGAAATTTGAAGGAAGTGTGCTGGAAATAACTCAACCGTGAATTTGGATTCTGGAGTTGATATATTCCAGTGTCTTTGAGATATTGATAATTTGAAAATTCAAATAGAAGGAAGATATACGTTTATTTATCGTCAAAATTGGATTTATTACTAGTATTTTTACGTGATTGAAATATTTACGAGAAGATATCAACATAGAAAAGGTATATTTTAAAAATTGGTCTTATAGGTTTTTATTGTGTTTGAAAACCAAAAAATACAAAATGATAGATCGATTAACTTTTACTATATTTTTTTAATTCTAAATATTGAATTATGTAAAAACTCAGTTTATAAATGTTGATAAGAATAAACACTCATTAATGATTAATAAAAATGTCGTTAATTTGTGAAACAATTTGGACGACATCTGCCAACTAAAGTATGGTTTTACGAAACCACAAAATCAATGACGTTTCATTGTTAACATCTTGAAAATAAGTCTTTAGAAATATTCATCAAAGAATTGAGGACAATAGTGACGTTTTCTAATAGTATAAATTTTTCCTTAACTTTAAACACAATTAGAAACGAATGCGCTAAATTGGAATATTATCCATTCAATTAACTCTTTGGATAAAGACCTTAAGTGAGCGATCTTAAAATTTTCATTCATCACTGTTCTGAATAATTGAAGACTGAGGTTCAAGACAAGGATTCAATCTGAGTCTAATACTAAATATTGTTCACACTATCAAAGATAGCCAAAGATCTTATCCATAAATACTTTGTCAAGATCCCGAATCTACACAAGAAACTTACAAAGCATTTTTTGGTTACCCAAACGTCTAACCACTGCATTTGGTGACTCCAGACTCCACAACCATGTACAAAGAACTCATCGAGTACTTCAGAATAGGCCAACCATCCACCCCATCAAGCGACTACATCATCTTGAGACCTCCCCCACCGTGGTGTCCTTACACCAAAGACGCACTCCACCACAAGCACTACTCCAACACAGAGAAATGGGAAACCTCCTGGACAGTCACCGCGCTCTGGACACTCCTGTCCATCCTGGTCACACTCACCTGCACCATAGGATTCGTCGAGACAGAATGGTTCGTCAGGGAGAACAATACCTTGGTCACCGATCGCGAACTGACCATTCTGACGTACGACAGGTCTTCCCTGGTGTACACCCTGGGAATGTTCAACGTGTGCTACAGGGACTTGCGGCAGACCAGTTTCCACTGTCACAGGTTTGGTGTGACCAGGTTCCCGTCTGCGTCCTGGCAAGGGACTTGCATCCTGTACGGGACTGGATGTGTCCTGCAAGGGTGCGGAGCTGTGCTGTTGGTGTTGAGCTTGATGTACAGGGGTGAGGTGAGGAGGATCGGAGCCCATCTGGTGTCACATGCCTACGTGGTGGCTGGTAAGTGAAACTATGCCTTTTAATGAAATGAAACTCTTGAATACTTACACGTAAGAATGTTGCAAGTAGTTAAAACTATGTCGTTTACGACTCTTACGTATATGCGTCTTAATGCCTCTTTTCTGAATAGTCCTAATCTTCCTTCGAAAGACCATTGATGCATTACTTAGAAGTTATTAAGTGATTGATAATAATGAATGATTTATTTTAAATATTGCTAAATGTCATGCCAAATTCTTTGTGTCTATATTTCGCATCTTTCTGAGTAGCCTTAGTCTTCTCTTAAGACCTCAATCTCATAAATCACACGCTAATTTTTCTGTAGCATTCTGCAATCGTCAAGGCTGTTTTCGTCAATTTTCATAATCGTTTCGTCGTTCATTCAAGTGAATTTTGCCAAAAGTTTGCGAATTTTTGACAACGTCTTTTCTTTTTCGGTCATTCAGATATAATTTCGATTTTTATTTGTATATTGCCACAATTCATAAAAAGTTTGCTGTCTCAATCGATAACGAGCGTGACTTCGAACCAAGAGATCACAAAGTTTGTGTCGAGCCGGCGACGATTACTTAAAATCGTTATCATTTTTGAAAAAATAAATTTTCATTAAAAAAGGTTACAATAATTTAATATTAAAAAAAAAATTGTAATTTTTATATATAAATTAATGCCATACAAAATATGTAATCGGAGAATTTCCCAGACAACTGTTTCGTCAAAGTGACGAAATTTACTTAAAAAATTAGCGTCCATTTTTAACAGTGCAGTTAGCCAAAGTACGTTGAACCGCTTACGTGGACGCATTCATTGGATTAATAATGATGAACTATTTAATTTTTGCTTTTTACCAAATATCTTACCAAATGTTTTGTGTCTCTTTCCGCATAGAATAAGGCTGATCACTACTTACGCGAACACATTAATTTTTTTAATTATGAGAAGAATTTAACTAATCAAAAAATTTTTAACTAAGAAAAGTTTTGTATGTGTTTTCGACATCGTACTTAATAGCCTCAACTTTCCAGCAAAGTCATTTACCAAAAGGCCGTTGACTGTTTATGTGTAAGTGTTCAAGGATTAATAATGAGAAATTATTTTTTTCATTTAAATTTATGTTTCCTATATATATCAAATGTATTGTTTACAAAGTGTATGCTAAATAACAATCAGTGTTAATATTATCAAATTGCTATTTGTGTTTATATATAATATAATCAATTTGTTTGGTTTATAAAATAAGTAAGAATAGAAAATTTTATGATTCATTGTAAACTATTATCTATATTCTCTTCAGTTGGGCAGGAGGGTAAATTTGTTCGATATAAAAAATAGAATATAGGAGCCATAGGAGACAGTATTTATCGCAATGTGTGTAACAGAGTTTATTACTAATTTTAATATAATAATTTATATACTACTTCTCTATATACTAATTTCTTATGATTCATAATTTAATTACTGTTGAATAATTACAGTAAATTTAATAAGTATTTACTAATTGTATTTGATAAAAAATACTTGTAGATCCTTAATAATTAATATTATTAATTATATACTATATGACTATTGATAATTAGTATATTAGTTAACATAATTCAACTCTTTAGGAATTTTTAATACAATTCAATTCTAGTGTTTTAAATTAAATAAATTAAAAAATTATAATATAACAATTCTTTACAAATAATAACTTAATGTAGCTTTAAAATAGTTTTTATTAAGTATTAGCTTTCACATAAGTTAGTTAAGCTTTCACTTAAAGCATAAATAAGTTATTATTAACTTTCTAATTAAAACAATTTTTTCCTAAAATTAAAAATACATAAATTTTTAATAACATCTAATATTATAAATTATTTATACACTTATTAGTCAGTCAACTTCGAACACTGTTTTAAGTACATGTCGAATAACGGCAATTTTTCGTTACCGTACGTTCCTATTTTTATATCCCTATACTATCCTAATTTTACATCGAAGGAAATGAAATTGACTTCTAACTGAAATAAAAATATGGAACACACAGGAATTCCATAAAAAGAGGTGCCAAAAATAAATTCCCCTCCATCCCAAAAGTAAGCCTGAAAGACGCCTTGGACATAACATCAATCTGCTTTTTGAAATATGAACAGCAAAGTATAGTTAAACATAAAAAATTCAGCGTTTTTTACATTATTTATATGTCGGCCAATAATAGCGCAAGATCTCATTTAAATTCAAACTGCGGGATTTACGTGAGAGTTTTCATTAATATGTTAAACCTATCGTTTCTTATCTGGTATGCATAATCAAAGTTCTAGAGAGATAGAGGAAAAAAAAGAATCGTTAATCGAATACCTAGTAAATGTTTTATGGCTCTTTTTATTCTTACCTTTATTGAAAAGAAACTTTTAAAATACCTTCATTAACTATACATCGATTATAATGTGTTTCTTCGGAATTGAATATATCAAAGTACGAGCATTTCTGTTGACCCCAATCTGTAGTTCATATCAGTGCAACCTTATTAAATAATATATACGTGTTTATAAATATTATTTTTTACTTTTAAATATCTTAACCTACGTGATAATTCGAGATAAATCTTAAAATGTTCAGAATTCATGTCTTTACTAATAAAATCTCTTATAAACTACATGTAGTGGAACTAAATTGAAATATGTGTAAATTATATATTAATTTACGAAATGTATTCTGTAACCAAAATATACTTGTAGCCTTATGCACTTTTTGGATGTCACTAGGAATCGAACCGAGCACCTTCTGCATGATACGCAGATAATCTATCAGTTAAGCAAGCTAAAGTGACCACTCGAGCCTAAGTGGGAGTATCAGGTCTATGGAATGACCACAACAGTACCCCATTCTCAGTCAGTCAGACGGAGGAACGAATGTTTGAGATGTCCGTGAAGTGTTATCACGTGGGCAGGGGTAGAAGTTGGGGTGGTCAATTCGATTTGGTGTCACAAGTGTTTGTTCGAAGATTGCGTTGATCTACGGTCCGGAAGCCACCAATGTAACGCTTTGCGCTTGGCAGTCACTAGGAATCAAACCCAGGACCTTCTTCATGATACACCGATGCTCTACCAGTTAGGCTAAAATGATCACTCGAGCTCAAGTGGTAGTAACGGGTATATGAAGTGACACCGCAATCTTTTTATTATTGAACACAATCAAATTTATGTTAGAATAATGATATTAAAAAGTATATTTTAACCTTCTGCAAAGACATATATATATATATATATATATATATATATATATATATATATATATATATATATATATATATATATATATATATATATATATATATATATATATATATATATATATATATATATATATATTATTTTGAAACAAGTTTGTCCAAAAGTGGATATTAATCCCTAAGTTTAATAAACTGTAAAATAATTTAATTAAACTTCATCAAACTATGTGTTTATTTGCTCAATATTTGAAAAATAAACAACAGTAATGCGTAAACAATTTGAACAATAAAATTGTCATCATTCAACTGAATACCGTCATGTAGAGAGAACTAGTACACGTTAAATGTGCCGTGGAGTCCCAATGTTCTCACATTAATTGTGGTGTGAAAGTTTGGAGTGTTGGGTACCAGCTCAGGTGTTTTCCTTGTCGTTTTTCAAAATTACGTGGCAGCGCTCCGGACCTGTCCTTCAAGATATACAGAATCGTTCCCAATAGTACATTGCGCAGCTTTCTGTGACATATACATCAATCAATTACCATTCTTTTCAAATTGCTGCAAAAGTTGGTGGTTGAATTGATATCCCACTAGTGCTGCGCAATGGGATATTTTCGACAGTTTCAAATCTATCAACGATGATGTACCGGGAACCTGCCTCGTAATTTTGCACCATGGTCGAACGAATAAGACCTGATGTATTCTCACACTGTCCAAACTTCCACACCACGGCCAACATGAGGAAATTCAGACAACATACACCAGCTTCTCTAGACGGAACTGGTATTCCACCGATTGAGCTCCCGGCTTTCTTTCGACCAGGCCAGTTTAAAACTGTCTATAATATATTAAAAATTATTATTATTATAATCTAAATTCCTTCAATAATTTTAGAACATCAATATTATGTTAACCTTACAAACACCAGTATCACACTCCATATAACAAGAACACTGCAAAGTATTGATTATTTTTAAAAGATAAACCATAAAATATGAATTGAAAGAAAAGGGAAAAACTATTTTCTACCCTTACCTTACTTTACGCGTTGTGTGTCACGGCAAATATGAGAAAAATGGGAGCGTCGGAAATATTTATACCCACTCGTATTTCTGAGTCGACTGTTTCTTGTGGATTTCTTCTCATAACCATATATCTGAATTAGTGGGTGTTGTCAAGAAGTAGGCCCAATTTCTTCTGTTTCTTTTCACGTTGTTGTTAGGGGGTTCGAAAAAGATTCTGTTATATGTACCAATCTATAAGTTATATATTATTATATGAAAACTTTTATATTACTAATATAAATTTTTCGTCAAAATAAATTTTGATTTTTTTTTCTCTTCAAATACTCTTAATCAGGTATGTGACTTTAGTTGAAAGAAGTGACCTTAATGTTCAATAATTATTAATTCAGTAATTAAATTCAATATGCATGTATATGATATTTAGTGTAATGGATGTGGTGCTTTGGAAGGAGATATGGTTACATACTTTCAATTTTCTATATGTTTGAGGTACCTTGAGTCCAAAACAAATGGTTTTGTTTAGGCTTTTAAACTTAGATATATAACGTACTAGAGAGTATACGGTGTAAAAAAGATTGTGGCTGCGAACATTTTAAGAAAGTTTTGTTTATAATTACCATGGCTATGTGTGTGTTAAGTATTCGTAAAATTCTAATCAATGAAATGCGCGCAAAATATTTTTGATGGAGGATAAACAATAAGAAAAACGACATTTTCCTTTTCTAATCTACGTTTATAAGTTTGTATCAGCATCGCTACATATATCATATTAAATGAAATAAAGAAGGAAACATGTATAAACATGACTTTCAATTAATAACTGAAAATTAAATAAATGGATCCTTTAGGAAATTATTTTTAAATATGTGTATGCGTGTTTTAATATATTTATTGATAATTGAAAAATACTAAAGATAAATAAATATGCAAATAATTAAGATCAATCGTGATTAGGAGAATGTTAGCTTAAATTGCTTTATATTTCATTACCTACTTTGATAAAAAAAAGTTATTATAATTTATTTTAAATTATAAAAACACTTAGTTTAGATTTAGTTCCGAAATATTCCCTTCGGGTCTCGACAAGTGAAAAATTCAGTTTTTTCCTAAAGTATACAATTTGTTAAAAATTCTCTGTATTTTACCAGTATCTATTGCTTCGAATGAAAGATCCTTTTCTTCCTTAATACGATTAAAGTCATATTTGAGGAGCATAACTTTTGTATCCATATAACTTTTATTGGTCTTTATTGTAATAATATATCCCTAGGGCCCAAGATTGTATCCATTTAACTTTTATTGGTCTTTTTATAAGAAAATATTCTACTGGTATCTCAGCTTTTATTTACCAAATATATTTTAAATATTTTTTATAAATAACATACCTATTTTTGAAGTTCCTCAGCTTAAATTTTGAATTTTCTTATTGATTTATAATTTTTTATGTAAACATATCGTGAGCTGAGTGCACTGTTAAAAATATATATTTGAAAATAATTAAAATGTACTAATTTTTTATTACATTCGATTATTATAATGGCTCCGAATACATAAGTTTTAATTTTGAAAAAGACGTACTAAAAATTAGTAAATTCTTGCCTACATAGGATATTTTACATCATTTTATGGACTTGTCATTGGCACATAATACAGCATAAATCATTTTCAAAAATACATGCACGAGTACAAACAAGTCTTGTCAGGAATCTAATCTAGATCATCAGCACTACAGTCCAGTGCCTTATCTGTTCCATTATCAGAAGAAAATGTTAAAAATTGTTCAGAAGAAATGTTAAAAAAAGGTATGCAAAAATAATTGGAAGTAAGATCATTTAGTCGTAATAACTCAATTTATATTTAACCAACCGACGTCAAATGAAAAAGGGAACCTTTTCCTGATTAACTATTTTAAGTTTGTCAAGCTTCGTGACGATTATTTGAACAAAAGCTGATATTAACAATATTTAATAACTTTGCTACTTTTTGAGTTTTGAGAAAATACGTTTATTTGCATTTGAGTATATCATTCTCTGTTTTACGATGCAATTATACTTAAAGAAAAAAATAACAGGTTTAGGTATTCATTTTTAAGTACCTTTTTTACAGTGTGAAAAAATTCTCTAAGTCACAAAAGCCTGATTTGAGACTTGTTTTTGGTTGGTTTTGTTTTGTCGAAGGCATAGAAGATTGTATTTATCTCAATATATAACAATCAATCATACTCGTTATTGACTTAGAATTTTTTTGTTAATAACTGTTTACTTTAACACAATACAGGTACATTAAATAAAATGAGAAAAAACGGAGTTAGCGAATTTTTAAACCGAACCGACGAAACTAAAGAATGATTAATACAATAGATATCTTACACAAAAACTTCAACTCACCAAACATTGAATTCTTCCAAAAAGGAAAAATGCACATAAATTTTAAAAAGCATTGAGTAGTAATGTTATTTCATTCCAAAAGAAGAAATAAGGTTAAGAGATAATAAATCACGACGCGTTATCGGAAACATACTCTCCCCCATCAAAAACCAACATAAAGCGAAACTCAGATAACAAAATCTCAGACAATAACAGCAAATGCTTGGCGATAAAATGACTTCATTTCTGGGTAATCGCAATTTTCGCACCTCTCAAAACTTCAAAAACTTGAGCGAGATAATGGTGGAATACATATTATAAGTTTTGACTCATCCTATCGGTTAAAAGTGCTTTTGAAGGCGGGAAAAAGGGGGGGGGGGGACTGAGTGGGAAAGTTTTTGAAGATTAAGTTTCGTCATTATTACGAAGCTAACGTCAATTTTCTGAAGTGATGCCAATTTTTGATGTTTCTCGGGTAATTTTGAAATGTTTTGCTGGATTCTGGACTAGTTATGAAAGTTAAGAGATGGAGGGTGTCATTAAAGCTGCGTTTTTGAGTTTTGATGTATTTGTTTGCGTTATGAATCGAGGTTATTTTTCTTGCGGTAATTTGAATACAATGAATTATAAAAGAAACTCGAATGTAGAAGTAAATAATCGATTTCGAAAAGTTATATAGTGTTCAGAATAAAGTTAAAAACTAAGTTTTGTACACTTTAAAAATATGTACTAAATAATGAGTATCTGCATATACTCTTTTTTCTTTAAGTGTAATTACTTCGTAAATGAGAGATGACATACTCAAATGCAAGTAACCATATTTCCTCAAAAAGTATAAATGTAGTTAAATATCGCTAATATTAGGTTCTGTTCAAGCGATCTTAATGAAACTTGATAAAATTAAAATATTAATTCAGTAAAACGTTTTCTTTGTTATATTTTATGTCGATCGGTTATAAAGAAACTGAGTTATCACAACTCGGTTATCTTACTTCACATTATTTTTAGCATAATTTTTTTTAAACATTTCTTCTGATTATTAGTTCTGGTAGTAGAACGGATAATGCACTAGACTGCAGTGCTGAAGATCTGGGTTCGATTTCTAATAAGACTAGTTTGTAATGATGCATGTAATATTTCTGTATGTCTATTTTTTAAAAATTATGTTGCATTATATATCAATGACAAGTTTCTAAATTGAGGTAAAGCAGCGTATGTAGGCAAGCATTTATTCATTGTACTCATATCGACTATTTAAGGTCACAACCGCAGTTTTTACCCCAAACTAAAAAAACTATTTTGAAGTTAGTATCTTATTTATGGGAACTGCAGCTTGTTGCATTTATAGACGTAATCTCGAAAATCATAGAACTCGTATTAGTACACTAGAGTGTAAATCACGTGACTTTCGGTGTTCCTCAAACAATTTAATTAAATACATTAATTCCCATTGGAATTTGGGTGATCGGACGTTCAAGTTGTATAATCTTATTTGAATCTCAAAGCATTGCATGGTCACAAAGATTGACACTCTAATATACTAATGCGAGCTCTGTGTCAAATATGCAGTTAGTATTCGTTTCATTCCCGCTCCAGCTGACTTGATTCCAGTCATCAATGACTATACGGCATTAAATTATATATTCTAAAGTCTGTGGTGCTTTGTTAAAATTAACATTAAGTAACCTAATACATAAAAAAGTTCAATTTCAGTTATTTAAATTAACCATACATAATACGCGATAAATGTTCATATTAATATATTTCCTATTATCCTGTTTAAAATACCTTTATTTTAAATAAAAACTACTGCCGCCGTTGAAAATTCCAACTAGTTTTCTTTCGTCTCTATTTCGATTTGCATCCCGAAAAGTAAATTTTCCGTGAATTAACTATAAGATAATTCACAGAGTTAGTTTAGTATTTGAAAAATCCGATGAGTGTATTTTTGTTTCAATAGAACACTTATAATAGAAGCTATTTAATTTTATAGTCGAAAAATGCAAACATTTACATTAGTGGAGGCAAAACGCAATACAAACACACCATACTTATAATTTGTGTTATAAGTATAGCTAAATACCTTAATTAATGCCCCTCACCTTTTTTTAATTAACAATTTTAAAATCATTAAATTTTAAAATTCGTCAAATTTCCAGTGATTTTACAATAAATACATTAAACTATATATTTCTTTATTTTAATAACAACTATAGTATTGTTATCTAAGGTTTTGAATTATATATAAATAAACTATATAACTTTTACCATTAGATAGTATTATAATTTTTTTTAAATTATTTAATTTAACTATACTAAAACTTAACGATATTTTACACTGTATAGAAATACATACAATCTTTATAATAATTTTTTTGTGCAAAATTTATATATTTTTATTTTAAACTAACAATTATCAAGGTTTTTTTCAGATAAGAGAAAAAAAGGCTGATTAGTTAATTAATTATTACACATAATCACAACGTATAAAATAACTTAGTAATTAAAAAATCAACAGCAACCATCTTAGTAAATGCTATTAATCTTGAAATGGAAGTATTAGTCTTATGGACAAAAACTTTTTACTAAGAATCGAAAAATAAATTTGACATAAAATCCTGATTAAAAGAAAGTTTTCAAACTTTTATCTTTCAGGTTGTTTGTATAGAAATAAAATAAAATAATGAAAAAGTTCTGGAGGTGGGTGTCCTTTTACAACATCTTAGGAAAGGCTAATACTTATTGACGAAAACATTGATCGCCTATTACACTGACATAAAGTCTATTGTTATGACGATACGTTTCGAAGGTTTTATTGCACAAAAGAAATATTATTAGGAAATTATTAGTATTTATTACGAAATTTTATTACATGCTCATTGGGGACTTTATCACATACTTTATTTTAATCGTGTAATGTAACAGGAAATTGTTTTCAAAATAGATACTTATAAAGTACGAAAATTTCAGTTTATTTTAAATTAAATTTAAAAATCTATAACCCATATGTTAACAAATTGATTGGCATACATATGCAACTTAAATATTGCAGGAAATAACTTTACTTAAATTATTAAATACAACATTAGACTTTCTTAAAGTGTTTAAAAAAAAGTGTGAAACTGGTAATGCTAATTTGATATATTTAAGAGTTTTATTTTTTAAATAATTTTTTCGACACTTTTTTTTTAAACGAAAATTTCTCAAATTTGCTTACTTCATTCCTTCTGAACCCTTGTATTAGATTAAATTAGCTTAAAAATATATAGCATATCTCGACTTAGAAACATATGCCGTAATATTATCTTGAGTAAGCAACAGATCAACATAGAAAAAACTTTTTTCCAATATATTTAGTATGTCTAATGTTATTAACTTTCATTCACGCGCTGTAATTTATTTAATTACTGTAGATAAAGATAATCTGAATAATTAAATATTAAAGAAATAAGTTTATGTTGATAATCTTGTTTTTTTAAACGGCTTATGATGGCTTATGATATTTATAACGATATTTCACCAACACTCAAATTAAAATTATTTTACAGTTACTGGTTTTTAAGTTCAATATTTTACATTGTGTCATGTTAAGTTTAAATACATTCATCGCAAAATATATACATACACTGTTAAAAAAAGATATTCAACAATATATAAAATGTACTCATTTCTGAGTAAATTCGATGCTTATCATAGCTCCGAATACATACGTTTCATTTTTAAAAAAGACATGTACTCAAAAATGAGTAAAAATTAATAGAAAGAACAGATGCTAGCCTACCTATGCTGCCTTTTTAAATCACTTTCAACAAATATCGACAATTAAATCCAAGACTTAATGGGTATCGAACCCATATCCTCAGACACCGCAGTTCAGTGTCTTATCCATTGTACCAGTACCAGGGCGAAGTGAAGACGTTCTAAACAGAAGAATGGGAAGCAAGATAATTGAATTGTAATAACTCAGTTTCCATTAAACGATCGACATCAAATGATATGGAAAACCATCCTTAAAACAACTATTTTCAGTTTGTCAGGTAGCTTTGTTAAAATGGCTTGAACAGAAACTGAATTTAGCAATATTAAATCACACGGCTCATTTTTGAGAAAGTAAGATTTTTAAATTCGAGTACTTCATCCCTCATTTATGATGCGATTGTACTAAAAAAACGAGTAGGTTCAGATAATCATTTTTAAGTACCTTTTTTTTTACAATGTACGAAAATCTTAATAACTAAAACATTCCTTAATAAAGGAACATTTTTTTAAAGAAATATTTCTCAGCAGCAAGGGCAAATGTCAAGAAAATGATGTTAATGAAATAAAAAAACATATTTATTTAATACTATAAAAAATTTAGTTTAAATACTTAAAAATATTAAAAATCGGTAATGCCACATTTTAGTCAAACGGCTCTCTGAGTATTCCTTCATTTATTTTGATTTGTATTGCTTTAACTTACTCAAATTTGCCAGCAAACTTTTAACCGCATCCGAAATCGATGCATGAAAGGTTTAAAAGGTATAGCGGTGCACTAATATCCACCTTTCTAAAAAAGTTTTTCTATTTTCCATTTTCTCTTAGATAATTGATTTTCGTACGCTCCGTATTTGTTCCAATCCATCTAGGAAAACATTTGCTCTGATAATAATGGTGTTGTGACAACAACATTAAATGAACGAGCTGCAGAAATTCTTCTTGCATCTGGTTGCCAGTACTGAATCTATCTAAGATTGCTTTTTCTCTGACCCTAGCAACAAAATAACTCTTATATGTTAGGAATAAATGCTTAGACAATAAACTATTTTATCTGTAGAGAGAGATAGTATGAACGTTTAGTAAATAGGATATAAAATAGAAGAAAATAATACAAAATTGCATACTGAGTTGAAATAATACATTGGGGAACTTTTTTACTTTTTAAAAATGCACCAACGTTATTCATTTATTATTTTATCTTTATTGTGTTTACTGAATTTAACTAACAGTTCGTTAACCTTCTTTGTATTATATTATTTAAAAATGCAATTATTCTAGTGTGTATTTTATGGGTCTTTAATTTCAGAGGTTTAGAATGATTATCTAAAACAATAAACAATGAATTATCTAATTTGAGCTTATAATGCTTGACAGTTTTTTCTGCTCTGTACCACAAAGAAAAAACTTGATTTTAAGATCTCTTTTATGAATGTTTATCTGCTCAACTAAAATCATAAATAATATAATAATAACTAACATTAATATAATAAATTAAAGAACAATTGGATGATTTAGATAAAAATGTTGTTAAGTAAAAACGTTATCGAATCCAGCAACGAAAAACTTTTTAATAAATTTAACTTAGATGTTTTGTATCAAATTATGAAACAAAAACAATGTGATTGTTAAAATTGTACTGTATTATTTTGTGGAAATTGTGTAAGTCATTGCCTAAAATATAAAATTTTATATATATATATATATATATATATATATATATATATATATATATATATATATATATATATATATATATATATATATATATATATATATATATATATATATATATATATATATATATATATATATATATATATATATATATATATATATATATATATATATATATATATATATATATATATAATATATTATGTCTGCATATGGGGTGTAAAAAAGAAAGGAAATTTCATGAACTAGTGAAAAATTGTTTTTTTTTCTCATAAATATCAACGATTTTTAAATACTTTTAAAAAATCATTTTAATGTTTTTTTTTAACCAAGAACTTGATAATGCTGCCATTTATGAATGGCATACCATTCAACTTTTTAAAATTTTTATTTTCCATAAAAGATTCACTGATATATTTCATGGATGTGTGGTGTGTGTGGGGGGGGGGGGGAGGGGAGTGCTCATGTGATAATTATCACACTGACATGCTAGTATTTCAAAATACATAAAATTTGTCATACCCGAATAAACAATTTAACAAATTAAACAAAGGTATGTCTAATTTTAATAATATAGTGTTTATGTAACGTATTGGACATTTTCAGTAAATAAGCTTCATCATGCCTTCATATATAAGAGTATTAATATACCGTACTTCCTATCTTACTCTATTTAGCTTAACCATACCAATAAAATAAAATTGGCTCATCACATTTACATTTTATAAATAGAAACTTTTCTCAGGAACTATACTAAACATGAAGCTCGCTGATAAATTCGTAATAGAACAAAATCAGCACATGTCGAAATCCAGGAGAAAATAATTAAAAAACAACAAAGATTCGAGTAACATCTTACACATTTAATTAGTTATTCTTTTAACTAATCTCTCTCTGTCGCCTTCAATTTTAATTGCAAGGAGTGGACCATCTGTGTTGGTATTGACTCTCTCGACTTTCGTTTTCGGCAGAGATTAGGAACATGCCCCAAAATCACGTTAATTAATAATATATTTTTTTTTAGTCTTGTCTAAGGAAAAAGAAAAGTATTTTGTTAGTATTAGGAATAACAATGAATCAAATTTGCATATTGAGAACATGTGCGACTGCTGTTGTCGAGGTACTTCAATGCAAATATCAAGGTTACGCTCATTTTTGGAATGAAAATGGTGATAAAAGTTATTATTTAAAGTAAATTCATTAGAGTAATTCATTTGTAAACTTGTCTTAACCGCAATTACGATAATCAGAAGAAAAAAATATTTATCTATACAAAGAGGAATTCAGTAAAATAAAGGTTTTGTACTACAGCTGATTATAAACTATTAGAATTTATTTTAAAATATTAGTGGTCGTTTTAAATCCTTTATATACCCAAATGAATTGTTCGTTAAAATGTTGTATTTATCTGACGGTATGTTGTGCTATCAATTCCTATATAATTCAAAATATAACCCCCATAAAGTAGTAGTTGAGTTTTCGAACTTATCTAATGTCGTCATATATCTCTATCTTTATCTCTATCCATCTATCTATCTATCTACTTATCTATATATATATACATGTTGTATATATATATATATATATATATATATATATATGTATATATATATATATATATATATATATATATATATATATATATATATATATATATATATATATATATATATATATATATATATATATATATATATATAATATATATATATATATATATATATATATATATATATATATATATATATATATATATATATATATATATATATATATATATATATATATATATATATATATATATATATATATATATATATATATATATACAACATTTATTTATACTACTTAGTGAATTTTTAAGCTAAATAATTTTAATCTAAAGTTGTTTTTTTTAGCCCGAAGATAGCATTTACAAGTTTAAGATCTTTGAGTATCAAAAATATATATTGGCGCTTATTTAACATTTCGTCAAATGTAGTATAGTATACTCGAATTAAAAATAATTTAATTTTAAATACTTATTATAGTTGCGATGCATTTAAATATAATTTTGTCGATTGGTTTTGTTTATTTTCCTCTTAATTGCTTTTCAGTTTTACTTAGAAATATATAGTATATCTATCTTTTCTATAGAAATTTTTATTATTAACGTTATTTTGCGTCACATCGGCCATTTACACGGAGTTAAAGTTTACCAAGTACGTATTTATTTATAAATTTTGGAGATTATTAATAAAATTGAAATCAAATGTTATGGTTTTAAAAACATAAAATATCAAGTAAATTTCTCCTTGGTACATGGCATTTTATAAGTATAATAAACAGTTAAGTGAACGTTCACCAAATGTTATTGGAAATTAAAGTCGTTTAGTTAGTAAAAATTAATGTTAATATATTCTTCCATTCTTATTCCAAAAGGTTCTCTTATGCTATAACTTCCCTCTTGGGTAAAAGTAAAGAATAAGGAGGCACTCGGCCAAATCCATTTTCGTCGCCAACATTGACGTGGAAGGCCTGGAGTTTTCATTTCCGAAACCTTGATCGATGTCACATAAAAAAGTCGGTGGAGCTACTTGCTGAAACTTAAACCAATATTAAACAAGGAATGAAAACTTACCTGACGTCATTTTTGATGATGGTTTATAACTTAAACAAAAGGATTACTAAATATTTGAAGTAATAAGCAATTACGAAATACAAATAATGAAATTAGCGTAATAACCAATCATAAATGGAGATTGGAAACTAACGAAATTATGATTTTGATTTGAATTGGCAATTGCTTGTAAAATATATAAGAGAAATAAATATATGTTCATGCGTGTAAAACATATTATGCAAATATTGGGCTGGGTCAAAATTTGAACTGAAATCATTTTGGCGACATTCCTTTTGAAGCCTTGGCGGATTTCTCCCCCTTCTTCTTTATTTAAACCTCCTCTTGTATTTTTAAACTTAATGCCATTTTTCTAGTTCAATCGAATTTTCTTTTAGATTCAATGTTTCACTCGGAAACATCTCTATTGTGTAGTTATGATTTTTCTTTTCAAATGCTTTAATTTAACAATACAAATAAAAAGCGAATAAAATATATAAAATAGTACAGTAGGATTTTCTTTAAAAAATGCATTTGTTTTGTCTTTGTGTTGCATTTCAATGAATAAAATAAATAAGTACCTAAATCTCTCCAAGTGTTTCTGACAAATACAAAGGCAAGAAAGAAGCTCAGTTTGTTTCTTTCATGTAAAGTTTTTCCAGAAATTGTTAATCTGTATCCATAACAATTCTTATTTTATTACTTAAGTGTCCAAAACATACCACCTGATGACACAAATTCTTTATTTTTAAAAGAAGGTTTCTGACATATAAAGTCACTCGTCAATAAAAAACAAAGACTTAATTTATTTTTATCTAGTGAACATTTAGAATTTTAAATCATTATAAATTTATAGTTATATAGCTTAAGTAGATTTATTAAACATAATTTAAAGCCAATATATTAATATAATATATGTTTTTTAAGGCTTTGGATACATTTTATTTTTCTCTTTAACACACTTTCGCTCACACGGTTTTTGCTATTGTAAAGTTATTTTCACTGCTTAGAACAATAAGTAATTTTTCCTGGGCATGCTATTTTATATATATTTAATTTATTATAGAGATATAATTTGTAAGTTGTACCTCAAATCTTTAAATAAAAAAATATTTTATAATGGAATATTTTTATAAATTTAAAATATGGGTGCATTGCTAGAAAAATTATAGATCCCTGGACGTATATATACGGCCTTGAGCGTCAGAAGGTTAATTTTACTGATATCATTATATTTTCCCCACATATGTCAACAAAGCATGTTTACTTAATCACATGATCAAACATTTTTTTAAAAATTAACTTGTATTTTAATTAAAAATTTCAAGAATTTGGCTTTCTTATTTTTGATATTAGATATTTTTTAGAAACTATAATTTTCCTTTTTATAAACAGAAGATTGTGTTTAACAAACTGTCTTTACATATTTTTGTTATTTTCAAAAGAATTATTTTGAAAAATATTTTTAAAAGAAATAACTAATTTTAATGATTAAACTATCTAAAACAAAATACTAAAAAATAGATATTCTACATAGTCCTAATCCCTAAAGATAAATTTATGTGTTTGAAAATACAGTATAGATAATTTGAAGCAGGTTCGTCAAGTAGATATAAACTTACATCAATTTAAACTTGTTCAAACATGAATAAAGTCTTTACTAACAAACCTGAGATCAAAGTTACATATTTAGGCAATCTTGTGCTGAAGCTTAATAGGGATTTGCAAAAAATATTTAGTTTTACTTTACGTAGAAATATAACTTTGATACCGTTAAATTCAACATAAAATTAACTGTATTTTAAAGGAATAAAATTATTTTGGATATTTTTGATAATTTGGTTTCTCTTACTCCCGTGCTCTTATTTTATGATTGAATGTTCATAACTTAATTCATAAAAGTATACTTATTATTTTATTTAATATTCTAAAAAATACAAAGTTTAATTAAACGCATAATAAAGTATAATAAATGCATAATAAAGTATAATAAATGCATAAATGCATAATAAAGCAAATAAATATATATATATATATATATATATATATATATATATATATATATATATATATATATATATATATATATATATATATATATATATATATATATATATATATATATATATATATATATATATATATATATATATATATATATATATATATATATATATATATATATATATATATATATATATATATATATATATATATATATATATATATATATATATATATATATATATATATATATATATACAGAGAGAGAGAGAGAGAAAAATAACCCATATTTTATATGGATTATTTTGCTTTTGCAAATAATACGTTATTTGTTTCTGGAAGTGTTTTGTACATAACATGTTTGTACAAATTTAAAACCCAGAAAAATAACTGTTTTGAAAATAATATTTGGTGAGTAAAAAGCTGGGAAGCTTCAAAAAAGACTTGTTTCTAGAAATACTTTGAAATATCACTTTCAAATTCAAGTGTGAAACTTTACTAATGACGACATTTAATTCATCAAATTCCATCTAAGATATCCCATTATTCTTTCTTGAACTGGGTTTGACAGAGATGATTTGACTTTTGAATGTCAGAAGATAAACGCAATTTCGATGGATTTTGGGTATATTTAACAAAAAAGATTTTAGATCTTGAATTTATTATCTAATTGGTAACAGTTTAGTTTCAGTTTTAAGTCGTTAAAAGAATTCCTTGTGGTAAAAAATAATTGAAGTACACATATTCATAAAATCAATTATGACATAAAAATAAAATGTTACAATTTATTGTACTTCATACAAAGTTTCAATTGATGTTTGATACATTACTATGACTTTAAAAAAGTTTTTTTTTAATTACCATAATTCTGTGTCATTGTAATTAAACATTTCTTTAAACCTTTTTTTAAAAAAATATACTATTTTAAAAATAAGAAAATAACTTAAATTTAAAAAAAAAAAAATTTTAAAAAAACTATTTTATCACAAAATGTTTTTAAAAATCGGCCGAAAAAATGAGTTAGTTCACTAAAACTCCTTTGAAATTTATTTTTATATACTTTCCTTGACAAATTCGAACTAGGGTTTAATATTTTTTATCGTATGAATAAACAAGTTTTCTAGTACATAGTAGCTTTTTAGAAGGAAATTAATTATTGAATGTTTTCGTTGCAAAATCGTTATCTATATCTTGTAGTTTTCGACATATTACAAAAAGTCTAAAAAAACCTTTAAAATGGTATTTTTTCATGTCAAAGTTTGTTGATAAGTAAATATTTGACCTCCTTGATCTTTGGTAACTGAACTTTTTTTATATCGCTACTTCTTATCATGAAAAAAATATTATAGGAATGGTTTTAAAGTCGTGAATTAAAATAATGAGCAGCATTTTCCAGAACTTGCATTGCCACTGTCGCATGATTTCTAGAAATCAATAGGATATTATCATTAGAAAAGGCACGCTTTTAAACTGCACTCCTTCATTTTCAAAATTATTATAATTTTTTGGAAGTCGACAAGTATAAAAATATAACTATTCATTTATAATGGTTTTATAATGAAATTTAAAAGTATTGATAGTACAATATAGAAGCAAAAAAAGTTTTAAAGCAAACAATACATTATAATAAGACAGGAATTGCAACGACCGCTGATATTTTCATTTCGATTTTCAAGGGATAACAATCTGTTATTGATAAAAACTTCATTTTCCTGAATTCCCGTTTATCTTGGAATAAAAAAAACTTTTTCTCGGATTATCGTAATTTGTGGATAAGACAAGTTTTCGAATTGCACTTCTTAAATATGTTAACTTATTTCATATGAAAGTATATGAACCCTTTACCTATTTTTTAAAAACTAAGTAGTAAAGTAGTAAGAGACGGCCGAAGGGTTAAAGGCGTGTAACGTCAAACTCAACAGTGTATTTGGGTACAAATTTATCGAGCATTTCAGCTAGAAGTTCGCATATAACTTGGTTTTCCTATTTAAGTTATAAGGAACCACTCTGTCAAATGCCATCTTTCGGGGTATACGGGAAGTAGAGGAATGATTTAATTTTATTTTAGATCCATTCACATAACGGCTATTTCAAATAGAAGTTTGCTAATAGCTTTTTCCCATCTTTAAGGTATAAGGAACCACTATGCCAAATTTAATCTTTCTGAGAATAGAAAAAGTAATATTCGATGAGTGAATTTTCATTTTATACCCGTGAGCAGAACGGGTATTTCAGATAGAATTTTGCGAATATTTTTCATTCTTATTTGAGGTATAAGGATCCATTCTTCTAATATTCATCTTCTTGGGTATACGGGAAGTAGGAGAATGAGTGAATTTTATTTTAACTCCATTCGCATAACGGCTATTTCAGCTAGATATTCACAGATATATTTTTTTTCATATAAGGAACCACTCTGCCAAATTTCAGCTTCTTAAGTATGCGGGAAGTAGGAGAAAGAGCGTAACATATTTCTATTTTAAAATACAAATCCAACGTTAAAATACGCAATTTTATATGCGCGATAGAAATTAACCCAGAATTTGAAAGTGTTGCAAAAGAACAAAAAACTATCTCAATCGGTTGGAGTTAACTATTGTGTGTCAACAAGCGGCAAATACTGGGACCGCAAATGTTTCATTGACAATCTAATTTATATTACTAAAAATATGAAACGCCTCCAGGAAGTCGAGTTCAACTGGAGATTTGGGTTTGCAAATTAAATGTGGGTTAGAAAAATTAAATATATGACCATGTTCCCAAGAGTGCTTGGCAATGGAGGACTTCTTTATTTCTTGTTTAACAGTATGTGCTTGGTGATCCTTAATACTAAATCTTAATGCTCTCTTTGTTTTACCGAGTATTTCCTGCTTGTTGGCACACAATAGTTAACTCCAACCGATTGAGATAGTTTTTTGTTTTTTGTTCTTTGGCAACACTTTCAAATTCTGGGTGTATTTCTATTCTAATGCACACAGACTTTTCATTTTCTGCTGATGAAGGGAGATGTATCTCCCGAAACATGTCCGGATTTGATGGATTTTTATTGCGTATTTTAACGTTGTATTTTAATAATTTTAACGCAATATTCTATAAGACGAGTTTTTATCTTATAACATATTTCATTATATTTTTCGTTACGTTTGTTTGCCGACATGCCCCCTCTTATCGGAACCTGATTTTAAAAACATCACACGTCAAAAATCACAAAAATACAAACTCCTACATGTCGACCCCACGAAAAACATCCCCGTACGTCATTCGAATGTGTGAAATGTATTGATAGACTGCGATTCTGTTGTACACGCGATTCATCACCCGGGGTCATCCATTTACCTGTGTCCAGCACAGAAATCACGTTCGATATTTATAGCGCCGAGAAAAATACTCAATCACCGCAATAGGAGCACAGCACTCGTTGGGATGCTCGAGATGAACATTTTGAATAATGTATTTCAGAGAACTATGCCCGTATACGGTTGCATGTTTACGGTGGGGTTTGAATAATGCAGTAAGAAGCGTTTTGCTGCTCCGATCACGCTTTTGCGCTCCGGAATACACAGAGGTCCCCGGGATGCACTTTTTTTTCGAATGACAATGTAACTACTAGAAAAAGGTTTCGTAAAGCATCATCTCTTGAGCTGTGTCGGTGCGTTAGGGGAGATTTAGAATGCATCGCTTGAAAGATTTATTTTTATTAAATGGACGGGAGAAAGGTAAAAGTATCAAGTTTGGGCTTCATTGTGCAACGTTCTATATTCGAAGGTTGGTGGAAAATCTCATTAATATTTTATTTTTCATTTGTTTGTTTCTAATGTCTGGGTTTAATGGTAAAGGATTTTGTGGTGGTAATGAAATATTTTCTAAGTCCCAAATACGTTTCATATCGTTGGCTTAATTCACAAACCACGTAATATGGCTGGGATTCAGCAGCTGTAACGAAAGCTGCTTGGCAGAGAAATTCAATCAATTCATTTTTAAATGCGGAACCATCTAAATAAAAAAAAGACATCGATATTCCTGAGTTTAGATTGCAGCTGAGGGATTGAATTAAAGAGTCACGCTGAGCTAACAGACAGTATTAAGATCACTTTACCCTACAATGTTCTTTACGGTTGCCATGGATACACACTTCGTTATCCGTTGAAAAAGTAGCAACTAGTGCAATAAGCACAAACATAAAAAAAAAATTATGTACCCAACGCATTGGATAATTTGACGAATTTCTAAAAACAAAATACCAATCCGAAACTACTAGAGTTTTACCATGGTAGTTATGTAGTTTTCGAATAAAGCCGAGACATTTGTAACATTCACACTGTTTAAAGTACCCGTAAGTACTATTAAAGTACTGCTTACTACCAATGCTAGTGCCCTCTAGTGATGAACCCTAACTTTGAACAATGCGAGGAAACCCGATAGTTGTATTTTGGCAGCCAGATAGTTTTATTTTAGTGGAAGATCGTTAAAAAAACTGTTCCTGAGGTATAAATTTTAATGGAAGATAATATAAATATGTGTGACTCCAGATTTGCACTCCAATTTTTTTTTTATGTTTATGGCAATATCTTGAAAAGATTTGCGGAGTATTTATTCATTTAAAGTAATAGATACACACTTTAAAGTAATAGACACATGTAAAGTAATAGACACATACTCATATAAAGTAATAGACACATACTCATATAAAGTAATAGACACATACTCATATAAAGTAATAGACACATACTCATATAAAGTAATAGACACGTGTAAAGTAATAGACACATACTCATATAAAGTAATAGACACATACTCATCTAAAGTAATAGACACATACTCATCTAAAGTAATAGACACATACTCATCTAAAGTAATACACATGCACATTTCAGTTTTCAGTGGAACTGCATTAAAATTATTATGTTTTTGAGGATCTTAATCATAAAATATATTATTTTTTTAGATAAATCTAATGTTTTTTTTATATATGTTCAAAAGTTTCTATTTTTTCCTCTTGCTTTCACGAGGCATATTTGAAGAGTAATCACGAAAACTGCGACTTTTCCTCAAAAGTCCTGCAATCACGCTTCATAGACGTGGATTGCACTTCTTCTGATTGCGTCTTTGAGCTTGGCGAAGTCCCGCGCAAAAGTACAAATAAACAAACCTACATTTCCAACTTCCTTCAAACACGTCTCTTTCAAAAGAATACGCTGAATCGCTAAATCGAAAGAAGAATTCCTTTTGAATACTAAAAAACTATTTATTTTTTAGCTTTCCGCGCGAATTTTCCTGCGGAGCAACAGCTTTTGGAAAAAGATTTATTTCGATTGCGGGAAGTAACGTTGACTGCGAAGAATATATTGAATCTTTATCTGCATTCTTAGGAGTCCATTGTTTACTTCTGCAATTTATATCTTTATTCATGCCCTTTATGTACGAGTTAGTAAGAGTTCTTATATATCTTACCAAATGTTTTGGTGAATAGAGTTCAGTTATTACAGTAATGTACTCGTAATGGTAAGATTAAGAATTCGAGTATAACACTGTTAGAAATGCATTCTCATATTTGACGAAACTTTTGTCCTTTTTGACGAAACATACGCTTCGATTAAATATTTCGCCAAACTGAGGAAATTCATTTTTTTAACGAAATTTATTTCGTCAATAATTGAGGACGATTTTAAATAATATTATATCGACGAACAGACTCAAACCGCGTACATCTCGTTCCCTGTCCAACGCTTTATACACTCGGACCAGAAGACTCGATTGAATTCTGACAATATAAGTATTAGAACCAAACATGAGCTGAGTGCCCAGAAAATGGCCGAACAGGAATCTGAGTAAACGATTTTTGTTCAAAATTTGAGGATTGTTGGGTTTGGTTTGGTTAATTAACGTCACACTAGAGCTTTATACTGAGCTACTGTCGACGGTTCAGGGCCTATCTCGAAGGAAAGACCCGGCAACAATGCCTCGTATTTTAGAAACATGGCCAGATGATAAGGACAACACTTGAACTGGCACGCGATGCAACCTCAATAAGCGTCAGGACATTTGACCCCCATTCAGTATTAACGTGCACCAGTTTCGTATACACGCCTTAGAAATTGGAGATAAGTTCGGACGACGTATTATTACTTCACAGCGAATCTGGTAATCCTGAGGATTCTTGTTTAGTCAAAAGTCACGTGATTCAATGACAAAACGAATGTCAAATATAACGAAAGTACCGCAAAATTCTAAAAACAATTTCAGAGAGTGTACAATTTCCTCTAATGTTTCACCATATGAAAGGGACTGGCGTATGCTAATTTCACATGGAAATGATCTCAGCTCATTGTATGGAAGTTTGGTTGGTTAGTTGAATATAAGGTCGCACGGTTCGTGATTTATTCCATTGCCTGTTAATTTTAAACCGTGACCAAATGACTAGGACAACACCTAAGGCGGCACTCCACACACCTGATGCTCGCATGAGAACATTTGAATCACGATATAATTAACCCTCTAAACGGCCAATGTTATGACGGACAATGAGGAACTAAACTTTACAACTCTCCGATTAAGAGTTGACTGCATTCATGAGACGAGATTCTAATTCACAACTGTCCGATATTATATGCTCTGGACAGATAACGTCACCGCGGGCGATGGAAATTTTTGGAATGGGAGAAAGATCAGATGTCGTTTTTATAATTTAATAGATGTCCAAGAAGACAAAACAATGCTCTGAAATATTTTCTTTGAATAAATCCCAAACCGTCGGCAATAGAACATTTGTACAACTTAAATAAGACTTCAACATACTTGTAAATTGAAAAATGGAAGGATGTCTTAAGGAAACTTTTGCCCTTGCGTCAGTTTCTTCATATATCTAATGTCATTTTTGGATGCAAAACAAGTTATCTAACATTAAAAAAAGCAATGCACACATAAAAAAGTAACCTATTTAAATTGTACTGAAAAATGGTATTAATATACTTGATACTCCTTTAGAAATTTCGACGTATACAACAAAAACCATTCCGCAAGTTGAAAATTTAATTTCAAAACACATCTGAAACTAATTCAATATAGCAACTTCATAAAGCACCCGGGATGATGAAAAGTTGCCGATCCCAAACTCAATTTAATTCAGATTATGAAAATTCAATCGGGAGCATCACACTCGAACAACTTTCACTCAACTATCGATACCAGCCACCTCTTCCCTCGAGACGCACACCCTAACTCTTATGTCGGATTCCGACGCATCTGCGACCATTTCCCGACGTGCATGGTCGGATGCCAACCGCGTACATCGGATTTTCCGACCCAACGAACCAGCATCCTTATTTCACCCTTTGGTTGCTGCATTTCCCGGAGAACATTATTCAAATAAGTTTTTCCTCGCGACAACAGAAAACACTCCGCCCATTAGGGGGACGGGGAATAAAGTATTGGAACAAAAAATATATATGCAGGAGTTAGAAAACAAAAAAAGGTTTCCCGGAATCGTGTGCTTTTTCCACACCGCAATCCGTCTCTTGCAGAGGACTGGGTGTGACTGTGTGTTGGAATTACTTTCCATTGATTCGGACGGGGAAGACAGATCTGGGAGTGTCTAAAGTCAAATGTACTGTGTTTGCGGAGAATACCTTTTTGAGAAGCAGCTGAGGGGAAGGCTCTGGATTTACATGTAAAAACAAACGTGAGATTTTAGATTTGGTACATTGTACACAGACGCATGTACAGTAGAACTTCATTATAACGGACTAATAGAAGCTAAAGGTTGTCCATTTAAATGAAAGTCCGGTTCATAACAAATGCCAACAGGGTGTACATTACTGAAAATACAGTAGTTCGGCATAAAAAGTGTTTATTATATATCTGATGAAAATCAGCCTTCAACATAAGTTGAATTGAAAAGATATGTACGTATACAATGCATTTTTTTCTGGGTAGGTTTATTGCTTATTTCTTCAGTTAATAACTGACGGAGGTGCCGTAAGTGTTCAGAATATGTACATAGTCATTTGTCAATTATGCAGATAATAAAATTTAAATGGTCTTCAACCATGGAGTCGTATGGCTCTTTACCATCTAGTTTTTCAATTTTTATAATTATTTTAGCTGTCCATTATAGCACAGTCCGTTATAATGTGGATCTTCTGTTAATTATGTATGAAATAAACAAAAATAAAGTTGTGAATAGATAAAAACACGGACAGGAGGGTTTTACGTTACGTGAAACTTCGTTCAGCAGATTTTTTTTTAAAGAATTGGTCACTAATAAAAATCTCGCCAAGAAAAGGAAGATAAACAAGCTATTCTGTTTGACTCAGTGGGCCCCCATTCACGTCCCACAAACACTATGCTTTATTTCTCTTGCATTAGCACCTCATTTTTTATCGAATTTGAACAAATATTTGTCAATCGTACTAGTTGTCACATAGTTATAATGTTCTCACAGATATTTTCTATCCTGACATCCCATTGGTTGATTTTAAATTCAGCCGCAGATTTTAGAAGTATTCATTTGTCTAGAACAACTCGCCAACACAAAGAAAACAAGCTGTTCCGTCCTTTAAGTTACGCTAAAAGCGTAACATAAAGTACCGTTCCTGATACTCCATATTACTGAATTAAAAAATATTTCACATAAGAACTGATGTGGGAATAAAAGTGTAATTGATATCTTTTGTAAAATATGAAACAGGCACATTTAAATAAAATATTAATACACAACTAATTTCAGATAATTGAGCGTCATCCATTAATTATATTGTTTCAAAATAAGATATATTTTCCTCATTCATAATGTTACTAAAAACTTTTTTTCAAAATATATCAGTCTAAGAAATATGATTAAAGTTTTTTTTCGGAAATTGCCTTTTTAAAGTTTTTGAATTTTAAAATACCAAACTCAAGACCAAATCATTTCTTTACCTTACAAATCCTTACTAATCACATACAAACACCCTTCAGCGAAGAATCGTGTGTTATACAATCACATAAGACTGGGAAAATTCTCTTATAAACACTTGTTTAATCTTTTAACTGTTGCAACATATTTCTGAGTTTACTGAGAACAGTCTGACAAAATCCTTTATACGTGTCGAAAAACAGCTATTTTTTCAAATTTATCAATTGTTTATAAGCTTCACGAGAATAGACAAAAAACTCATTTCAGACTTAAAGTTTAAAACCAAAGAAAGTAAGTTACTTTCTTAGAAGACACACATCAAAGTTTAGTCTTTCTTGGGTTTTACTCTATATTTTTTATTAAAGGTTAAAAGTCCGTGAAATTGCGTAAAAAGTTAATTCTATAATCTCTTATTCAAGTAAAGAATTTTATACTCTAATGTTTTTACTCAAAATAAAACGTATCAGTTTTAAAAAAATAACAATAATAAGTAGAAAATTAATCTGCTTAGTAATTTTTATTAATTTTAAATTAGTTTTATATATTATCTTTTTTACTGGGATATTATTTATAACTTCCATATTTAATGCATTTTTATCAAAACAACGAAGTTTTTAAAGTAAAAAATTATTTAAATACTCCGTTAATTTCTATACAAGAATTAAAATGCAATTTAATCTCTTTATAAAAGTTAATTGATACTTTATTAAGTAGATTAAAATGCATTTTGAAGAATATATTAAACAATTCTTAACAAAAAAATTAACAATTAAAACTCGCCATTTTTAGAACACAATTTTTCTACCTTCCGATGAACAATATAATCTTGATAAAGGAAAAATTCTCATTACCTAAGATGATTTTAGTAAGATTATTTGAAATACAAATTCAATATGTATAGACGTCAGATTACTTCTCGTAAGCAACGTGACCTTTTCCTTTCCGAAATCTAATAATAAATATTATATTGTAACAAATTCATTAAATTGAATTATAATGTATCAGCCTCAAGGAAAGGACTTATTTGATTCTCACCCCCCCCCCCCCCCCCCTCCTAAGCAACCAAAAGGTTTTCTTTCATGTATTCATTTATTTTGTATAGCACCTTAATATTTATGTATTCGCATTTTTGAATACACATAGATATTAAGGTGCTATATTCTCTATAACCAGTGTATATAAATCATGTGATAAGGCTGTAAAAATTTTCTATAGTTCTTCTTGTAATGCGAATGCTATAGTAAATGTTCAATTAAATAATTTTATTAACTTAGTATATCTTTTAATTTAAAATTTATTTTTGGAGTTTAATATATTCATTATACATTGTATCAATACATATAAGTGACTACATAGAACATTTTAAATGCTCTTTTTCTTGAGCTTGACCATTTTATGGGAGGATGTAAAATGGCGTAAGACCAAACACAGAGTTCCTAGGCAAGAGCGTTTAAACATCGCCTTGGCAATATTGTAAAGTGGAATGACATTCAACTCTTTATTTGAAAACCTGTTAAACTAAGACACACACAACTTAGCTTAAAATAAATCTATTTGCTTAGCAATGGTTTTAGTTTATTTTCGTATTTATTTTTGTGACTTCTACAACTTGGCAGACAGCCCTTCCATATCCATTTGGCGTTTAATAACATTTTAAAAAGAAATTATCTTGTTACGTTCACGAATTGAATGCATACATTAATGAATAAATCTCTATACTACACGGTATTCAGGAATATTTTATATAATTTCAAATAAATCCCATATTTATTAACTTCTGTACTGATCCACATATTTCGGCATACGCCAATACAATTAATACATAGAAAATACAATGCAATATAAAACAAAACAATACAAAACACAGAACAGCATATTTACAAAAAATACGTAACTCCTATCGTCCCTGTATAATTAAATTAATTAAATTACATGTATTTTAAGGGGGTCGACATGGCACCGTGGGGATTGTTAGAGCCTAACTCATCCTCTAGACGATTCTTCATTACTTTTTTTTCCTCGATTCTTTGTTGTCTCTGAATATGTTTTTCATTTCTATCTTCTTAATTTTAACGAAGTATTTTGCTATTACATGCTCTTATTTCATATTTCTTACATTTCAAAATAACATGATGTCTAATGCCAGTTGAACCGCAGCGACATTTATCTAAAAATATCCATATATTGAGATAAAAAAAATTCCCTATATTGAAATAAAAATAAATTCGATATATTTTGAGATCAAAAATAAATTCTATAGATTGATATCAAAAATAAATTCCGTTATTGAGATCAAAAATAAATTCTACATATAAATAAATTGCATATGTTGAGATCAAAAATAAATTCCATATGTTGAGATCAAAAGTAAATTCCATACGTTGAGATCAAAAATTAATTTTATATATTGAATTCAAAAATAAATTACATATATTGAGATAAAAAAAATCCATATATTGTGATAAAAAACAAATTCCATATATTGAGATCAAAAATAAATTCCATATATTGAGACCAAGCTAAGTACAGATTAAAATTTCGAAACTTTTTTAATAAGTTTCAGAAAACTCCAGAGCCATTTACTTTTGATTCAAAACGAAACAGGCAAAGATTTTGAAAGTTATTTAAATTCTGTAAAAATAAATATGAACTTATTTTTTTTCGAAATTACAGACATGCACCGGATATTTATTTTATGAGTATATACTTGTCGTACTTTCATTTATAAACAATTTTTTATCAATCATAATAACAAAAATGAAAACAAACTCATTCGTATTTTATTTATTGACGTAGCAAAAACTACCAACATCGCATTGAAATTCTAGTTTCGTAAAGTGCAATATTTAAATCCAAAAATTGGAAAAGTTTTCGGGAAAACTTTACTTAATAAATTGAACACGCAAAACGTGGCAAAAGAAAGTGTCTTACTCACTCCGAAAACTCCCCTAAAAACTTTCCAATAAAGAGCATCTTGAAAACAACTCAGCACTTCCTTTCAAATCGAATGGGACTCCGGAAGTCAAGTGTAAGTGCTCGAAATTTACGAAAAAAGATCTGATTACTAGTAATCAATAGATACGAGCCCTTTTTGTGAATTGTTAAAAACATTCCAACAAATTGAGGGTTTTTTTTTTTATTTAATTCTAAAGGAGTTCTTTTTCTTCTCAAAAGAACAAATTTATGCAAACAATGTCCTGAAAAAAGTTCAAAGAAAAACCTTTGACAAACGATAATCGTTTAGGACTGCGAGCGGTTGTGCTATTTTATTACATCTGAATTTTTCTACTACAAATGCTCTCAGAATGAAAAATGTTTATAGATTTAAATACAAAATATTTAATGTACTCCAAACTTTATATGTTCGATTTATTTTATTCTTATATCAATTCGAGTACATCGATCAAGATAAGTACGAAACACAAATACTATATATCGAATTCCTTAGAGGACATACAATAATTGCACAGAAATTACATATAGTAACTTTAAGTAAGTTTTTGTGCTTAATTAAAAAAAATTATCCGAACCGAAAATTACTAAAAATCTTTAAAAATTATCCATTTATCTATTCAATTTAGGTTAATTTAAAAAATGACCTTTCCACTTTAAAAATGAACAAACTCCGTTCTTTAGTTTGCTTGAATTTATTTCTTAAGTTTAGTTTAACAAAATATAATGAAAAATTGGGGGGGAATACTTAGTTTAATCCTTAATTACTGTTTTAAGTTGTATTTTATCATTTTTTTATATATTAAATACATCAATTCCTTTGTATTAATTTTTAATGTGTTAATATTTATGGTAATATATCAAAGGAACTTTTCCTGCTGAAACTTTAATTAATTTTATTCCAGAAACTATCCTCGATATAATTATTGCTCAAAATTTATATTTCGGACATAGAACGTTTGCGAGCGTGCATATTTATAATAATTCAGCTCAAGTTTCCCTTTGAATCAGCCGAAAACTCAGACAAGTTTTACCACCCTCCAATATCATTCAACAATTAAACCCAACATCCCATACACTTACCGCTTCCACTTTCCTCTTGGCATGCCACATAAGAAACATATTTCCTTTAGAACCCTTCACCCTGGGCAATAGAACACGACCCGTCAGGGAAGACGATTAATATCCTCCGAACCCGAAGCAACAGGGGATAATAAACGCGGGTTCAAATTACAAAGAGAAATTATCTCCGTGATCGCTTCTATCCGCCTTTTCCCTTTCGAAATTTTACATAATTTTCCAAAAAGCCTCCGCGAAGGCGGCGCGCGACACCGGAAACCTTTCGTCGCATGTTAATTTCCTCCCTCACAAACAAACCTGGCAACGTCATAAATCAGGGGAAATATTCCGACACCTCGGTTGGCAGCAGGAAGACCTTAATATCGGGTTGCAGGAGAAGTGAGAGTTGTGGCGCAAAAGGAGGGCTTTTAGCGGGCTATCTGTTGGGAGGGTGGGATAAAGGTGTGGGTTGACCACCAGCGTTTAAGTGCGGTTTTCGCGCTCTGGGAGATAGTGGGGTCTGTGGTTTATGGGAGTGGATAGAGTAGAGAATGTGTGACAGGGGAGTTGGATTATTTCGGGAGTAGACGTGTGAACGGCTATTTGTGGTTTCTTAGTTGTTGGGGAAAGTTTCGCGTTTGTAGCTCTTTTGAAATTAGTTTTCGAAATTCGTATAAGATAGCTCTGGGACACAAATAATTTTGTTGGAATTATTGCAATTTTTAGTAACTAAAACCCAAATATGTTAGTATTTAGCATTTTCCAATATTTATTTTAAACATGCCTATATAAAAATTTATGATTACGTATAAACGTGTGGCAGCTATTTGTGGTTTCTTAGTTGTTGGGGAAAGTTTCGCGTTTGTAGCTCTTTTGAAATTAGTTTTCGAAATTCGTATAAGATAACTTTAGGACACAAATAATATTGTTGGAAATTATTGCAATTTTTAGTAACTAAAACCCAAATATGTTAGTATTTAGCATTTTCCAATATTTATTTTAAACATGTCTATATAAAAATTTATGATTACGTATAAACGTGTGGCAGCTATTTGTGGTTTCTTAGTTGTTGGGGAAAGTTTCGCGTTTGTAGCTCTTTTGAAATTCGTATAAGATAGCTCTAGGACACAAATAATATTGTTGGAAATTATTGCAATTTTTAGGAACTAAAACCCAAATATGTTAGTATTAAGCATTTTCCAATATTTATTTTAAACATGTCTATATAAAAATTTATGATTACTCCATTATTTTTAGAGCATAAATAAACATTGTAATATATTCTAATTGCATAATTCAGCATTTTAAAAAAATATTTTAAATAATTATGTAAACTTTTATGAATTTGTTTATCCTTTAAAAGCTCATGGGCTTTTGCATTTAGATTTGTAAAAACTTGATACTTATCACAAACAGGCTTTGATTATTCAAACCTTCAATTAACTGTTATGAAAATACAATTGTCGGTTGGATTTTTTTCTTTCTGTATGTGAAATGATATAATGATGTTTTAGATAAAAAAAAAATTCAAAATCAGAATTGAGAACAAATTTCAATTTTTAATATTTTTAGCATTACATTACAGAAGGTTAATATTTTTTTCGATACAAGAGTTAAATACATTTTACTAAAAGAAATTAAAATTTTATTTAGAATATTTAAGAAAAATAAAATCACAAGCTATTATATCATATATTTATTTTGTGGTGCTGTACCAATTATTTAAAAACATATTAATATTCTGATGAATAACATAATCGTTACTATTTCATTTTTTTATTAAAAGACTAAGCAAATACGAAACAACATCCATAACTGATGATGAAAAATAGTTGTAGCAATAAAATTTTTAAAAAAGTCAAATTAGTATTTTATTTTGAAATAAAAAAACAACTATTTTCATTTAAATTTAAAATATAATCGAATTAAAAACGCATAACTTTTGTTTATTCCTTTTAGAAAACAAACTTTTAATATACTTAAAATAATGCATTTCCCTAGTGACAAATGTTATTTTCTATCAAAAATTTAAAAGATAATACACAGAATTATATTGTTAACAGTGTAACATTACACAGTTACATAAAGAAAAAAAATGTGAACAAATTCAGATTTATATTTATTAATATAAATATTTTTTTGCGTTTGTTTATTTCTTTGCTTTTATAAATCTAACTACCAGAAAAAAGACATTTCTATAATCTTCATTTATTTCCTTTACTGTTTATCTATATTTTGGAAATATGAAAAGACTTC
The DNA here is from genome assembly GCA_963932185.1 of Troglohyphantes excavatus. NCBI lineage: Eukaryota > Metazoa > Arthropoda > Arachnida > Araneae > Linyphiidae > Troglohyphantes > Troglohyphantes excavatus. The sequence continues at coordinate 46,441,358 of OZ010666.1, forward strand.
TGACTCCTAGTCCACGCTTCATAAAATTCTTGACCAAAGCAGTAAAGGAATTCATCTGTGAAGTATATGGAGCTCCTATAGTTTTCAATCCAATCGATATCCTACAGCTTTCAATTCAACTGCCCTCCTGAATAGATTAAAATGAGAAGTATGCATAACACTGACCACCGAAAGGTTACAAAAGAACGATAAAATAAATATGTAAAGAAGCTTTAAGGCACAAGTAAACTATGGTAATGGTTTCAGTGTGAATTCAGAGTTTAATTCCTTTCCCATCATGTCATTTTAGGTCACAAGTTTCCCATCATGTCATTTTAGGTCACAAGTTTCCCATCATGTCATTTTAGGTCACAAGTTTCCCATCATGTCATTTTAGGTCACAAGTTTCCCATCATGTCATTTTAGGTCACAAGTTTCCCATCATGTCATTTTAGGTCACAAGTTTCCCATCATTGTCATTTAGTCACAAGTTTTAGGTCACAAGTTTCCCATCATTGTCATTTAGGTCACAAGTTCATTTTTAATAAATATAAAAAAACTAGCATTCCCGTGCGATTATTATATCATGAACATCACCCCCCACACAGCCATTGGTTAGAGTCAAAATAATAACGGTCTGCTCACAGCTGGCAGCATTATCAACGGTTTGTTTAAAAAAAAACGTTAAAATTCATTATTTTAAAAGTATTTAAAAAATATATATTTACGAGACGAAAGCACAATTCGTCACTGATCCATTAAATTATTTCTTTTGATACATCATGTGTTAAGATCCGTTGCATCTAAGGGACGTGAAAGGGATCTTTACCCCATAAATAATATATATGATATTATTTGTGTATATAATACTTCAATATAATTTAAAATTATCTTACAAAAACACAATTTTTAATATAAACGCGTTATCTTTAGTATTCAAACTATATTTTTAAGTGAAATAAGGGAAGGTCACAAGTTGTTGGGCTATGGTTATTGTTTTGCTGTTTAACTATACATAATAAAACTATTCATTTTGCTATACTTCAACTACTTTATTTGTTGATAACACAGCAAAGCGACTTGTTTAAAATATAAGGGACGGACTAGTATGCCATTACAGCTAAATATGATAAAAGGCAAACAATGGGTATCGCCCAAATATTTTTAACTGCCCCGTGTATTCCAGGAAAATTAAAATATTTCAGTAATATTAATATGCTGGTAAAATATTCAGGATTAGAATACTTAATTTTAAACGTGTTGTACGTGTAATGTATTCAAATATAAAACTTTTTAACATCAATTATTTCCTTTAAAAGTTATCCATTTTTCCTACTAAATTCGCGTTTCTTACTTTGAATTTATTAGAATAATCGTGAAGCTCAAAAGAAACGCTAAATTTCATTATGCTTTATTTTGAATAATTACTTACTTTATTACAAGAAATCATAAAGAAAGTTATTTTTGCATATTTAATATAAACTAACGAACTTTAATGGTAGCAAGAAATAATCCCCATGCTTTTGCATTAATTACTTTACAAAATGAACCATGAACAACCCTTAAAGTGATTAAGTTAAGTAGAAGTATCGGCTTGCTTTACTCTAAGTGTGGAAATGCGTTTAACTACCAAAAAATACTTACTGTTTATCATCAATTTTAGCTTGTAACTACTTCCAACTAATGATGTTTTTTATTATTCATTTTTTAACGTAAGTGTGTTTACGTGCTTCTTTGCAATGGTAAAGTCACGCAATACAGAATCCACGTATTATCAGACAGATTTCTTCTATTTAATAATAACTTATAAGTTTGTAGGGGACAAATACTTTCATGAAACGTGTTGTTTTTAAATTCAACTTCAATATTAAGTCATTTTAACTTGTTTTCTCTTCAAATCAAATTAGATGTATTTGATTTATGCACAATTGCTTAAAAATATATCTATTATTAATTTAATGCAAAATGTAAACATTAAATTAATTTAGTTTTTAAATCAATCTTTATCAATATTTCTACTGTATATAAGAAATAAAATGGTTTCGTGAATTTTCATTGTTTTATAGTTTTGCATTGCATGTTATTGTACATTTGACGATTCGCAGTTTAATTTTAATGCTCAAACATCCGACAAAAAGTCATAAAATACTATAAAGGTTTTTCAATATTTACATTCGAGTTTAATATTGACAGATCAGAAGTTGCTAAATACATATTATATAGTGAAAACGCGAACTGAAAATAGTCAAGCCGACTGTAAAAAGTTTGACAAATTTGGTATTGCAGCATAATTTTTGCCATTTGTGAGAATCGCGAATAGTTGAACCATGTAAGTCTTCTTGATGTGGTTCAATTATTTAATACCAGTAATTACTAAACTGTGAACAGTGTTTTATCAGAAAATTAAAGAGTAGGACAGAAAAAAAAATAAAGATTTAAGTTACCGTTACTTGGGGTTACTTGGACCAAATATTTTTTAAAAAAATTGAACCGCTTCTGTGTCTACTGTCATTAAAATATAGACATGAATCATTATCAATACAGCAGATAGTGATTTAACCAACAGGTGCAACATGCAGGAATAATTTTTTTTTAAAAATTGCTTTGGGTTCAAGTAACCCCAACCCCATAGCCTAAGTAACCTAAGTTACGATACACGATTTAAAAATTAATGTTTTTTTTTATTAATCCAATTATTTTATTAATAGATTAAATATCTCACTCACTCAATAACTGAAGTTACATGCTATTGGGGTTTTTTTTCTCACTGACCGTAATTAATTAAAAAATAATGGAATCTGACTACATTGTTAAAATATTCTAATAAAAAATGAAATTACTATGCGTGTGTCTATATTCATTATAACAGCTTGTACACCAACTATAACCAACAAAAAATAAGTATTAATTTTTATCTATAATAATAAAAGATTGTGTCTGTCTGTGGATCGCAAGACACCTACTTTATCTGCACATAAAAGACTGAACATTTATATACAAATACTATTCATCCTAAAGCTAGGGTTTGTAAAATTCCGGTTAATTTTTTTAAAAATGATTTTAACAATTTTATAAATATTGCATAAAAACATCTTTAAAGAAAAGATCTAGAACGTGCTTTGTAGCTTAGTGTTTAACGATCTAGATTTCGGAATAATAAGTTGCGTGTTTGAGTCCTGACGGGGGCCACTCCATTTTTTTTAAATGTATATGCCTTAATGGGTTCCCCGGCAACGCTGAGCCAAACAGCTAATTCTTGTATAAATTGTTAAAATGAATCCATTACAACTGAGTTCATCTTTCAGGTTTATTGCAAACTCTCAGCCTCCTCCTCTACCCTCTCATCCTGGACACACACGTGGGTCGCCTCCACTGCGGCTCCGACGCCCACGCCTACGGGCCGCATCTCTGCAGAGTAGGCTGGGCCTATGTAGCATCCACGGCCGGAACGCTTCTCACCTTCTACTGCCCCTTCCTGGCCTACTTCAGCTTCTACAGAACCTACGATGGACATCCACTCTCCGAATACGATATGCATGCACAAGATAGGAACGCCAAGCCTAAATTGCTGTTGTAATATCTTGGACAGCATCGGGTGAATTTTAAGGGACCATTACATCAACAACTTCGACAATTGTTTGTGTCAAATACGCATGAACAGTCAAATTAGAGAACACACAAATTCATTTAGACCTAGTGGCACATGATACTGTCGTCTCCCGGTAAATGAAACAGTGTCTTTTAACAAGTGATTCGGAGCTTAATCTGACCACCTGTAGCGGTCGATCTCGGCATATGTATAATATAAGTAATCAACGCATTTGATCCCTGCCAGATCGTAGGGCCCTTATATCTGAAGTCTAACATTTAATTTGGATTTACATTGGTCATCGCTTCAAGAGTCCATTGTTCTACATGGATTCGAAGTAAATCGGCGCCACCGGGACCAATTGTTGTGGCGTACCATGTGCCAATGACAGGTTAAGCCGTCGGCTAACTGCTATCGTAACAGACCACAGGGCTGACAATTACTCGCCAATTCACTGCTGAACCACCTCAAACGATGAGCAGCCATATAATCTAAAACCCTCTCTGTGCTACAGAGTACAAGCCACCGTCACAAATATTGTGCCGCATGTTTCTCTAATTCAATTGTGACTAATGAACTGTCATATGAAAGGAAAACCGACAAAGTGCACCAGACATCTAAAGTTTATTTATCGAGTAATTGTGTACACTGAATTAATAGGATCTTCACCTAAACAAAATGTGTGTTTCTGTGAATCGGATTACGGTATGCATCATCATTGCGACATGACTTTTGATCTCTCACATTGAATGGTTTAAATGTTTAGTTTGTAATACCAATGATAAGTGGGACCATTGTATTCAAACGTTAGAATAACATTTTGGGCCCCAATAAATAATAAATGGTAGTTTTGAGAATTACTAATGCACCAATTTTTTTAAGTCTTTTTATCTTTAATTTACAGTAAGAATAAGAATTACATAAAAAGGTACATTAATTAAGCGATTTTAATTTACAAGATATGTTAACGATCCATGTTCAGAAATTATATATTTTTTTAATTTTCTAAAATATTGAAATAATTGTTAAAAAATTCAATCAATATATTAATTAACCTTAATATTTTCTTTCATATATGAAAAAATCTCATATGTTAAACTATTGAATATGCATTTTTAAATAAAAATTTATTGTACCATGAATTTACATATAACTTCAATATATATTGCAATAATATTTATTAAACATACTCATTTTAATTTAACGTATTTACAATGCCATTTTTAAAAAATGGAAATTTTATCAATGGAAATATATTTCTAAATGTGAGAAGATACAGATTTCATTAGCTTCTGTATACTGTATTTACTTTTCTCTATATGTATGTAGCAACAAACTTTCTAGTAAACAGATCTTTGAATAAAATAATGTGAGTCGTGTGTTTAGCTTTATATTCTTGAAAAGATGGGTTACACAAATGCATTTTATACTTAAAAGGTATTTGTGTGACATACGTTCAATGTAGTTCACTTTCAAAAGTTAAAGTGGCAATATTATTATTTTTTACGCATAATATAAAAAATTGCGAGTTTACCATTTTTAATTGTATTACACTATGCAATTTGAAATAACATAAAAAATAGAAAATATGGTTATTTTTTAAAAAAATAATAAACTAAAAAATAAATAATCTCCCTTTATTTCTGAAACTTGAAAATTTAAATTTTTATATTTTGGGGATGAGTTCCAAATTTGAATGAAATTATAAATTTGTTCATGATTAAATTTAATAACTTTTAATTAGAGTTGTATCTATGTAGATTTTGCGACGACTACTATCGAAATAAATATTTAATATTAGACATGATCTAATTATTTTTAAGTCTACTTTATAAGAATTAGGCTTTTGTGGCCTTACAACCTGAGTGCAGCTGCAAATCTAGCTTACAAGACTATTTTACTCTTTGATCTTATTTTCGTGTAATTAATGTCTTCTCAAACAGATTTCTATCAGATCTTATTTTGAATCATTTATCTATCATTGCTATCATAAGAATTACCCATTATCATCTATCATTGCCCTAGATACAAATAGCTATGCAAATAATGATTTCAATAAAATGTCATAAAAATTGCTTCCATTTTTTTGTGAAAATAATAAAATTAATATTTTATAAATAATAAACACTCTGAAAGAAATTTCGATAAATATTTCGCATTTAATAATGTATCAAAATAAGCAATAAGCTTTATAGTAAAAACAGAAATACTTTCAAACAACTGAATTTCAGTATAGAAATACATATAAACGTATCCGATATATAAATAAAGAATATATTGTATATTCACAGCAGTAAATATATTTGCAGCTTAGTTTGCACCCTTTTCCTTAAGATTCATCAGCAGTCACGAGTTTAGAGAGTTTTTTAATTTAAAGTAGAACTTAGCTAGAAAAAAAAATAACAAATAAAATGAAAAATGCAAAATAAAAACATATAAAAGCACTTTACATTGTATTCTTATAAAAAAGTTAAACATCTTTTATGTAGAAATAAATTAAAAGACTCAGGGGAGTTAAAAGAATATTCACAAAAAATTAAAAAAAATCCTTATAAAAGAGAATTTTAATCAAAATGCAAAAGCAAGGTAAACATTGGCAAGGCTGAGAATAGTTAATTTTCTGCTCAAACCAAAATGAATAAAATCACTAGTTAACTGAGCATCAAACAAAGCAGCTTTCAGCAATATATCAAATGTTTGTAGCAAAATTTAAAGCAATACATTCATTGTGTTTAAATGTTTAGAAAGTAATAATAAATGGGATGGTGTAAGGGATTTCTAACTACTTTTGATATTTTTTAATACTTTTCTATATTTGGAATTATCATATCGAAGACATTTAAAAATAATTTATACGTTTAAATTAAGTAGAAGGAATATTTTTATATTGTTAAACCACTAGAAACAAATTGCTTTTAACATTGAACTTTCTTATTTAAAAACAGGTATACCACGTTTATCGGAAACTCCATTTTTAAGACGTGGAACGTTAAACTCAAGTGAACACAACGTTTTGTATTTCGAGTCTTATTACTAGAACGACATTTACGTCCGACGATCTTGTAATAGATGCAACGGTTCCAACGCTCTTTCGCTTTACAAGTTTTCGTTACGATACACATTGCTCTACGTTCACTTCTTACCAGAATCGATTTTAAAGACACATCAAAAGATAAGTGAGTAGTGATTATCACTTCGAGCATGAATGGACTGTAGTAGAGCGAATAGGACGTCATCATCGTGATGCAAACATCTCAGACCTGATGGCACCAGACACGTGACTTCCTATCAAAATTTATGAATGAAAAATCGTTCGCGATTTGGAAATAATAGAATATGTATTACTTCATGAAGTACAGGATATTTTTATGAATGAACTAGAAAGCATTTATGAATGGAATGACGTAATTAACACGTGTCTGAGGCCATACATGTTGGTCTCACTTCGATGTTAGCGAGATTATAACCTTATGATTTATCTACTATGAGGGATCCATGCTCGAAGGATTATCATTGCGGCATAAAGTTAAAACTCAACTTTCAATACTTTTGGAAAGGAGCAAATCACTCTTTTTATACACATGCCGCTGAAAAAGAATATGATTTGGATCAGTTGTGCTGTTATTTCTTATGGAGTATTCATAAGATACTGTTTCACACTGTTAAAAATGCATTATCATATTTTACCAAACATCTGTTACTTTATTTACTTTATTTCGCCAAAAATGAGGACAATTTTAAATAATATCATAATTCCATATCGACGCTTTACCTTTCGTTCCAGAATCCGACGCTGTATCAATTCGGAAAATTCGTTTGAATTCTGGCAATATTAGTATAAAAACCAAACATGAGCTGATGACCCGGAAAAGGGCCGAAAAGGAATCTGAGTAAATGACTTTCGTTCAAAATGTGAAGATACTTGTTTCGTCAAAAGTCACATGATTCAATGACGAAACGATTGTGAGATATAATGAAGGTAGCCTTGGCTATCGCAGAATTCTCAAAAATATAATGTTATTTCTGAGTGAGCCCTTTTTATTTAGCGTGGCATGCATAAAAAAGCGGACATAAAACAAATGGGCGGATTATCTCTCAAGTGGTTTTTAAGACCTAAAATTAGAAAATGGACTAACACCACTTTACGTTACTATGCAGCTGTGTATATCATTCAGCCCAGTTGTGCATGTCCTAGTTCAATAGGTTGCCTAATAATGAGTTGAATGTCATACCACTTAAAACTATAGCCAAAACGAGTTTCAAACTTTAAACGACCTTATCTCGGACACCAGTATGTTAGTTAGGTCACTTGGCAGCCAACCTGCCCAAATATAAAACTATCTTATTGTAACATAAATAATTTATAAAGTACATATATTTATATGAATTGCACAAAAAATACTATTCTGTTTTAGTTAATAAAAATTTGTTTTTCAAAAAATAATTTTTAATGAGCCAAATTGGATCTCAAATTTAAACATTACAATTTTAACAATAAAATGAAGCCAAGACAATCGTATTTTAAATTAAAACTAAATGTATTAATTTATTAGGAGATTATAATTACTACAAATTATTACTGTAATATATATATTTGTTTATTTTACTAATTTTGTTCCCTTAAGCATTTAAATAGGATCTTAAAGTTACCAATCGTAATAACCTAAAGTATTTGAATAAAAGATTTTTTTTAATTATTATCAGTATAAATAATAACTGTTGGAATTTTTGTGATAAAAAACATTTAATAAAGATTTTATTATAAGTTATGGCATCTTTATGCAGAATAATACAATAAGTAAGCATTACTGAAGCATTTTATTCACAAAATTTTCTTTAGTTCTTTTATAATAGCATATTTTTATTTACTTAACATCTTCCACTTCTCCAAAAATTCTTGTGTTTGTGCTCGATCATTAGCTTATTGTATTGTATTCTTTGTCAAAGCATTTTCAAAGAAAGCTTATTAGTTTCCTTTCAAATACTTGAAATGTGTCATCAATGGAATATTTTTTTTTTAAATATAAGCCTTATTAGAAGTCTTATAATACTTTGAAAGAATTTATTTTTATTCCTATTTTAGTTTTACTTTGGGTTTTTATGTCTGAGTGAGTTAAACTATTTTCAAATTCTTTACTTATCCTCTTCAAATTTTTAAAAGTAGTTAGAAATTCTAAAGTTATATACAATATTTTTATGAAAACTCACAGTTAAAATAAATAAATATACATCATACTAAAAAATATATCAAATTTGTAATTTATATAATATTTTAAAAGTTTATTTCTTTAATTAAAAAAAGGTTTTACGAAACGAAAAGCACACAACAAATTTAATAAAAACATTTTACTGTTCAATGACTGTTTTCTCATCTAATTGATACATAGTATATGCGCCGTCTAGTTTCAAAACCAGATAGATCCACATTTTTCATAATTTTTTTTTCTATTTTTCACATTTTCTCAATGCACTACATCACTTTACAACGGGGCATTGACTAAAAGTGTCTGGATCCAGTCTAAAAATGCATTCAAAGTCATGGGTTTAGATCCAAATCAATCGTTTTTGGCGTCTAAAATTAATGACAATGGATCTATCTAGTTTTGAAACTAGACGTTCCAACTATTCGTTTCCATACTACCAGTTCATCCATCAATACACTTAATTTAAATTTTTTTAGACTCTACATTGTAATTTTTGTTTTTCTTTTTTTATCAGTAGAGGGCCGCTTGAAAAACCGCATAAAACGATATAACGAAAAAATGTAACACTAATATCGCTTATATCTTTGCAACCGTTCCATCCACGCGCCTCACATTTGCATAAATGTGTAAAGGAAGAAAACAGTTATTACTCAATCAAGTAAGTGTCGCATGTGCAGATGTCGCCGTTGTTGTCCCACACATAAAGAAATAGAAGCTAACTTTAGCCTTTAAGAAAACTCACTCTTCCATAGTAGGTGTAGTCCATCGAATGCAAATCGGTGTTCATCAGGAGTTAGAAGATCTAAGTGTGTAATTTATTGAAAATATTTTACTGTTACTAGGCAATGGCGCACTCTCGTTCAACACGTAGTATCTATAAATGGCGTGAAAATACTCGAGCAGCAAGACTTAGGGTTCCAATTCTCACCCACCCCCTTTCGCCACGGTGGAACGTGTCCATCTGCATAGAGTCCATCATAGGGTTCATCGTGTCCATCCCCACCCCACCACCACATTACCCACTAGCTTAACGTAAGTTAAGCATGTACGCTTAGTAATGGGGGGAATTTTTGAAATATTTCTGTACTATTAAAATTTTAAAGTATTATTATTATTTTTTAAATATATGTTGGGAATAAAGAATACAAAATTAAACATTCCTTCAGGGAAAACCAACTTACAGATTTGATATTTTACTAATACATGAGAGGATTAAATTAGCAAAATGTATAAAATGCTAAAATCCCCTTTATTTATACATTAATATAATCGTACATGCGACATATTTTTTAATAATAGGTACTATAATATAACGTCCCTAGTTAATCACAAACAACATCGACAAATAAAAACAATGTATGTAATATTTTCAAAAATTGCTTTGTTAAACATATAATTAGTTTAAAATAAACGCTACTAAACATATGAATATGTATAATTGCAATATTCAATGAAAAGACAACTATTTCAAAATTCTAAGAAATATAATAAATTAAAAGAAAATAATTTATTTATTTGTAATTATAAAACTATTGTATATATACAATTTAAGACATTTTAAAAGATAATTTTATTGCTTCATTACTAATTAACCATTATTGCTTTTTTTTAGTTGTCAATATTTAAAATTTTTAATTTACAAGTCTCTTCTAATTGTACGTATAAAAATATACTTAGATTTCTCGTACGAGATATTTAATTCAAGTTTGTTTATCCATATTTAATTACTCACAAGAAATCCTAATCGAATCAAATGTTTTTATTTACATGAATGTTTTTGCTAAGCTTGATCTATTTTATGCGCATCTTTAATTACCATTAAGAATAATGTCTGCGATTTGAAGCGCTCGATGGCATTCGGTTACTTTGTTTTATAAACTCTTTTTATTGCTCTGTACAAAATGTCGCCCACTATTTGCGTCGTTTAATTAGTTTTTTAATGTTTACATAACACTTGGGGAATTCTAAATTAAGTTAAGAGTAAATAAAATGTAATTTTTATGATTAAATTATAATTGTACATTTTTTGTAATAAAATATTATATTTAATAACTTTGTAAAAAAAAAAAGCCGAATTGCAAATTAACAAGAACACATCTGAAAATACTTCAATCTGGATTTTTATTGTAAAGGTATTGATATTATTTTATTATGAAATGTCATAGATCGAATTTAATTTTTTTGGTTTATGGATCTTTCATCTAATATCAAAGATCTTGAGATCAAATTTAATAGTTTTTGTTACTTTTTGCGCTGCATATTAATACGAGATCTAAGAGCTTTGAAGACAAACCCGATTTATTTACATTTAAGGATTAAACTAAAGAAATATACGAAAAGGACATTTATGTGAACGCCTAAGGTACAGATCCATTTTACAACACAAAACCGATGACATGAAAGTTTTTACCATGAATTTTGCCACCGCCCAGTTACAGAAGTATATATGCTGGGTTGTTTAATTATAAAAAAACAGGAGTGATAGGAAAATGGTCATTGATTTAAAACAATTTTTATAATAATATTAATTTTTAGAAAAAAAATAGTGTTGGGGAAAACCTAGCATAGTTGAAGTGGAAAGTTTGGTTCCGAAAATGAAATTCTTAAAAAATTCTATTATAGTGTGAATATCAATGAGATTAATTGAAAGTTGTGTGATGCTTCATATTAACATTTTTTAATAAAAAAAATTATAGATACTATTAAAATTTATGTTAGTTGTGGTAACATATATTTGCTGCATTGCATGCTTTGCATACATTAGCATGCTTTTGACCTGAATACGACTTTAAAATCAATTCAGACACAGTCGTAAACACAGAAACTTGCTCGATATAAAAAGTTTTTATTTCAAAACTGCATTACTCCAGGGGGAATCAGCCTATAGAGGTAAATGACCTACCACATAGTAGAGAAAATTAGGCCACGTCTACCTGGTTGGCCATAAATTCCCTCGAGTTCCTTCTTTGAACCTCGGGGAAAGAGACAAATTTCGGGGACACTCTGACATGTTCAGTTGATGTACGTTAAGTTCTACTCGACGAAACATAGCGAATGTTTGTTAAAATTGGAAAGAACAATGTGCTCTACAATTCGATGTGACTAGATTTCAGTAAAAGGCCAAAATATAACACTCAAATTCAATCGAGGCATAATAAACTAAAACAGGTTGAAAGAACGTTTCAAGACAAATAAAATGATACCAAGAAGTTAATATTTATGATAACCACGAAGTCATTTACACCTTACCAAAGACGCAAGAAGGAAAAGTCGTGATTACAAAATATTCACGACTAGAACCTTTCGATACCTTGGGAACTGTGCCTACACGATTTTTTTTTTCGAATGCTATCCAGGAAAAGATATTTTCCGATAAAACTTCGGTATGCACAAAATTCATCCAATACTTCTGGCAAATAAAATTCAAGTTAACATAAAAAAAATACACCTTTTGCACCCGCATTTCTTCTAAACGAGCATATAGTGAACAGCTACATACCCCCATAGCCTTTTACGCTTTTCAGAATGATCTCAGAATGATCTCATCACCCCCTCTCCCCAACACTAAAACAATCACTAGGAATCTCCTCTCCCCCCCCCCCTCCCCCAAATTAAAATGAGTAGCATGGGCAAAAAAGGGGGTTGGGCAATTCAGAAAAAGGGCACGCAAATCTGCCCGTTAGTCGCCTTACCCTCCTAATTGACTGCAGTGAGATTCCTGCAACCTTGACAGTTGAAGCATCATTACCGGCAAGGTATATATGTATATGTTCGAGGATTCCGTCACGTTTTCCGAATTCCGTGACGTACTAGGGGGATGGGTGCAGAATTAAATAGAAGAATGGGAAATGCTATTAAAGCTGGGTGAGAATGGTGGGTGAAAAAATGTTAGTAGTTTAAATTCCTGGAGGTAGTATGAGTCATGGTTTCCTTTCCTTTTGCATTTTTAATGACCTTGTTCTTGTTTGTGAAGAGTAGGACAAATATTTTTCACGATTGTGCTATTGTAGAACTGTGGTTAAGGTTGTCGAAAGTGTCCCGAAAAAATACGATTGGACTTCAGTTTTTCGTCAATATCACTAAACTTCTTGCATCCTATTATGTGCGAAGTTTTGTGAACAGATGAAATACTGTATTAATTTTTGAATAATTAAATGTATTGCAGTGTCGAAAGAAATTGGTGTTTAATAACAAAAAACTTACTCGCATCTAGTTGAAGGAAATGTTCGTCAACTTCAGGAAACAGATAATTTTTTAACAATTCAATACATATACAGTAACTAAATGTTAAAAGCTCTAAAGATAAAGTACATGTTTATAGCATTACTGTATATATATTACTGATATTTTGCAAGCGACTAGAAATTAAAAAGTCTAAATCTCAAACACATATACAAATTTCAAATTTGATAACAAATTTTAAAATGGATGTTTACTTTAAGAGATCTAGGAATGCATTAGTATGTGCGATATTAAATTAAATTAAAGTTCTTGGTAAAATAATACATTTTAATAAAGTTATTGATAATCCTATTTCTCATAACTCATCAAAAAATAATTTTAAAAAACATATTTCCGTTCCTTTATTTTCAAAATTAGAATACAGAAAAATATTAATAAATACGGGAAAAAATGACATTCAATTTCATTAAATATATTTAGACTAGCATACTAGTGCGATAATTATCACATGAACAACTCCCCCGCACCATATGTTAGAGCCAAAAATAATAATAATGTTCGATGAAATTCTCTTTCTTTTGAGACCTCATGTGTTGTGATTCGTTGTATCTAAGGGACGTAAATGAGATTTTAATACAGAAATAAATATCTGATATGGCTAAAAATCCTAATTCATTAAAAAGTAACTTAAAATAATAGATAATTTATTTGAAAAAGAATAACATTTAACTTACTTACATTTTACTTCTTATGTCTAAATTTAATAATTATATAACATGAAATATTCAGAATTTAGTTTGATGTTCGTCTGATTTCATTTGAGCCGTCTAGTTTCAAAACCAGATAGATCCACCTTCAAAAATTTTACCCGGAACGCCAAAAACAATTGACAGCCACATAGTTCTGGATCTAAACCCATGACTTTGAATGCATTTTTGAATTTGATTCAGCCAGTTTTGGTCAATACCACTTTGTAATGTGATGTAGTGCATTAAGAACTTGTGAAAAATATTTTTTATATAAAAAAATTTCGCGAAATATGTTTCTCTTTCTGGTTTTAAAACTGTTATTGTTAGTTATAAAATTATATAATATACATTAACTGTTTTACATCTCATATTTATTAGTGTTTAGCGATGATTATTAGAAATAAAACTTCTACGGCTTGTAGCGGCGCTACAACCACAGTACCGCACAATTGCAAGCTAAGACGCCCGTCGCCAATAGCCCACTGTGTAGCTCTAGAGCACGAGACACCCGTCACCAATAGCCCACAGTGCAGCTCTAGGGCGACGTAAATTATCAAACCAAATCAAGTAGGATGCTGCTTGCCACACCGGGTTTCAAACTGCGGTGTATGCAAATAGAACACGTCGCAACTATCTATAAAAGAAGAATCCGGCGCTCTAGCAACGAGATGAGTTCGGACGCGGAGCGAACTGCACCAGAGGCTCCTTCTACTTCCTAAAGTTTTCGTTTTATCTAATGTAAAACTAAATATCATCAAACATGTAAATAATTCTTGTATATAAATTAAACTTTATATTTTCGTAAAAAAAAAAAAAAAAAAAAAAAAACTGCAACACCGGAAAAAATGCAGCACAAGAGATCGGCATCAACTACTGCCCACGTGATAACACTTCACGGGCATCTCAATCGTTCGTTCCTCCGTCCGACTCACTGAGAGGGGGGTACTGTGGGGTTCACTTCATCTACCCAATACTCCCGCTCAGGCGAGAGTGATCACTTTAGCCTGACCGGCAGAGTATCGGCGTAGCAAGCCAAAGTTCCTCGGATCAAAACCGAGCGGTGCCAAGTAGTGCATAATGCATCAAATATTAGCATCGCACTACAGGCTATTTTAACAAAACTAAGAACAAAGATTTTTAGTCATAAATTATGAAGTTTTAGTTATTAAATCTCCAATACAATTTACAACAGTAATTAAATTCTTTTAGCAATTAAATTAATATTTTACTGTGCCATAAAAAGCGGTAGCAAACAAATTAAAAATAACAAATCCCATCGCTTATAACAATGCCTTAAATAATAAAATTTAGTTTTAGAATTAACAACAACAAAAAATCCGCCGTATTTTTTTACTCATTAATTTAACCCTGTCAGATATATTCCTATTTATTTGAAATTCAAGTTCCACAACAACATAGCTGTCACCCATTTTTGACATATCCAACTATAAAAGGCGAATATCTACCTATTTCGTTTATATTCTTTTTTTAAAAAAATGTTCGAATTTCAACTTATAACGTATGATTTATTTTTATAGTGTTTTTGAGATTCCTACTCGAAGTTAGTCGCGTAACTACGCTTTTCTTGGAAATAATGTCAACTGCAATAAATCGTATAAAGGAACCGGTAGAAGGAAAATGCAAAATCGATATCATATTATAGAGCTCTGGATAAAATCACAGTTATTTGTCATGGGAATGTGGTACAGTGGAAATGCCGAGCTCCATTTTTTTAAATGACATGTTCAATTCGTAAAAAGAGTTCAATGGAACTTGCTTTGGAAATTTTTAAATATATTTTATATTTCGGTGTTCTTATCTTGGGTGTTTTTAACCGCTAGGGATTGATTCACTTCCAGTTCACTGTTAAAAATAAGTAAAATGTACTCATTTTTCAGTATATTTGATGCTTATCATTGCTGCGAATAAACAATTTTCAATTTTGAAAAAGACATGTACTCAAAAATAAGTAGAATGGGTAAAAACGAATAAAAGAGAAGATGCTAGCCTACATAGGCTGCCTTCATAAATCACTTTCAATAAACATCGACAATTACAACAAAGACTTACCGGGAATAGAACCCAGGTCCTTAGGGATCGCAGACCAATGCCTTATCCGTTGTACTACCAGGGCGACGTGAAGAAGTTATAAACAGAAGAAATTTTAAAATGGTGTGACAAAAAAATGGGAAGTAAGATAATTGAGTTGTAATAACTCAGTTTCCATTTAAGCAATCGACATTTAAAAAATGCGGAAACCATCTTATGAACAACTATTTTAAGTTTGTCAGGTCGCTTATTATTAAATCACACTACTCATTTTTGAGAAAGTACGGTTACTTCAATTTCAGTATGTCATCGCTCATTTACGATGTAATTGTACTCAAAGAAAATTAAGTAGGTTCAGGTACTCATTTTTAAGTACAATTTTTATACAGTGTTCCATACATTTAACTTTCTTCAAAAACATTTACAATTGAAACAGAATAGTTTTTTTTAAATGTGTTTGATATAACAATCTACAATTTCAAAATGTTTTAATGCATTTTGTTGTGTTGACGAAATTGGTGGGTTCTACTTTTTGGAGTTGCAATACACCTCTAATAATCTATGTAAATGTAAACGAATTTAGTCTATGTTAGGTTTATTATCACAATTACCTGTTAATATTATCACACAGTTTCAAAATGTTCACAATAGTTACTTTAAAATAAGTCAAATGTATTAATTTATTATTACATTCGATGTTTATCATTGTTCTGAATACATGAGTTTCAATTTTGAAAAAAGCATGTACTCCAAAATGAGCACATGCTTGCTTGCATATGCTGCCTTCATAAATCCCTTTAAAAAATACCTACAATTGCAATCAAGCCGTACCGGGAATCGAACCCAGAATCTCAGCACAAGTCTTGTATTTTATTAGTTAAACTACCACAGCGACAGTAAGAAGTTATAAACGAAATCATTTTATAAAAGATGTGCCAAAAGAAAGGGAAGTAAGATAATAGAGTTGTAATACCTCAGTTTCTATTTAAACAAATAGACTTTAAATAATTTGAAAAACCATCTTCTGAACAACTATTTTAACTTTGTCATCTTTCATTAAGATCGCTTGAACAGAAGAAAAGATTAGCAATAGTAAATCACATTGCAACTTTCTGAGGAAGTACGGTTACTTTCATTTGAGTATGTCATACTCCCGTTTAAAACGTTTAAGAAAATGTTCTTAAAAAAATCCAGTTAATCGATATTTTCGGATAAATAAATGCCGGATAACCAATTGTTTTAAATATTTTTTGCCAAAGTGGATTTTTCTCAATCTAACAAAAAAATAATTTTCGAAATCTTACAATATTTTTAATCAAATGGTCCAAATAATTGAGAATTCCAGATCGGAAAATAATACCGGATAACCGAATATGTGTTACAAAAGTTTATCAAGTGAGAAATCTAACAGAAAAGAATAATTATCAAAATATCTCAATTAGAACAGAAACCTTGCGCGAACATACATTTTAAAAGAATACATAACAGTCGAATTGATAACCACTTCCTTGGCACGCATTTTGGTATTGGTTGGCGTTCTTAAGTTGATTAAAAATAACCTGTTTCGCTTTTGAGCTACTCAAATAAATAAATAAATACTCAAATAACAGAAATTTTAAGAACTTTCAAACATTTGAACGCACTGTATATAACAAACATTAAGAGAAAATTTATTCGAATTTTACCACGTAAAATTAATTACGGAAGTAATAATCCCAACTTATTTTGTATACAATCATATAGGATTAATCATAAATTCTTAATTGAAATACTTTACGTTTCATACATTTCTATAACTCATTCATTCCAAAAGCGAACATTTCTGGTTAACAAACACGTCCAGAGATTAATGTAGTTGTCTTAATAATAAATGTAAACATATTAGTAACTTAAAACATCAAAGGATGTGCCGACGGTGGATAATCTTAACAAAGTATAAAGATTAACTGAATATACGGGGAACGATCAGGCAGTAACGATCAGGCAATCAACGATATTTCAATTTCAGGTTCATTGGAATCAAGAATCCACGGGGAAAGCAGATTATTTAAACATAAACTAAGAATCTCCTAGTAATCTACGCAATCACGATACTCTTGCCATTAAATACTGTTATCGTAAAAGTGCTTCGGAAATGGCTGACATCATGTTTCTCCATTATTCGGCGGATTGAAAGTAATTCTCCTTCGAAAAGTCTTGTAGCAGAAATTGAAATTCGTGTAGATAAACCCAAGTGAATCTTTAGATTAATATTAATATTTTTATTCGATTTGCGTGAATGAAAATTTTGTTTTATGGTTTGGTTTTCTTACGGAAATTTCCAATATCGGTAATAGAATATGCTAAATCAATATTCTAGTGAAATTGTTTGTAATGTTTTTAGTTGGATCTTTTTGAATTGTATTAAAATATTTTTGTTGATGTCGTAAGTTTAAATATGCATACAAGTCTTTTTATTGTTTTTAATTTTACAGTTATTTAAGTACAATTCTAAGGTAACAATTATTGCAAACGCTGATATTAATTTTTTAATCGAATGATAAATATATCTTTAAAGAAAAATGCATTATTTATAATAGAAGATTTGGATGAAATTAATCCTAGTATTTTTTTTATTCTACTCTAATACAGTACTGATAAACTCTTAACTGTTCCAGAAATATAGAACTAAAGAACAAAACTACGTTTACAGTACTCTTTGCCATGAGAAAGAATGGTTTGTAATATTTTATTAAAAATAGTGCAAAATCAATAATACGATAAAATCTTTAAAATGATTATGGCGTGTTTTTTTGTAGTATTACAGAGTAATTTTACATTCATTACATTATAACTATTTGTTATTATTGAATATTTTTCGTATTTGCATATATGTGTCTGAAAATTGTGTCATATTATTTCATATTTGCACATATCTACCTAAACATAATGTTATATTATTTAAATATAAAATAAAGTACTATTGTTACATTAAATTTTAATTTACTTAAATAAAATCGCAAAAAATACATATTTTTAATTTTAACAAAAAAATTTCTTTACTTTCTTTTATTTTTGAATATATTAGATTTTTTTCTGAACTTTTAAAGAGTTTTAAAAATATACTTTTTCACCTTTATAAAAAAATTATATTTACATAGTATTATAATTTTTTATTCTATCTTCTAAAATTTTTTACTTCTTAATATTTTAAGGAAGTCATAAAACAAAATTTATAAGAAGTAATTCAAGGATCATGTTAGACAAAAATAAAAAAAGTTTCCCAGATTTTAAGTTACTTTAATACATAGAAAGGCAACCTAACACTTAAAATAAGCTATGTGAAGTTCGCTAGAGCTCCAAAAAATTCTATATATCTTCTTGAATATGCAATGAGTCATGCTATTCCATAAAAGGAAAATACTTCCAATTTCAATATTTTAAACAGAAATTAGTATGTTTATGTTCTTTCAAAAAAGTATATCTTATTTCATATTAATGCTGAAACCTAAAATATAAAATATCTTTTTTAAAAAATCTCATATTCCATGATGATATACATAAGAAATTTCAATTTCAAAAATAACTCAAATCCATTTATATATTTTTTTAAATAATAAAATACACTTTTACGATTTCAAAATACGAGTAAACGACAAGAAACAGCATCCGAGACGACTCGTAAGAAACTCCATACATCAAGAAATACTCTTATTGAAGTCGATGTGAACAGCGGCTTGTTCTCTGCATCTTTTTTTCCTCTGTCTCAATTACCTCGTTAGAGACGCAGGTGCTTTGGGACGTGCATAACGAATCACGGTTTCCCCCTTCTTTTTCCGTGGGCAACACGAAATGTGCGCACACTTACACGATCCAGAGTCACGGAAGTCTTCGGTTTCTGTGTCGAAAGAAGATCTTTTCCGATTGATTTCCAGAAGGGGTTTTCTTTTTTTATTCTTATGATATATTTTCTGCATAATCCATGAAATTGAAAGAAGTGTTGATTTTTTTTTCTATTATTATATATTAGGGATACTCAATTTTTAGGTCGCCACTGGTCAAACAGAAAATTATACGATAGGAAGGTCATCACCTTATAATAAAGTTTAAAAAGGTGTGGTACCGAATATAATTTAAACACTATATATTAACAGAGTATTAAAAAACATGTTTATTTCGTAAATAATTTTAATGTATTAATTAAGCATTCAATTGTACTTAAGTTTAATTAATTGTGGTAAAATATAATTTCAAACTAAAATTAAGCATTTGTGTTTGCATGAAATCTGTACCTGATAATCATACGAACTTAAATCACACTTGGACAAATTTACATGAAAGGGAAAATCTTAATCCTACTCTTAACGAAAGCTATAGACTTGGGATTTTATAGCTCTCGCCAAATGGTTAAAAAAAATTGAGTAAATTTTTCGATGGTATGGTTTGATAGAAAACGAACTTTTTAAGAGATAATCTGCAATAAATAAAAAATCGCCAAATTTGAATTTAGGCTCATCTGGCCCTGAGCTACAGAAATAACGAATGTGGTGTTGTGAGGTTGCTTCTGTGTCACTATCATGGATATTCTTAAGCACGAAAATTCATTTATATTAAACATTACACATACCTTTTAAAACTATGAGAAAAAAACACTTTCAAAACAGCGTGTGAAAGAATTTCACATACATTTTTTAAACTTATTTAATCCTTAAATGAACTTACATATAATGGAAAAACACCTGATTGACAACTTCTGTAAGTTGATCGAAAAAAATTAAATATTTTTTTTTAAATTCGTTTTAAATTAAAAATATCTATTCTTATTTTAAATAAAGTCAACACAGAAGTTTGAAAGAAAACTATTACTAACAAGTTGAAATTTTGGTTAATATATCGACGTGAACCTCATCTTGGGATTTGATATAAAAATAATGATAGTTATTATCCATATCACATTGTTACCGTAAAAGTTCTTGTATTTCATTATCCCTAAATGTTGTGTGTGTGTTGTTGAGTTTGGCTTCAGTATTATTATTATTCATAGATTTCATACAAACAATTTCAAAATTAAAAATTAATTAACCGGTTGGACATACCCCGCATTACCATTCATATAATTAACAATAAAGATTATCTTAACAAATATTCTTATCTATTATTACGCTTTTAAAATAAACTAAATACTATAAGATGAAAATCAATATAATTTTCACGAAAGTGTTTTAGAAGTAAATAAAGAAATATTTTCAGTATGATAAAAAGGTCATTTAAATTTTTTGCAACCAATTTTCCATATAGAAATTTAAATAATTTTTAAAGATGTCTTAAACTTTTTGCATAAATGCACTTTTTGCAACCTGATACTTTTATTCAATTTATATTGATCAACATTTGTGACACGCACCAAATACGAATTAACTTCTAAATTGTGCAAAACTACATACTTTGACTATAAATAAATTTTAAAGTCTCATATCGTTTTCCTATTTTAATATAATTTGACAAAAGTCAATTAAGGCAAAGCATTACTGTATTAACACGATACAGTTTTAAATAAAAAATCAGGAATTATTGATTAACGATTTTTTTTTTGTCTTTTTTTTCCTGTAATATTCAATTTTTCTTAGTTATCGTAGAAACTCGTGAGTACTAACACGAAAAGCTATTTCTCCAGTGTCAGAATTTTAATAAATGAGTCCGGTTTCTCTCGTACTTGATTAATGTTCTCAACCATTTAAAGTGTTTAACCCTTAGCAAAAGTTTACAACAAGTAATGCGTTTCAATACTCTATTAATTCTAATCATTTATTGACATGACCTAATTTTCCTACTTCGCAACGGCTTATTTATTCTATTTTGGTTTTAAAATGCATTAACAAGAGACATACACGGGCAACATGTTGTAGAAATACCGCTGAACTTAGTTTGGAAAATAGTAAATGTTTCAGTTTTTAAATGATGATGGATGTTAATGCTTAAAGATATTTTAGCGAAACTCTGAATAACAATTATATTAATCACATTATATTTTAATTTTTAAAGAGCATTTTTTTTTAATAGGGTAAGGAAAATGGGTCACGGGGTAAAATGTAGTTTTTTTTAATTAACTATTAAATAACACATTTTTAAACTTATGTTTTGATCTTGTTCTCTTTTTTACAAGTTATTTCGTTTAATGGAGTACATTTTAGCAAAAAATAACATTTTTGGGTGATTTAATTCAAGTACAGAAGTCGGTTTGTTTAAGTATACAAAAAAAACTCGTGAAAGTTTGATACATTAAAACTTTTACATGAAAACTAGAATCGTCTAATTATTTACCAATATTTCTGGGTTTTGAATAAAAATGAAACTTTTTAATACATTCCAATAAAAAAATTAGAACATTTTCTAATTTATTTACACTATTATCAGTGTTTTTCAAAGAAAAAAAAACGATTTATTTTCGATATATTAATGCTAAAGAATAGGAAATTCAAGAAATTTTAACGATTTTCTAAAAATAAATGCAATATTTTACAAAAATGCGAATTTCGAAGCTCTTAAATGACCAGAGTTAACTGCAATATATTTAACACTGTTTAAATGTTAATATAAAGAATAAGTTAATTTAAGTATTTTACATACCTTTTATAATAAACTGTCAACAAAAGTGAATTAAAATAAAACGAATTATAATAGTAGCTATTTTTTTTAATATAATAAAAAAAATCAAGATGGCGTGTTACAACTTGCTTTTAGAATAGATTGTTACAAAAACACTCGTTAAGTATCAAATATAGAGAGTTTTTAAAAGTCGAAGGTCGTTTTTTTTTTTTTTTTTTTTTTTTTTTTTATTTTTTTTATTTATTTTTTTTTTTTTTTTTTTTTTTTTTTTTTTTTTTTTATAAAATAAAATAAAATTTTATATATAATATATATATTCAAGTTAATAATTTGTCACAAAAAATTAGAATTACTTTATTCAATGAATTCTATAAATCCTACAAAAAAAATCCATTTTACCTACTAATAATTATTAAAAATA
Organism: Troglohyphantes excavatus; assembly: GCA_963932185.1. Taxonomy (NCBI): domain Eukaryota; kingdom Metazoa; phylum Arthropoda; class Arachnida; order Araneae; family Linyphiidae; genus Troglohyphantes; species Troglohyphantes excavatus. The sequence goes on from OZ010666.1 coordinate 46,464,116, forward strand.
TTTTTAATAATTCATAATTAAATAAAATATATACGATTATGTTTTCAATAAATTAGTAAACGTCTTTATAAAACATAATTTCCATTTCTTTCAAAATGGAAATTGTACTTTGAACGTCTAAAATTAAGTTTTAAATCCCATTTTCCTTACATTAAAGTTTAAATTTTTTAATTTAAGCAAATGATTTTCACTAAAATAGTTGCTCTTTCAATGTTTTATTGTACATTTCATACGACTTAGTTTGAAAATTAATCAAATTTTTACTTGTTCGGTTAATGTAAAATCTATATCTTAAATATTATATTTGATATACTTGCAAAAAGAATATAACAGTAATAAAAATAATACGAATTACTAAGTCAAAGGCAACGAGAGTGTAAAAAATCTGAGTTTATGCTAATTAATAAGCAAAACAAAATTTCGTACGAGTTTTAATATTTCGCGAATATAGAATTACTTAAAAATAATATTAATAGTAATACAGCTAAAAATAATGAAATTTAATTATTTTTATTTAAATGTATAATAAAATTAATGAATAAATAGGTACGAAAACTTTTGATAAATATTTATTATGTTTATATTTAGAAATAATATAAATAAACGATAAGCTACGGTTCTGTATATATGCTTCTTTTTATGTAGGAAATAGTCTTTAGATATACTTGTATATATTTGTATTCATAGAGATCCGGTTCGTTACAGTTTTATAAATGTATCCACTTATAACATACCAAAATCCAATAAAGACATTTTCCTAAAAAGTTTTGTATATATATAGCTCTTAAAAGTTTTAATACATTAAATACATTTTAATACATTACCTAAGCAAATATTCTTTAAAAAAAATTGCTTGGGTCCAATTAATAGTTCAATATGGTATAATCTCTTGGGGTGGTGACTACTTAAATAACATTCAGCCATTAATAAATACCCGAATCAGATTGCTTTGAATGTTAAATTGTGAATCAGAAAATTTAGTTGATTCGATTTTAACTTTAAGAAAACTCTACATATATAACGTACTTCTTTATTTATATAACAACTGAACAGTTTGTATTCATAGAGATCCGGTTCGTTACAGTTTTATAAATGTATCCACTTATAACATACCAAAACCCAATAAAGACATTTTCCTAAAAAGTTTTGTATATATATAGCTCTTAAAAGTTTTAATACATTAAATACATTTTAATACATTACCTAAGCAAATAGTATCTATAGGGAATAAAAATAAATGTAAAAGAGAGATCAAGAAATATATTTTAAATATTGACGAAGAAATTCTATTAAAATTTGTACTATAATTGTACACTTCCCGCATAATTTTTGAAAAAGGTTGATGTAATATTTTGCTGAATTTTGAACTGAATCTTCTGTTCAACTTCCTTGCCATCGTGTATTTGTTTTTATTTTGTATAAATCTGTTGTTATGATAGATGTATTTTATTGCACATGTGGTTTTTAAAGTGTATGTATTTTATTACGTTGTTTTATGGGCTGTCTGGACCGGGCTTTGGGGATCCTTGACAACATTGTGTATAATTGTGTCTAAATAAATAAAATAAAAATAAAAAAAGTATAAGTTATACATATACAAGATTATAAATAATAATTCTAGATTATAAATATTTTTAAATAACATATATTTATTATACAAATTTAAATTAATTATCAAAAGTTATAAAAATTTAGAAATACAAGTTTCGCAAGTTATGCATATTTAAAAATAGCCAATACAAGTTGAACGCATTTAAAAATAACAAATGTAACATAATTTTAATTTTTATAATTTTTAATTATATATTTTGTACTTATATAACAAATATTATTTGTCCTTAATAGAATTAACAATTATAAATTATACATATTTAGAAATAACCATTATACGTTATACATTTTTTTAAATAATAAATATTTAATAATACGAGTTGTGTTATAGATATTTAGAAATAACGATATAATAAATTAAATATAACTATTTAGAAATAACGATATTAATAAATTATAATTATTTAAAAATAACGATATTAATAAATTATAATTATTTAGAAATAACAGTTATAATACATATTTGGAAATACATTTTCCCCGTATAAATGGTAAGTATACTTCTGTTTTCTTTAAAAATTGTTTCTAAATATATAATTAGATCTAGCCTTAAAAATAGTTTTCCCTTTTCACTACTGCTACACTCTGGCCCGAAGGAGTCCCAACTAATACAGAAACTGTCAAAAGGTTTCTCAGAAAATACTAAAATTGAGTGACAGAGCAAAAAAATATTCCCGAATTTAATATCTGGAGTAAAGCGGCGGTGAAGTCTCAGGCGCGATTTCTACTTTGAGAAACTAATATATTAATAAAAAGAAAAATGAATATTTTGCAGAATTTGATTCAACGCTCGACAGAATAAAAACTGAAAAGTCACTGTTTCATTTATTGGTGTGGAAAACACTTTGAAAAAAATTAAAGGAAAATGCAGTTTTTTCGTTTTTCTCCTTTAAATATTCAACGCAAATAAAGCGTGGAGATATACATAATTTTGAATATTTATCTTGTTTCTTTTTTTATGATTTTCATGAGTTAACATTTAGAACATGAAATTCTCCTGTTATGCTCCCTACCTCTGTTTTCTAAGTCATAATATTTAAAGCAAATGTTTGCTTCTTAATTGGGTGAGTAGGTTTAATCTATAATTAATGTTTGTACAATATCTTAGGATAAAATTTAAATACAAAATTGTTAAATAGCCTATTTTTATTATATTAAATATAAGTTTTATCTTTACATTGACTTTTTACTTTATCAATACAAAGTGTCTCAATACAGTTTTTTTAAATAAAATATAAAGAAAAAATCAGCATGGCACTTTAATAGAAAATCTAAAATAAGTCTGACAGAGTAAAGTAGATTAAATTTTCAATGTACAATCATACTCTTATGCAGTTTAGCCGTGGTTTATCGAAAACAAATACAAAGATGAGGAAGGTCACTTGAATAAAATTGCAATAAATTAATTTGATTTACTCATAAAAAAATAATTAAAATAACAAGTTTTGTCAAACATAAAATATTTTTCCGTGTTTCATTTTTAAGATTACGATATTGAAGTTAAATTTCTAGCATCTGTAAATATATTTCATTGAATAAATATATTTTATTGCGAAAATATATTTCAATGTGTAAACATATTTTATTGTGTAAATATATTATATTGTATAAATATATTTTATTGTGTAAATATATTTTATTATGTAAATATATTTATTTTGTAAATATATTTTATTGTATAAATATATTTTATTGAGTAAACGTATTTTATTGTGTAAATATATTTTATTATGTAAATAAATTTATTGTGTAAATATATTATACTAGCTGAAATACCCGTTCTACGCACGGGAAGGAAATATGTTACAAAATTGATACAAATAGCAAATATAGCGAAATTAATAATATTCTTAATTTGACACCCATCAGCGGGAACCACAGTGTTAAAAGTTCCAATTTGTAACGAAATTTTATTAGAAAGGTCCGGCAAGAACTGGAAATATTGATAATATGGAGAAGTCGACTGTACAATAACGTGGATATATATATGTTACTCCCGTTGATTAACATCCATATTTCAACCTTCAGTAACATCCCAAAGATTTAAAAAGGAACAACTATTAAAATTGTTAATAATACATAATTAGCTCCGAAAAACTTTTATTAGACACCTATGTCAACATTTGTCGTTAAGTTTCACAAATTGGCAAGAATATAAAAAGAAAAAAAAAACGATTTTAAAAAGTTCTCTTGCCAAATACCTACTTTTGTACGGTAAACCCTATCAATATCCAAGGGTGGATGGTTCCTCGGCACTTTTTTCGGATTTTGCCCCCGCACTTTTTAAATATTGAATTTTTTAAACTAAAAAAAATAATAAGAATCAAATTTTTTACTGAATTGCCAAACTGAATTTTTTAAAAAAAGATACGAAACCTTATCCCCTACAGACACTAACTACTACAGACGATGGACGCAAACCCATTCCCCCTCAGACACTTGTACCATGTGGGGGAGGAGTCCACAACAACAGTTTTCGATTCCGCCCACATAACTCTTCGTTTAGGCATACTATCATATAAAGAAAGGTAGGCCGCATCGACCAAGTCAATTATTAACCCTTTCCACCCGCTGACCTTTGTACCCCGTAAAGGGAATGTCGCCCTTAACTGCAGACGATTTCGTTCCCATTACACCCCGGGTAATCGTGCTATGGGTGATAAATGACCTACCGTCGTATAGGAAAGTGAGTCGCGTCGATCAGGTCGTTTGTTAACCCATTTTCCCTCTGATCTTTATACCGCATTAAGGGAAATGTCACCCTTGATGACAGGCAGTATACGCTTCCACCCTAAGAATTCTAAGGGAAATCAGCCTTCGTGGATAAATGACATAACATTATTGAGTAGAAACAGGTAGGCCGCGTCAACCAGATTGACAATTTACACACTCTTCGTCTGACCTTCCTACCACTTTGGGTTCAAAGTGTTCATGAACCAGTGTGTCTGTACCCGATATCTTACTTTTTCCATGTAAGATATAAGTAAAAACTCAAATTTCATCTTCCTGGATATACAGAAAAATTAGAGAATTAGTGATGAGTCAGTGAATAAGTGGCAAGGATTTTTACTTTTGGCAGTTAGAATTCGAATTTTTGAAAATCCTTTCTTAGTGAGCAATTTTGGCTTAAAGTGTACCTCCATGCCAAATTTAATATTCATAGTTGTTGGAGTACGGAATATCCCGTTATCCAATCATATTTTCACCATTTTGTCATATATATTATCATTTTTTGACAATAATTTTGCCATTTTAATGTTATTTTTACATATATGATCATAGTTCATTTGGCGATATTTTAATAATTTGGCGAACTTTTTTTGTTCATTCGGTGAATTTCTTATAAATTTGGCGATGTTTTTATTAAATTGGCGATATTTTTATTCAGTTGGCGATATTTTGTTTTTATTTGGCGACAATTTGGCGATATTTAGTCATCAGCCAATCAGACTGCTCCTCATAGGTTACGTAATATTAAAATATTCCATTGTTTCAATTTTATATTTTACATTGTTGCATTTTCTCCATGTTAATCCTATGGGAAGGTTTTTTAAAAATCGTTATTTTGGAAATTCGAGTTCGAATTTCTAAAAATCTTTTCTTAGTGCACCCCTAGAGCCCAAGAAGAATCTGTGTTCTAAATTTCAGCACTGTAGGGCTTTTGGATCTGGAGATCTCGTGATCAATCAGTCAGTGAGTGAGTCAGTGGCTTTCGCTTTTATATATATAGATTGTGTAAATATATTTTATTTTATAAATATATTTTATTGAGTAAACATATTTTATTGTGTAAATATATTTTATTATGTAAATAAATTTATTGTGTAAATATATTTTATTGTGTAAATATATTTTATTGTGTAAATATATTTTATTTTATAAATATATTTTATTATGTAAATAAATTTATTGTGTAAATATATTTTATTGTGGAAATATATTTTATTGTGGAAATATATTTTATTTTATAAATATATTTTATTATATAAATAAATTTATTGTGTAAATATATTTTATTGTGGAAATATATTTTATTGTGTAAATATATTTCAATGTGTAAATATATTTATTATGTAAATAAATTTATTGCGTAAATATATTTTATTGTGGAAATATATTTTATTGTTGAAATATATTTTATTGTGTAAATATATTTTATTTTGTAAATATATTTTATTGTGTAAATATATTTTATTGTGTAAATATATTTTATTGTGTAAATATATTTTATTGTGTAAATATATTTTATTGTGTAAATGTATTTTATATTTATATGAATACATTTTATTGTGGAATAAATTCATTCACAAAACAAATAATTTAAAAAATTAGATGCAAATTCATTGTAAATATCGTAACAAAGAGTAGATATTAAAGAGTTTCATTGGAGAATAATTTGAAGTAAAAACATATAATTTCTTTCCAAAGTATATACAAAAAATCTGTAATTTTATGTAAACAGATAAAACACACACATTTGTTTATCATATATATATATATATGCATTGAATATATCAATGGTTTGTATACAGCTAAGGGATCCAGTTTGTTGTGAACTATTCTGAAACTAATTCCCAAACTTCCAACCAAAACAAAAAATCTCATGTCCTATAGCCCGTCAAAATACGCCTCACAAAAACCTTCATTACCATTTTCTTTGATTTAAGAAAACCAATTTATACACACGAAAAATACCACCCTATTTATCCCTTGCTGATTTTCAATTAGCCGCATGGAAACTCGACACCGAAAAAACCCTTAACTCAACAAGTAAATCGAAATTTTTAGACAGATCATCAACATAACAAAAAAAAAAGCATTTAAAAATTCCCCGGATTTTCGCGCCCGTAGATGTATACAAAGAGGTCCCCATGCGAAAGGGTTACAAAGGATGAGTCATTAGTTCCATGAATGGGTCCAACTAACGAATTCTTTCGTTTGAAGGCTGTTTTATCCCAGGTTTGGACTGCGGCCGTCCCAGGGGTGTAAAGTCAATTATGCGAAGCTGCGATGGGGGATTGCAGTTTCAATCAATATGTGCGGTTCGGAAGATGGGTTGGATTGGGCGGTCGCAGTATTGAAAGGTACAGGAGGGGGGGGGGGGGAGATTTGTTTTTGAATGAGTTCGGGATTGGATTTTATTTTAAATAATATCAAAGTTGCGAAATGGGGACGGGTTACTGCGATAGTGAATGGATGTCAGTGTAGTTTGATGGATGAGGGGCTGGTTTAGATTTTTTTTTTGTGGAAAGAGTTTATCTAAGTTGGAGATTTTTTTTCTTTTTATGGATAAAGTTTGTTTTTCTTTAAGTAAAAACGTGTATATAAAATTGAAATCTTGTAAGTGTACTGGGCAATGATGAAATTTTTTGTGTTAAAAATTTAATGAACGGGTTAAAATTTTAATGTGTTTTTTTATTTATATAGTCGCTTATTCATTTAAAATATATATTATGAACTATTTTGTAAGAATGACATGGTTTTAGAGCAGTACAATTAAACAGTTTATAGTTAAAATGATATTAAATGTGGGTATATAATAAAAGGTCATGAATCAATATTGTTTAAAACCTACTACATATATATATTAAATAGAAAATACTAAGTAGCGGTACCTAACAGCTTTCCAGATAGATTATTCAAAACTACATTGTTAAAATTTATTACGACCTTGCATCAAAATATGGTACTCATTTAGCTGCAATCAACATTTGGTGCTTAGTTTCACTATTTTACGGTACTACCACGGATGTCATTTAGTGGTAAAGCGTTGCACCAAAACCAATAACGTTGCATAAAACTCAAAATTCGAGTTTTCTTAGTATTTTATTAGTTGTATTTTTCAAGTGAAACTGGAAATCCTCTGAATGCAAGATTTCAACTTTTTTACTTTTCTTTGACAAGTCCAACCATCGGGCTCGAACTAGGAGTCCTTTGATTCATGGCTGAACGCCTTTATCTACTAGGCCACGGAAGACCTTGTTCGTCGTTATCTTTCTTGGAGAGTATTCTCCGGCTTGTTGATGTTGCGACAGAGAAAAATTCGGTTACAATTAAAGAGGTTGAACCTATTATCGGTGAAACCTCGGCTTTTTTCCGATAAAGGACTTTTGGTTCAACCTAGATTCCCCCATAATAATTTGCTGCATACCTCTGTTTTGCACCAATATATAGTACATCGAAGAACTGAAATTTTTAACAGTGTATACACTAAACTAATTTAACTGAAATTTTTAACAGTGTACACACTAAACTAATTTATCTAGCCTTTAGGAATGACCTACAAAAAAGAAATTACAAACATATAATGACTGTTAAAGTTATAATTAACCTATTAACTGTGTCTTATATAATTTAAATTTGTTTGATATCTTTAAAATTATTCAAAGGTTTTGATTGCAATATATGAGTAACCCAATTGCAAAAACGTTTATATCCATTTATGACTATTTTGAGAAATTGTGAAAAATTACAAAACTAAATAATAGAATTTTATACCGAGGGATATATTTTGTTTTGTTTTCTAATGGTAAATAATAACTTGTGTTGCTTCATTGAGTAGTAACAATTAACGCGCCAACGTTATTAAATAGCTAATTATATCATAATCTCACTTTCCTATATATAACTAATTTTTTACATAGACTATTCGTATATGCGTAATCCAATCAAACTTCAGCAATTCAGAAACATCTATATTAGCTTTAAGCATTTAGTAAATGTTCTAATGTATTCTTTGATAATAATTAATTTAACCTTAAGATTTTAATAAATAAATAATTATTAAAACATTGTTAATATTCTCAAAGTCAATATTTCTTACTTTCGTGAAATTCTTAATTGCATTTCATGGAAAATAACATATAACATTATGAAGGTGCCAGACAAATGCGAATGTATGAGTTGTTTATCAATTTAAACTTGATAAAACATGAAAGAAGCCATTACTATGAATAATAAGTTCAAATAAATATATATATATATATATATATATATATATATATATATATATATATATATATATATATATATATATATATATATATATATATATATATATATATATATATATATATATATATATATATATATATGTATATATATATATATATATATATATAATTATATATATATATAATTATATATATATATAATTATATATATATATATATATATATATATATATATATATATATATATATATATATATATATATATATATATATATATATATGTATATATATATATATATATATATATATATATATAATTATATATATATATAATTATATATATATATATATATATATATATATATATATATTATAACTTTTATTTTTAGCAATTTTTTATCATTTATTTCTTTAGTAAATTATTTTCCCCGACTATTATTTCGGATAATTATAAATAATTGGACTGCAAAAATGCGCTGCTAAATTTAATGCAACTACCATAAAATATTTAAACATTAAGTTACTCTTTTGTAAGTATCAAAATATTATATAGTTAAGCATGCGGCATTCTTTACGATATACATTGTTAAAGAAATTGGAATTCCCGTGATCATTTAAAAGACATTCCGGGTGACAAATGACTTAAAATGAACGTGTTATTAATTATTTAAATACTGTCTTTTCCCAAAACTGATATGACGCAAAGTCAAAAGTGTCCTACGCCATAATTTAATCAATTGCCTTCCAAAATATTAAATTTATCATCATGCGGAAATTTCTAAGTGCTTATTAAAGCTTATTCTATTATTATGAAAGCTTATTTTACACTTAGTTTCTTCGATACATTTACATTGTAGCTGTACAGAGTCTTGCTGTTTATCAAGTGTTATTTTTGATATTTAATTAGATCGTAGCCAAATATTCATAAATCTTCAAATAATGTCAGTAAAAAATTGGAAAGTGTTTATTTACAATGAAGATAAACAAAATTTATATTCAAGTGTTACATTAATGCGATGTGTTATAATATTTGCAAATGAATATTTATTACACTCGCCACAATAACGCTCGTTTTAACCAACTGGAGTGCTCCAACCAACTCCAGAAAGCGCACCATGAAAGAGGTTATCAATTCAATTTTTACGTATTTTTATGTATGTTTTAGCAAAATAATTTGTTCAAATTCAGATATTTGGATAAAAAAAATTGTTGAATAGGGGATACGCCTCAGTTGGACAATTTTTGAAAAATATATATGGTTTAACGGCATTTAATTATCCGGAATTTTAATTAACCGGACATTTTGAAAACAAATATTGTCAGCTTTCGAAAATTCTTTTTTGGTTTGATATAGAAAATATCCACTTTGTTGGCAAAAAAATAAGGGGAGGAAATGGTCTTCCGGCTTTTATATACCCGGAAATATCGATTAACCGGACTTTTTTACTGGGTTTTTTTTTATTTCAAAATATTTTCATTGTTAGATAGAGATTGTTCAACAATGAAACTTTTTTTACCCGGAATTTATTAAATCTGGTCATTTTTACTCCAGAGCGTGGAAAAATGAACAACAACTTGAGTTTCCTGGTGAATAATAGCATAGGACAAAGTCTTTCTGCTAAATTAGAAACTAAAAAGAAAAAAATAATCGTTTTTAAAAATCGAAAAACCAACTTAAACAAAAAAGCAATAAGAAGTAAAAAATAATTTTTAATTTTAGTAACAAGTGTAAAAAAATTAAATATTTAATATTATTTTTGTACTTACTAGCATGCTTGTGCAATAATTATCGCATAACCCTCCCCCCCCCCGCCCCACACACACACACACCACACCTATTCGCAATGTAAGGGTGAAAGTTATTAGCGAATAGTTTACGGCCAACAAATCAAACAAAAATATTGTTTTGCTCATATGTGGCAGCATTAAAAAAACGTGTCAAAATGAATTATTATTATTTTTTTTAATTGTTGATATTTATTAAATGAAAATACTATTCGTCACTGCTCGGTGAAATTGTCTTTCTTTTGATACTTCATGTGTTAAGGTTCGTTGAGTCTAAGGGACTCAAAAGAGATCTTTACTACAGAAATAATACATAGGATTACAACTTTTTAAAGTTGGTGCCAATTTTCAAATACCGTTTCTAATAGATTTCCGATTTCAAAAAGTGGCGATCATTATGAAATTAATATAAAATATTTAAATTTTTCACTTGTTCTTAAAATTAAAAATTATTTTTTACTTTTCAGCTCTTTTTTTTCTTAAAGTTTTTGGAGTTAAGATAGCCCAAGCAAAAGAAAAGACTGCCTTTTTTCTTTACTCAAGAAAATGATGCTCTTGTTTCATTTGAAGAACACGAGAAAAAATAATAATGCAGTTACTTCGTTACTTATGAGATAAGAATAGAGTGTAGGATGAAACATTTTCATCTATTTAATTAACAAAGTTATAACAATTCATCTTTATATACCATGAAATTAGTTGAAATTAACTGATATGGTTAGAAAAGCATGTCAAATACCAATGAACGAAAAAATATCGAAATCATAAAATTAATTTTGGTGCAAGAGAGTTTAATTTGTATTCTCAACACCTTTTTTAATTATTTTAAGGGGTCAGGCAACCTTAACGCTAAAAAAATATCATTTAAGATTATCACTCAATAAAAATTTTATTTATTGTGGTTAAAACTATACCTTTTTTTCTGTAAGCCGAGATTTGGAGGTAATTTTTAAACATTCATTTTAAATAACCCGCATATCGAATTACAGAGTTTGGAAGAACTTAGAAGCCAATTGACTCGAAACGTACTTTTGCCATGTTAATCTACATTACTTAAAAACTATTAGAAAAATATTCATGTAACATTTTTGATTGTTTTATTAACACGTTTGAATACTTTAACATTAGAAATAAAATGCTAGATGCTTGCTTTTTTTTTCAAATATTTTTGTCAGAAAAATTATTTAATTTTTTTGCAAAATTATTAAAAAATTATAACTGTGTGTTTTCTTTAATTAAAATCCTTATGTTATAGTCTTAAAAACTATTGAAATATTGATATGTAAAAATTCAGACTGATAAAGTAATTTGCGATGAAATGAGGTGCCCAATATTTGTGAATTTAACATGAGCGCGGAACAACATGGATGCCGGAACCCCTTAATAGATATGGCTTTCAAAACAAAACCTCTTGATTATTACAATTAGAAAATGCTTCCATATAGAATATTATTTGAATTTAAAGTTTATGTCCAACGCTGGGAAAACTGAAGATCCACTGCAGATATATTCTTAAATTAAATTATTTTACTTTTCCTTTATTTATTTTTTAAATAAAGACAAATAAATACTTGAAAAACACAAATAACTAAATCCCATTCCATTCTATTAAGTTCAAACATTAAATTAATGCATAATTATTTTAATATTTCAGCGACAATTTTCTTCTTAGACAATTAAAAAATGTAGACAGCAGACTATATCCTAACTCTACTCCCAGCTCTTAAATTTCTCAGTTTTTCATTTTCCTATGCCCTTCCCCTCCCCCATGAACAAAAATTCCGTTAACCCAACTCATTTCTTCCAGGACCACTTTTCAATTGTCTCTTCCGAGCGACACAAATCTCCTTCCCGTTCCTATGGTGTTATAACCCAGATGAGGGGAAATTCTTTTACGACAGGACGCTCCAACCAATCAGAAGAACTGACGACCAACGGTCTGGAGGACTTAGCTCTATATTCCCACACGGAAGAAGTCAATGTTATTGGAAAACTTATAATACTTTTATTCTCTTCAATTCCACGTCCATTTCGATTGGCAAACAATTTGTTAGACCACTTAAATGTTTATAGTGGGGGGATTCCCTTTGTTGGCGTCTCTTTTGAGTAGGCTTTTGCATTTTTATTTTGTGTAAACTTTAGGAATGCAATGAGTGTTATGGAGAACAGTTTGTTCTCCCTCTGCTCTTGTGCTTTCATAATTTATAAAGTTTATTAATGTTTTTGAAATTATTTAATGAAAATAGTTTATAATAAAGTTATTAATGTAAAGTTATTAATAATAAAATTATTTAAATTTAATATAATTTTTTTAATGTAACAATAAAATTACATTTTAAATATTATAATAAAATTATTATAAATGTAATAATAAAACTATTTTAAACGTAATAATAAAATTATTTTAAATATTATAATAAATTTATTATAAATGTAATAATAAAATTATTTTAAATGTAATAATAAAATTATTATAAATGTAATAATAAAATTATTTTAAATGCAATAATACAATTATATTTTAAATATAATAATAAAATTATTTTAAATGTAATAATAAAATTATTTTAAATTTAATGATAAAATTATTTTAAATGTAATAATAACATTATTTTAAATCTAATGATACAATTACATTTTAAATATAATAATAAAATTATTTAAATGTAATAATAAAAAATAAAAAAATTATTCATATATCACAAACAAAGATTTCAATTTTAAATATTTTTATACTTCTCTTAAGATAGAAGGATGTGTCTTAACCATACTAAATAATTTTTTTTTCTCCAACTCATAGCATGTAAATAAATGCTTTTCTTTCAAGTAAAGGTTTTCATGTCAATTTAAATTTATTTTATTCCAACAAACTTATATTCTAGTGTGCTTTACTAGTAAATCATAATATGCTTTTAGTTTTACTATCAGTCGACAGTATACTACTTTAAATTCACCAAAACAATTTTTTTAATGTCATGCTTTGTTTAAAACGACCCTGGGGATTGGAAATAATGGTACAGTTTGAACGGATATAGACTTTCAAAAAACGAATAATACGAATGACAAGACAACTATTTCAACTGAAAATATATTTGGTATAGAAAACTTCTGCTAGTCTAGAAACTTTTTATGTTCAGTTACTTTAAATTGATTGTGGTTTCTAATGTATTTCTAAATAAAAAAGAGGATAAACTAAATCATAAAAAAAACATTTCGTCGTAGACAAATAAAAACCTGCACCTTTATTAAGTTTGGATACAAGTTTATAAATGGTGTAACAAAATAGATGAGTGTTAGAATATATATTATATCATATAGAGCAATACAGGGTGCATATAAGGTTTCTTTTTCGCGCATTGGAAATAGATAATACAGTTTAAAATATTCATACTAAAATAGGGAATTGTAAAATGACACTGAAAACCGCAATTAGTGTACAAAGAAAATCACAATTAAAAAGAATTAAAATAAATTCCAAGTTGTGTCCAAAGTAAATATTTTTTAAAAACGGTCATAAAGGAAGGAGAAATCAATATCTGTTAATGAAATTTTGTAAAACGTTTTCAAATTTATATAAGCATGTTAATAGTTTCCAAGGAAAATATTAATTGACGATGTACGTAAATAATATAAATGTACGTGATTAAATACAACAAATGGTAAATCTTTAAAAAAATAAACATCAAACAAAAGTTGTACAAGTAGCTTTTTTTTAACTTAAAAATTTAAAACAATTGTAAAAAAATTTCCTAATCCTTTTATTGTTTTTCTTTATTAACGCCATAACATATATAATATATTCAATTATACTTACTTTATAAAATATACATAACTTCTCTAAGCTAAAGAACTCGAGAAGCAATGAAAATAAATGTCTGGTTTAACATTTATTGAGACTGTTTAGGAAATATCCCAATGCAAAGATTTATAACTCCATCAAACAAACGACAAACCACTACCTTTTATGCCCCAATAAATATACATTGAAACGACATTTATTATGTAAACAGTTACATCATACGAACCTTACCGACAATAATTCTATCGTACGTGCAACTAAATCCCAAATCCCAGGTAGCCAATCAACGAAAGGTGACATTGAATGATTAAAATAATATCAAACATCGCAAAGATCGAATAATTAATTCGTCTCTACGAACGATCACAGAAATATTAAATGAATTATTCCAATGAATGATTCAATTGGTTACTAACTGCAACCGTATTCGATACGCAATCATGGGATAATGAATAAAAGAATCAATCCGATACCTGGTGCTGGTTCACTGTAACCGGCATTTTCAAAGAATATCCTAACTGTTAATGGAATAGAACGGTAAACCATCGATTTGGAATATGTGTGTGGGGGTGAATTTTGTATTTGAAATTCGAACACTTTATTCGGTCGCAAATGCCGACGCGATGGTTATTACGAGAAAGCAATTATCGGGAATCGCCGCTCAAATTACCCTCCATTAAGTAAATAATACCGCCGCAATCTGGCAACAGGAAACGGGGCCTGGGATGCCTTTGCCACTGAAAGTTTTCTGATAATAACGCTCATAATTCGATTTATTTCATACCGCCTCTAAAGAGGTAAATAAATTAATCGATGAAGTTAGTTGTGGATAAATTTTTGTAACGAAATTATTTTGCTTGAGCACAGTTGTTGCCTTGAAGCTTACTTTCAAAACTTGATAAAGTTTAATGCATATTATCTTATCTAGTGACTTAATTTTTTCCCCTTAAAACTGCGTATTGAATAAAAGTTTGTTTTAAAAGACTTTCTAAATATCCTTAGGGTCATTTTACCTATAGTAAAATTTTCGGCAGTGACGAAAGTAGAAAAATAATTTCATTTAGATTTTAAGCATAATTATAAACTATGAATTGCAAAATACAAAACACTAGGTTGGAGGTAAATGTACAATGTATTATTTTATCGCCATACATTTACTAAGCATATACCATTTTCGCTTTCCTTTTAATCAGCGTTTACAATACAATTAATGTTTATAAAATTAATAAACTTACCTTACTTCCTGTTACTTACACTGTAAAAAAGGTACTTAAAAATGGGTATCTAAACCGTAACATTTATTTTAAAATATAATTGCATCGTAAATGAGCTAAATAGTACTCAAATGCAAGAAACTGTATGTCCCCATAAAGTAGCAATGTCATTAAATATTGCTAATCTCAGCTTGCGATCTTAATGAAACTTGACAAACTTAAAATAGTCATTCAGATAAAAGTGTTTTCTCTTTTATTTGATATCGATTGGTTAAATAGAAACTGAGTTATTACAACTCAATAACTTTACTTCCCATTCTTTTAACATGCCTTTTTCTTAACATTTCTTCAGAATTATAAGCCCTGATAGTGGAGCGGATAAAACACTGCAGAGGATCTGGGTTCGATTTCCAATAAGGCTTGTTTGTAATCATGCATATATTTTATATTTCTGTTTGCCTATTGATTGAGTTATATTATATATTAATGAGAAGTTCGTAAAATGAGGTAAAGCAATCTATGTAGACAAGCATTTACTCACTATACTCGTTTTTGAGTATATATATATTTGATACTTGAACCTTTTATATTCGGAGCCATGATATGCATCGCATGTAATAAAAAATTAGTAAATTTTACTAATTTCCAATTACCTACTTTTAATAGTGTACTTAAATAGTGGTCAATATACCGTTTATAGTTTTCTCCAAAGCTACTGATCTTGGTATAGAAATCTAAGTTTCAGCTTGTTTTGTAAAAATTCTGAGCTCATAACAGATTTTGGAACATCCTAACACATATATAATCAAATATAAAAAGTAACGCATGTTTGAAAATGTTTTCGACGCAAATGTTTCTTACAAGTACATCGGATTCTAGAAATTTTGATATCAAAGATTAAAAATCGTTTTTACAAATCCACTGGTCCATTTAAAATAAAGCAAGAGTAGCAATATTTGTATTCCCCTTATGTCCTAATATTCGGCCCTGTACTTCAAAAGCGATGAATTTAAATCCAAAAATCCTTTATATTTGAGGGAATGAATTTAAATATCCTAAGACCTATTTTATGCCATAACTTTTCCATTAGAGAAAACGTGATGTTGAAAAGAATTTTACAAGGGGGATCATGAATAATTCATAATTCACCCCACTTAAATGGAAATTATTTCTTGAAATACTCATTCAAGTAGGACAAAATTCTCAAAACAGAAGGATCTTTGAAATCAAGAGGGGCCTAGAGCTACTTTTTATTCTAATATTATATGAACAACCTACTAACACTCTGCAAATATTGTCAAGAGTAAGCATAAAAATAGTTTAGAATGTCTTCCCTTAAGAAGACATATCTTCGAGTTGGTGTTTGTCTTTAAAGTTTGTGTTCTTTTGTTAAATTCTATTCAATGGATTTTCTCAGGTAAGATGGTGAAATTAACGCTCAGTAATGTATATTCTCTCACTTTCCTTACAGTTAAATATAACATTAGAATAAGAAGCTTTGTTCACTGGAATATATGTTTGCTAAATGGAATATTCTACGATGTAGAAAGACGTATATGTCCGATTATTTTGAAATTAATTTTAAGGCTTTGGATTCAATACAGGTCAGATATAAAGGGTGTTCCAAAATTAACGCAAGATTTGAATTAAATAAAAAAAACAGTTTTTTTTCTTTAAAGTGTTATTTTTTTTATTGAATCGTAAAGTACACAGGATAGGGTTATGTATAGAATAACACATAGGGCAAATGGCCTCCACGGTTTTGCTGGCACATACGCACTCTTTTGTCGAAATTTTCCATGACTATTTTGCATAAATGTGGCTGAATTTCGTTGATACAGCGTTGAATTTCCTCCTTCAATACACGCTTCCTCCTTCCATGCTTGTGGGCTTGTTGGCATAGACCTTTGACTTCAAATAACCCCATAAAAAGAAATCCAATGGTGTTAAATCACACGATCTAGGGGGCCAATTCATATCACCAAAACGAGATAGTACACGGCCAGGAAATGTCTCATGCGGTAATTGAATTGTTTCACGGGCTGTATGGGAAATGTTGAAACCATTTTTACTAACCCTAAACTATCAGCTGTCAAATGGTTTTTTTAATAGGGTTGCCAACACTTTACTGTACGAATGGTGGCAAATTCAAATCTTGCGTTAATTTTGGGGCACCCTTTATATATAAGTTCAACTAACCAAATAAAATTTTTGTTTTGTTATTAGAAATTTGGTAGGCACAGTCCCTACTCTGCGTAAGTTGGTTTGTTAATACTTTACTTGTTCTGCTCCTTCTTGCGTCTTCGGTAAGCTCTAAATCTCCACGCACTTCCTATAAATTTAGGCTTTTTTTTAAATTGTTTATTTGATGGTGCACGGTAAATTTGAAGTTACAGCGGTCAATAGGCAATCGTATGCTCTAAATGTGACGCATACCCCCTACATGTTGTAATAAGGTTTTTTAAGGTGTATTAGTAGCAAATTAAGTCGACCTTCCCATCCTTATTTACCGTATAGTAGGTCAGTGATCCATATTGCCTGATTCCCTCTGGACTTATAGGGCATTGAAATATCAACACTTTGGGTATATTGCGCAAGTTTCTGCAGATGATTGTAGTTTGGGCGTTTTAAAGACGTATTTACGTCAAAATATATACTGCCTTCCATTTAAACTAGTTAATAATATTTTGTTGTTCTTTGCACTGATTACAAGACACGTTATTTACGTTTTCGAGTAATACATTAAAAACTTTAAACTTTAAATTTTTAGGCATTCTTTTTTAAAATTGTATTTGGGGCCCCCAGATGCTTAGTAGATACAGGCGTTCGGTTGGCAATCAGAGGATTGCAAATTCGAGCCCGTCTGATGGAATTGACAAAGAAAAGTAAAAATGTAGTAATATTGTGATTTTAGGGTTGACAGCCTCGCTACAAAAACTACTAGAAAGTCGTCAAGAACATCCAACAAATTATACTGGCGTGAATACTGGACTGCGACACGATAAATCTGATCGGGGTCCAATGTCCTGACGCCTATTGAGGTTGCGTCGGGTGCCAGCTCAGGTGTTGTCCTCGTCATCTGACCATGGTTCAAAAATATGAGGCATCGTTTCCGAGTCTTTCCTTCGAGGTAGGCCCGAAACGTCGCCAATAGCCCACTGTGCAGGTCTAGTGCGACGTCAATTAACCAAATACCAAAACTAAATTATTTTTTTTAAAATACTTGCAAATTCATGTATACATGTTACTATACTTTCACTGTCTGTTTTGAGGAATTTCGTGATAAAACTCATCGCTCACCAAATCCAAATTAAAAAGAAACAAAACACAAATAAATTCGCTCTCCGAACAGTTTCCCGAAACAAAATATGGATTCCGAGATATATTTAATTTAGAACTTTGTAATTTAAAAAAAAAAATTACTCAAACATTCAACAAAGCTTTTGTTATTTCTCATTTTCCCTTCGACAATCATTGTAACTTTCCCAGTTTAGGGTTGATTAATGAAAGAACAGTAGGTTGTCAGCTTTCCTCAGCAATCGAGGGAAACCAATTAGTATACCAAGACAGGCGTTAAAAGTTATTCCGAGCCAACTTGACACCTCTATGCGGGCATAATGACAAATAGCGTGATAGTATTTCGTTCAGGGTTTTCATTGATTCTTGATTCATTTCTCGCTACACGCTAATACCCTATTTTTTTTCCTTCTTTGAGAACTTTTCTGATTATATCTTTTCCCGAAAAGTTAATGCTTCCGAACAATTTACCTTTGAGAACCGTGATTGAAAATGTGTTATTCGTTTTGAGTAAAATAAGGATTTGTTGGAATTGCGATGATTGGATGAAAGTTACAAAATTGCTTTTTTGTTTCAATGTAATTTATTGAGCTTACCATTTTTAAACGAAGTTTTAGATTTAGTAATTTATCAAGGTGGATTTTTTCCTCGACGAAAGATTTTATACACCTGATGATTACTGTACTTTTAAATTTATACTAAATTAAGAAAAACTATACAATGATTTTTACTCTTATTTAATAAGTATTTGAAAATAACTTAAAAGGTATTATTACGTTAAATTATATATAATAAATTTTAAAAACGAAAATCTCAATATCAAAACTGTTGTTTAAATCAACAAAAGTGCGATTACGATTATTATTAAACATAATTTAATAAAGACTTATTTGTTTGATTTTTTTAATTAAATTACTCTTATATTTGTTTATAACTTAGACAGTTTAAAAATCTTTATATAATGTCCAAATTAGTGAAACACAATTAAATACATTGATTATATAGTTGTCTCAAATAAAACTTTATTTTTAAGTTCCTCACCTTGTAATCCTGGCGACTGGAACCATAAAAAAAATTAAGAATTAAATTAATTGAAGTAATTTCAAGGAGTTTGATAAGTTAATTTTGATGCGAAACTCTTTTCCATTGAAACCACACGGATTAAAAGTTTAAATGCTGGACTCATCCTCACTGTATATTTCTACGGAATTATAACTACTCAATATAACTACTATTATACTATATATAACAGTCTAGGGAATTTTGATATTTTTAATTAACAAGTACATTTTTCCACACAAAGTTGCAAATTCTATAAATGTATACAATACTGCGCCTCAAGAAATCTGCATAAATACATTGTTAAATTGAAATAAAAGATATTTAAATAAATATTTTAAAACATAAATTTTTTATTGAATTAAATGATAAATACGACTGAGAACTATATGTGCAAAAGTTTTTTTTTTCCTTAAGAAATTATTTTACTATGTATTATGTTCTCAGAATGCGTTAAATACTTTTATTTTTATTCTCAGGATACACACTCTACACTAATTTTAAAAAAAAATCTACTTCTACTTTCATTTATTTCCTTTACAGTCTTCTTAACTTCCACGTTGAAATTATACTACATACCATCTAAGGATAAACATACGAATATTTATTTATCAATTAACTACACAAACTTAATTATGCCATACAGCAGCATAATATAAGAATTAAACTTACATATATAAAACATAAGAGAATTATGTAACGTAATTTTTATGCTTCTGAGAAATACAAAAACATCAAAATAAGGGCTATCAAAATATAGGATAAAAAGATATAACACTTGTAATTGTACTTTCTGGATAATATTCCTTTTAATTATCTACGAGATTTGTGCAATCATTACTAATTATATGTCTAGCATTTTTTTTTTGTTATTATTGCTCAGTATATGCAGACACCTTAATTCTATTAATGTAAACACAACATAATTGTTCTGCAATAAGAGTCACTAAGTTTATATTTTTACTGTTTTTATTTAATACGTTGAATCATAAATAACCACATAATTTGTTCAAATATTACGTGTTTACACACAAACTAAAACGTTATTAAAATGTATCTACATTAATACAGAAAATTTTGGAAATATTTTGTCAGAAAAATATTTCATCTTCAATCTTAAAATCAAGAAATACTGGATTCACCTGCTAAAAAATTTCAAACATGTTATTTTCATAACATACATTTCAAAACATTTTTATAACACAAGTACTATTGACACATTACCATGCTAATTATTTTTTACTATTGTTAGCCGCTATAATAAATTTAATTGAATCTATGATAGGCCTTTTATATCGAATGTTAAAAAATCAATAAGTTAAATGTCTGAGGAATTCTTAAATAAAAAATAAAAAAAATTAAAAAGTACAGGAATTGAAATTTTTTTGTTCACATCGTGCTCAATAGAAATCAATTTGACACTATTCTATTCGAAATTATTATAATATTTAAAGAATTAGTAGCC
This sequence comes from Troglohyphantes excavatus, assembly GCA_963932185.1. Classification (NCBI taxonomy): domain Eukaryota; kingdom Metazoa; phylum Arthropoda; class Arachnida; order Araneae; family Linyphiidae; genus Troglohyphantes; species Troglohyphantes excavatus. The sequence continues at coordinate 46,485,299 of OZ010666.1, forward strand.
AAATATTAGAAAAAAATCATCGAATATTATATTGAATTGAATTTTATTTTTTTAGAATATTAAATATCGTATTGACATCGGGATATTAAAGAAGTATGCCAAGTTCTCAGTATATTTGGTATTTTAAGGGGTTTGAAATTGAGCAAAATATGATGAAACAACGCTAAAGTCAGTTATATAAACTATTGTAATAATAAAAATGCGATTTTTTTTTTTAAACGGACAATGTTTAAACGACGGGAGGGGTATATTTCTAGCATCAAATTAAAACAGAAAATATGAAAACAGAGCAGATGTAGACTACAAACTATTCTAGTGTCGGTTTTACCATTACTATTTCCGAACTTTCATAAATTATTTAACGTCAAAAATCATGGAGGTAAGAATAAGAAAGGAGACGGCACCTGCTCGCGAAATTGAAGCTTTCACTGTAACCGCGCCGCCATCTTGCTTTGACCAGTATATTCCTCCTCCCTGTTACTGCTTGTTTGCTGCTATCGTAGTTTCATATGTGTGAGCAGAACGTCTGAATTATTTTCGTAGTGCTTATATGCATAAATATTCTGACAATTTTCTTTGTAGCAAATAAATTTGTTTTTATAATTTAGTTAAATGCATATAATGCAAAATATAAGTATTTTTTTAATGCACGTGTACGTAAGTCTGAAATAAAGGATTTTTCAAAATAAGTGTTTCAAATCATACCTCTCAAAAGAGAACTCTTTATCTTGTGTTTTCAATGTATGTTCTTTATAGGAGATTGATAATTTAAAAAAATTGGAATGATGTAGTTTCGACACTGAAATTTAAACTTTAAGTAGATGTTTTAGCTCTCTTAAGAAGTTTACTAGAAGGTTTTTTTTTTCTCTCTGACATATTCAAACTTTTATGTCAAATTTAAAAATATTCTAGTCACGTGTACCTTTTTAGAAAATAATTAAACTTTGAATTGATATAATTTAATCAGTAATTTGTAAAATTATTTCATTTACTGTAAAACATTCCAAAATATATTTGTTATTTATAATGATAAAAGAAAGTTTATGTATGTGGATCACACCACGCCAACTTTCCCTGCGTATAAAAGGTTGACATTTATATATAAATGCTATTCTTTTTGAAGACATGAGGTTCGGATTCGTAAAATTCCATTTAAGTTTTTTTTTAATGATTTTAGCAATTTTAGAAGTATTGCATACAGATACACCTTTAAAATATATTTCCGAGCTCCTAAAACTTTTCTGCTGGCTTAATCGATAGATTGCTGGACTTTGGAACAGTTGGGAACGGGTTCGTGTCTCGGAAAGGTCTACACATTTTTTAAAAATGTATATATACCTTAACGAGGGGAGGGTGTTGAACAGATATTTAATTTTACTATATTTCTACTTCTGTGACCCGAAAACTAACAACAACAAAAAATATGTATTATGTAATTAATGAAAAAATTTCAAATTTGTAAAGAAAATCTACTTTTGGAGTTGAGTTATAGCAAAAAAAATCGGATACATTTTTCTAATAAATTATTGTAAATATAAATATCAATACTTTCTGAAATATAAAATAGATTAGTGTATGCAACTTTTGAAACCAACAAAATTTCAATATTTGTATGGATATATAATAAAAAAAATATTAAAGTTTTTGAACTTATTTTTAGACAAACAAAAGTATACATTTAAAATTATATACATTAAAAATATTTATATAAGAATATTTTTACATATTCTTTTAGGTTCCATACGTTACATACGCCATTTAATTTGTATTTCAAAAAGTATTGTTTTTATTCACAGTAGTTTATTTGAAAAATGTATCTATAATTTTTTTTATTTTAAATTGTAACAACTCCACTTCAAAGGTAGAGTTTTCTTTACAAATAAAAAAAAGTTAACAATTACATATACAATATTTTGTTATAAAAGTATTGTCATAGAAGTAGAAATATAGTAACATAAAATATCTGTTCAACACCTCTCCCCCCCCCCCCCCCCCCCTTTAACGGGTTTTCTTGTAATAAGGGACCAAAAACAGCTAGTTAGATCATATTTTGCTTGGTTAATAATATAATATTTTTATTTAAAAAAAATTACTTTCTATAGTTTTTTAAATATATTTTTCTTTTTTTAATCAAATTTTAATTTTTCAATAAACTATGGACATAGAACAAAAACATTTCTTCATACATGAACAACCTAATTCATTACTTTAATGCTTAAAAATAATCCTAAATGTTTAATATTTAACTTTTTTTTTTATTAATTTTTATAACATGTTAACATTCTAAAAGGAAAAGTAGTATATTCCAATTTTGCCTTCAGTATTTAAAAAAGGACAGTAAATATTTTCAGCTTATATTTACCTTGGCAAAATTACTTGCATAGTAAAAAAAAATAATAATAAACTTCCAACGCGCTTTGACGTTTGACCGATATCTGGCGAAAAAGCACCGCTTGAGAAGGACCGTTTTGCTTTCCCCGGTCAAACCAATATGGCGGACACCCTTAAACTAGCTTCCCTGCCACACCTTACAGTTACTTCAATCGCCTCAATGGTGGGGGATAGGATATGCCTTCTCCTTTTATTCTTACCTCCATGTCAAAAACAAACAATAATCGTATCTGGTTGAAATGAAGCGCGGCCTGAAGGGTTCTACGTAAAACATCATTTCAACCGATTATAGATATAAATTATAAATATATTTAACAAAAACTTTGTCAACGGAAGGAAGATAAACAAGCTAAAGTAACAATTAAATAACAACAAACAAGCTAAAGTAAACAAGTCATCGTAAGTGATTTTTTTTCTTGATTTAACAAATATTGGAACATAATTTCCTATAAAGCGACATCAAATTTATGTCAATCGTGCTTTTGTTCACAAGGTTATAGTGTCGAAATAAATCCCCTAAAAGTGTAACATATTTTGTCTATCCGAATACCCCAAATTGCTGATTTTAAAGACATTTCATGTGTAAAAATAGTAACATCTAAAAAAACAAAACCCAATTTTACATTTCTATTACTATTATAAAACCAAGAAATGTCCTCTTAAGCATTTAAATTGTCGTAAATTACCCCTAAAATTGCATTTAAAAAAATGGGATAACAAAGTAAACAGAAATAAATAAAATAAAAAGATTTCCAAAAGAAAACAAATGTCTCCACGTATTCAATTGCGGAGTTGTAAGTAACAATTTTAAGAAAAGCAGTATTCGTATTTTGTCTGCATGATTCACCCCAATCATTTTCTTTGCCTGTGATAAATCTCGATCGAGTTTATCGAAAAGACATTTCTGAAAGGTAGATTAAATCTTTCACTCAAAGTATAAAAGTGGCAACAATAATTCCTCAAGGAAAACGTTTCGAGATTTTCAGAATAGAATTTATGCAAAGAAGATTTTCGAGTTGAATAAAAAGGTATTTATTATTTATTTTACCGTACAAACACGTACGTTTACTCGCTTTTATTGCTTTTATTGGTTTGATTTAAATTTGGAAAAGGTCGACGGGATTTTCTTTTTATCCATTTAAAAGTTATTGAATAAAGTTTTATTTATATTCTTTTCATTTTTAATAACGTTAAACCACTTTCAATAAGTAAGTCGCTTTATAAATAATAAACACATTCAATCTGATAACTGCAAAAATATATTATTCAATACATTATTTTACCATTAGAAAGTTCGGTTACATTATTTAATGTAACAATTTAATTTAAATATTAATTTCATTGAATAATTTATGTGCTAGTTTTCATTAATTACTAAACTAGCTGGTACTTTAAACTAAAAAAAGAACTTTTGAACTATATTCTAATCACAGAGGACCTTATCTTAAATGATGAGTACAAACAAATAGCACTGTAAGAAATAAGAAATATATTCTTTTTGATAAAAGAAAACAAACAAGAATAATCCGTACTACAACATAGTTCGTGAACAGACACTTAAAGAGATAATATATCCACTCATATCAAGAGCGCGTTCTAAATTGCAGTAAGTAACATCTTATCTTAAACTCTCACAATTTATCTTTCCGTGCGTGACAACCAGGGAGATTAAGCATTAATCAAGTTAAAAGCAAAGTTCGTGATATCATGATTATATACAAAATATGAAAAACATCCAAAGGTTTCCGTGGAACATTTAAAGTTACCTTTAAAATAATATAAAAATGACGCAACAACCTATTATTGCAAATTGTCGTATTATCATCAATTGTCTGACAGCAAAATGTCAAATTATTTTATTTTTTTGTGCAATACAAGAAAAGGTTTAGAGATGTAAGCTAATGAATTAAAATTTGAATTAATGGTATATATTCCAAAAAATGCTTCAAAAGTTTTGGTTTTTCCTGGAGTTACGTGGTTTTCTGGAACCACTTTTAAAGATTAATACGTATCACTTTATATAATTTGGACTAATAAAAGCACAGAGGATCCATATTAGTTTACTCATATCTCGAATATTTTAAATCCATCTTTTATGATGCTTCTTAAAATAATAGTTTTAACTTGAAAATATTTATATGTCAAGTTTTTTTTATATATTATTTAGAAAATGAGCTATAACTTTAAAAATGCTTTCACTGGGAATTTTTACATTGGACCTAAAAGCCAAATTTGTTCGCGCTAATATCAGTATCGGTTGTACAAATTGTAATGAAGCTTAGTTCAGTAGAAGGCACTTTATATGTTTGTCCAAATATATAGTTTTACTGTGTATCTATTTTTTTTTACAAATAGTCTAATCCTATATATTTTTCTTAAAATTTTTGAGTTTTTCCGTGTGAACAAAAAAATTTAAAAACCCTAAATGGTTATTTTTTCAGTTAATTTGGACATAAGCTTATTTAGTTTATACCCAACAAAGAACATGTATTGTTTCTAGTTAGTTAATAAATGACTCTCTTTATAGAAAAAGGTTTCAAAAATATTGCTTTGAAAATGTGTATCCAAATCACCAGGTGAGTGGAGCTCATAATAGAATCCCATCATTTACAAGAAGTCATTGGAGAGAAACATTTCGATTTATTTTCTTATTTACAAATGATTGCTTTTAATTCGTTTGTAATTCCATTAAATAACATGAAAGTCGAACAGCAATTTTAAGAAATTTCCGAAACGTCAGGGTGTGTGAATTAAGCTTAACTTAGTAAAGGACCATTATGTCGATTAGAGCAAAATCAGATTTCAAAGGATTACAGATCTCTGCTTTCTAAAAGATAAGAAGGAATATTGCACTTATATATTTTAATGTTTATCCAATAATTATTTTTTACAATCGGTATAAAACGAATGTATATTTTTAGTAAACGACACTCAAATAACGTAGATTACTTTGAAAGCAGAACTAAAAATGTAGAAAAAATAAAATTGAAAAATAATTATTTTTTTGCCACTATGGATTTTAAAATGAACATAAAGAAAAATGCATTAGTATGCAATATTTCTTTGTTATAACAAAGGGCATAAAAACACAAATAGTTAACGTGGTCAGTCGTTTGAATAATTTCTCTTATCTAGAAGCAGCTACAAATGCTTTTATTATAATAGCCACTATTTATATGGTAATTTTCGCATTGTTGAATAGACAATGGCAAAATGTTGTTTTTTTAATTCACTTTTAAAACTAACTGTAAGTAATGCAGTATTCACGTTGCTGAGTCAATTGGTCATTTTCAATTTGAGGATCTATGCCTAACTTAACAATAGTTCATTAATTTAAAGTGTTTACTGCAGACCTAACGTCACATAGTGCACAGTTGAAAATAGTCGCGTTAAATTAGAAAAAAAATGCAACAAGACATTATGCAAAATTTAATGTTCTAGATTTTTTAATTACGAAGTCTTTTTTGTATAAACAAAGATGCACGCAAATTAATCGACAAAAGCAAATGCCCAGAATACTAGATTTAATCATTAGAAGTATTCGGGAATTTTTTTGTTGCTTATTGCAGTAATTCATTAGCATGTACGTTTTGTATTTAATATAATACGTTTTTTTTTATTTAAAATACACTAGTAAAGTACTAAGTTTTTCATATTTATTTTAAACAGAAGTGGTACTAAATTCATAGATATTATTTTTGAATTAATATTTTTATTACTTAGTAATGACCTTAAACATTAGTAAAAATTTTTAAATTGACAATAAGATCTATGAACTTTCATTCAGATAATGCTAAAAACTGTTGTTTAACATTTTATTCTCGTTTTTTAAATTAAAATTTTAAACATAAAATTCTTGTTTTTTAAAAGATGTAATGCTTCACCCAAAGCTAATTAAAAACTTTAATATTAAATTTGAAATTTTGAATTCATTCTTTTATGAAATGTCAGTTTATCCGTATTGAAAGAATGTAAATAAAAATGTATTATAGCTGAATGTAAATATATTTTTAAAGAAAAAATAAAGCAAACTCAATAGCATTTTAGTTCAAACATGGAATTCATATATATAATCATATTGACTCTTTAAATTACTAAATCAAATAAATTTATTTAATGACTGACCCACTTAGAATAAATATGCATCTATTTCTAAAATGATAAAGTAGAACATTTATATTTTTGCGTCATCGCAGAATCAAATCAAATAATAGACTTTTATAGGTGCTTTCCATTGCATGAAATATTTGTTTTGCATCACCAGCGTATTTAAGTTAGCAAAACATATATTGCCATTATAGCAAAACGATTCTCTTTCTCGGTATTTCACTGGAATAGATCAAAACTTTAAGTTATCTTTATCAAAATTTTGCTTATAAACTCTATTATTGCATATAGAGAGTAGCATAGGTAATCTTTAGGAAGTTTAAGACTTTAGAATATATTGGAAAGTCCAAAATCGAAATTGTTTTTGGTACCCATACCAATTTTTACAACATAATATGAATTTTTAAAAAATTTGAAACACACATCTTATTTTTGATTGCTCATAATAACATTGGACATTTCACATAACTGTTACTATTTTATACTTATGGCATCAATGTAAAAAAGACAGATTTTAGCATTTTGTTCGGTTATAATAGCTCCGTTTACGTTACTTACGTAACTTTTAGGAAAAGGTACACACTTATTAATTGCACAAGCGTCAAAATGTGAAGCTGACACAAAACATCCGTGTGAGAGACATTTGGATGGACGATTTATGGACCAAACCCTTTCTTTAAGACTGCAGAAATTCAGTACTTTTTTTTTAATGCGATCAGAATCAGAACCTTTTATCTTTAAAAACATAAAAAGAACGCATTGTGATAACTTTTAATGATACCTATTTTGATTTTAAACATTTTCTAACTTTGAAACTATTAAAAAATTTCGTGGAAAAGAGTGGGGTACAAGAAAGAGTTTTTCTAGATTTTCCGAGACTCGGTCGTATTTTTGAAAACATTGAAAATTCCACAGAGATGGTGGTGCAACCTACACTAATTAGACAGGAAGAAGATTGACCACTTGCCGATTTTTCTTAACATATCCGCTACCTAGATACACTTTTGTTTACTCGATGTTTTACGTTTGAAATCTACAGAGAGCGTTTTTATTCAGAAAATATCAGTGGCACTTTTCCACCCCGCTATGTTACTTTCTCACTCAATATGACGATACACTAATGCATAAAATATTGAAAAATTTTGAGAATCTGTTTTACTTGGAAATGTAGAAATATCTATTAATGCGTTACGTTTGGGACAATTTCCAATCTTATTGAAAATGAATAGAAAATGCGAAAGACTAGATTATTCACTGATAAAATATTAAACCTGAAATCCTCTTCTATTATTATATTAATATTTTAGTTTTTTTTTATTTAAAACCGTATAAATTGAATACATTGGCGATATTTCTTTAATGAAATTTATTATTGTATACTTACTTCTGCAAAGGTAAATCAAACTGCTTCAAATTATTGATTGCAAGAGCTCAGCGCAATAACTTGTTGCCTTTCGAATATGGTAAAATTATTTACCTTTGTGTTATCGTCAGAGTATATGATAGTACAAAAATTATTTTATAGAGAATTCTTTTCAAGTGGTAAAAGTAGTGTAACATTCTGTTAAATAAATGTTCCATTTGCGACTAATTTATGACGTGTCTGCTTATTACCTAATACATCCTTTTACATTTGAGATTTTCAATTTTTTTTTAATGTTAACAATTGAAAAAAAAATTCTACAATCTTAGCGCATTTATTTATTAAATTTTTAAAAAAAAATACCTACGTACTTGTAAGGACAGAATGAATATAGTTAAAACGCATTGAAACATTTAATTAGCACGTTTAAAGCCGAGTCATCTAACAAAATATAACTCTCCACAACCACAACACTCGAATTTTAACATCTAATCTCTTGGATATTCTCGCCAATAACCACAAAAATCAATAATGTATATTGGCATTTGAGACTTTCAAATATTTTCTCAGAAATAAACATAAATCGATTTTAGTACATTTTAAGCATAAAATTCCTACTTCCATTATTTTTTTATATATTTTTTAAATCTTAATTAATGAAGAAACATTAACAATAAAAAACAGTACTGCCAAGTGGATTTTGCGGTAAGGATGTCTTCTTCAAATTTTATTACATCAAACACAACATTGACAGAATACACATAAAACAGCCCTTTAAATGTATATCCTATCTCAGAACAACTCCAAAGACTAGCACATTTACTTTCCTCGACGATAAATTGATTTATACCCGAATTTCTTTCAATCCCATTTTTTCCTTTCGAAACCCGAAAGCATATTTCTCCGAGATTGGGCTTACAACATTCAGGGAAACCTCCAGATATGCGCAGATATTTGCTCATTCCAAAGGACATCGTTTGCACACGCGACTCCGGCATCTTTCTTCCAAGAAGGAGGAAGACAATGACACTCCACTTTGTTGATGTTCGAAAATATTGAACATTGTAGGAGGGGGAGTCACGGTTATGTGAAAAAGTCACGAATACGCGCTCCAGGAAAAGTAGAGGAGAAAGAGAAACCTTATTATTTTTGCAAAGTTATTTGTATATTTCCTATATGGTGTCTTCGATTTAATTTTCACAAATTTCGATTTTTTTTTTGTATGTATACTTATGTATAAATTTGTTCTTTTTAATTCAACATAACAAAATGTAGAAATATATATTTGTTGTCATTTAAAGCATAAACTTCCATACAATCAGAAACAACTTATGAAAAGTAGATTTTACACTCAATTTTACCCGCATTATAAAATAAAGTATGATTCTACATACAGTTTTATCTGTATGCAAAGAAAAACCAATTCAATTCAGTAAATACCAATAAAAATCAAATGCAGAAACAGATTAAAAACAATTACCTAATAATAAAAAAACTATGTCAATCAATAAAGTAAATATCTTTATCGTGAAATAAAAGTTAAACACATAAGAGGGGGGGAATAAAGTTCATTTAACATGACGGACAACATTAAAGTCTTGTAATGAGAATGGTAGCAAATTTAATGAAAAGTTAAATGCAATAAATATCGATGAAAAAATTATGGATTTTCTCAAAACTAAAAGTGGATATAGCATATAGCGTGTTTCGCATCTGGGCTACTCAATGGTTCCTCGAACTTTGTTTTAACCATTTTATATGAACAAAATAACTTACTTTAGAGATCAAACTAGAATATACTTTATAAGAGATTTCCAATATATCTTAAAATTTAAAAACGAAAGACATAGAATTTTACGGAGATGTCTAATTTTCCTACACTATAAAAAAAGGTACTTAAAAAATGAGTACATTAATGTACTCGTTTTTCTTTGAGTACAATTGCATCGTAAATGAGCGATGACATACTCAAATTTAAGTAACCGTACTTTCGCAAAAATGAGCTGTGTGATTTAATACTACTAATATCAGCTTCTGTTCAAGCCATCTCAACAAAGCGACCTGACAAATTTAAAATATTTGTCCAGAAGAAGTTTTTTTACATTATTTGATGTCGATTGCTTAAATGGAAACTGAGTTATTACAATTTAACTACCTTAATTCCCATTCTTTTGGCACACCTTTTTAAGATTACTTCTGCTTATAACTCATTCACGTATCCCTGGTAGATTAACGGCTCTGGACAGCTGTGCCTGCAGATGTGGGTTTAATTCCTGGTAAGTCTTGATAGTAATTGCCGATATTTATTGAAAGTGATTCTTGAAGGCAGTCTATGTAGGTTATCATCTGTTCTTTTTATTCATTTTTTACCCATTGTACACATTTTTTTAAGTATATGTTTTTTCAAAATTGAAACTTAAGTATTCGGATCCATAATAAGCATCGAATGTATTCAAAAATGAGTACATTTTACTTAGTTTTGAATGCCTATTAATGCCAGTGTAGCAATGTAGACAGAATTCCGTTTTCTATTTTGCGATACAGAATATTCAAAATACTTAAAACGGTCAATAGCAAACAATAACATGTAACCAAATTCACAATGCCTCAAGTTAATTTCATAATTTCAAATTGATATATAAAGTACACGAAAAGCATCAACAGTCGATGATGGTACTATATTTTCCTTTTCTAGACAGAGATGATCGAAGATCCACAAGCGAAATCTAGTTTACTTGTATTCTTCAATATTTAAACAGTATCTCCTGTTACCACATTGATGACAATAGACTACGCGTAACGATAAACAGCCGAGAGCTCAGAATGAATGTATGCATTATTAAAATGGAAGACTCAACAGCAGGTAGAAGCGAGCCATCTTGTGCTCCAATTGAGTTACGAGCTGCTCTGAGCAAATTATGGACACATTTGTGGACACTTTATTGGCAAACAGAGTGAAAAATTCCAAGTGGAATGTTAATATTTCAAGATTCGAACAAAAAAAGATTCCAGTAGTTCGAAATCGTTATTTACAAAGCAATCGAGAATGTGATTTTATGCTTTTCATTGCTTTGTGTATTTGGTTGTCTTTTTTCAATTCAATTTTGATGATCTCAAAGCATACATGCATTAAAAGAACGCAGAATAAGAAATAAGAATTAATTTTTTTTAAGCAGGCAATCATTCTTTTGGATAGTAAACAACACGTTATTGGAATAAGTCGGACCACGATAAAAGGTCTTTCGAATTTCTTAACTACAAAAGTATTTATAGCAAACGTAATATATCATGCAAATGTTTGAAATACTGATTTTAACTCATTTTACAAGACCTCTATGTGACTAAACTCATCATTTGTAACTACTTCATTGACAAATAAATAAAAAAATTCAAGTGAAATCCTAATATATAATACTTTTGGGTCAAAAGACGATGGTTCATTGTAAATAATCATAAAAATATTATGATAGTTTTAAAGTACTATGTTTCTACATACTTCCTGAATTTACACATAATTTCAATCAAATCAGTAATTCAAACATATATTAATTAATTAACATAAAAGTTAACACTCATATTTACAGACTTTTCGTTTGAATACAAAATGTGATTTTTGAAAATTTGTAAATGCACATTTTTATCAGATTATAACATACGTTTGCAGACGAAAATCTAGAGTTTTTTTATTAGAACTAAATTCATGTTTTGATCGTTACTCCCTATTACAGACTCAATAGCAAATATAGCAAATGCATTATCTCAGTCACCTTTGAGTAGCACAAAACTCCCGTACACAATGACACATACTCTGGAATTTTATAATATCGGAAACAACATTCCTCAAGCAATTCCGAATCTTTTTCGGAAAAAAAACAGTAAGGAAAAGAAAGAAGAAAACAAACTTCTATTCAAGGTTTGAACGTTTTATTTTAGGCAGGAGTACACGGACAGGTGTTGCATTTCACGAAACGCGGGAGAATCCCCAGCACGGAAAGAGATCAGAGCTGCATCATTTAAAAAAGACCGGCACTTCAAAACTACAACAAAAAAAATAGAACAAAAACGACGTTTAGAATGATTCATTATCACTTTGCCTCTTTCGACCTTCGTGAGCCATCCAGAAACGCATTGGCAAACCTATTTGCAGTGCATTCGATTTAATTTTCAAGCATTCCATGTTGGATGGAAGATAAACTCGTGGTCTGTGCTACAACGGTAAAAACAGACATGGAAGGGAATATAAAAAATCATTCCGTCTACCTCTCAACTTGCTTTGTTTACCGTCACGCGATGCTGTGTTTCACGTGATTACCCCAGTGGCCATATAGAACAACTTCAGCATACTCTTATCTTTGGGGGGGGGGGGCTCCATCAAGAAAGCAGTGGCGGAGAGAAGATGTTTAAATATATGCATGAAATCACTTTCGGTAGACGGTGGATTTTTAAAAAAAAGCAATAAAGTTTGAGTTAAAAAAATTGGTAGACGCGGCGTCTATCAAGTAGTAAGAGACCATAAACCTCAAGCATGTATTTCGTGCCGTGATGGATAAAAAGCAGATTTAGGTGGAAGACGTGAAGCGTGGTTTACCTGCTGATTCCGAGCATATACGGTTGGAAGAAATTAGCTAAATGGCCAATTAGGAAATGGGACAATCACAAATAATTAGGATTACTATAAAGGGGACTATAATGGGCAATTAAAGAATGAATAATTTAGATATGACGAATATAAATGGAAAAATAATAGATCAATTGCTAAATATCACGTATGAAATGCATTCTACAAAAATTATATACAACTCTCAAGTGATTATATCAAGTTGAAATATTATAAGGGAAGGAAATCAAAATGGAGAAAAATTTTAAATTTCTACATTTACTTATTATTATTGCATTTTGAGTATAAATTATTTTTTAATGATATGCTAAACTATTGTATAAATTATTATATTATGAATTTAAATTATTCTTTTTTTAGAATTTGAATTCTGTTTGGGAAAAAGCCAAAAACTTTTTCCGACTAAATGTTTTAACAAAAACTCGTAAACTATATTAAACTATACTAATAAATGTGAGCAAACTCTTTCTGAATTTCAAAAGTAAAACAATTATAAATGCAAATGAATATTAATATATGATAAGAAATACGGATTTTTTTTTTCTTCTAACAATGAATGTGAACTTATAAACGAAAAATAAAAGTTATTCCTTGAACATAATTTCTTTCGGTATAGTTTAAATAATATTATTACGAGGTTTTACTTTTTTCATTCACAAGTCCTGCATTTCAAAAAACAAGGTATGTTTTCATTTTTATAATTTACTTGTTTGAGGATTTTTATTTGAAATATTTAGGATAAACACGGATTTTAGAAACCTACTTGGTTATCAAGCCTTAAAAAAAGCAAATAATAACTGAAACTATTAAATATGAATTGTCACAACTCATAAACTTGTACATAAACTAAATCTCACGTGACTAATTATCTTAGAGCTGCGCTAATTGAAATCCTCTATAGATATAGAAATCCCTCAAGTATACGAATTTTAGAGTTATAAATTTTAACATTTAACGGAATTTTACGAAATAATATAAATAATAATTATATTTGTATGATTCTGATTTCTTTTATTGATTAATCTCTCTGATTACACTGTAAAAAACATACTTAAAAATGAGTAAATAAAAATACTCGTTTATCTTTAAGTATAATTGTATTATAAACGGGCGTATGACATACTCAAATGTAAGTAATCTTACTTTCTCAAAAAGTAGGAATGCAATTTAATATTATTGATAATCTCAACTTCTGTTCAAGCGATCTTAAAGTATAGTAGTTCAGAAAATGGTTTTCCACATTGTTTGATATCGTTTGCTTAAATAGAAACTGAGTTAATACAACACAATTGCCTTACTTCACATTCTTTTTTCACACCTTTTTAATATTTCTTTTGTTCATAACTTCTTAATGCCGCCCTGCTAGTTTAACGAATAAGGCCCTTGACTGCGGTAATGAGGATCTGGGTTCGATTTCCAGTAAGACTTGGTTGTAATTGTCGATATTTATATATTGAAAGTGATTTATGAAGGTAGCCTATGTAAGCAAGCATTTACTCATTTTTGATTACATGTTGTTGTTTTTTCAAAACTGAAACTCATGTAGTCGGAGCTATTATAAGGATAGAATGTAATCAAAAATGAGTACATTTTACTTATCTTCAAGTACCTATATTTAACAGTGTATCTTAAAAGAGTTTGAAACCAACCAATAAATAGTTTAATGCTCGTAAAAGTTTTTCTGATCAAGTGATTAATGGCGGCGTTTAAATTTGTTACCCACGAGATGAAGATAGAGGGTATGCAAAACGAAACATGTCAAAAAATATATAAAATGATATAAGTATTGAATTTTGTCAAATACGATTACCTCTATCCTATTTTTCCACAACAAAAAAATTAAATATTTCCCAAAATATCCCTTTCATTTTAAATTTTGAAAATTCGAGGCTCCATAGAAATGCATCATGCATCTACCAGTTTATAATTTTTTCTGCGATTAACGATAAGACTGAAATGTCTGTTTTTGTTTAGGCGCTCCTCATATAAGTTAAGCGAGCTCCAATTAGTGAATAGATTTGTGATTTAACATCTATTCTATAATTCTAACTAAGTCACTTAAATATGTAAATTTTTTATTTAGTAATTGCATTCTGTGAATACAAATATATATTTTTTTATCAACGCGCAAGAAAATAATAGATCGTGAAAATAGGCTATTTATTAAAATTCCTTTTTACATATTTTATTTATAAACTCATTTTTTAACTTGAGTTTAAATTAATTTCAAAACTTAAAAATTTAGTCGTATTTCACAATGTGAAAAATGTTCTTTACAAAATATTGATTAATGCTTAAATAATTCTAAAACAAAGAAAGGCATATTATTTTCTTTAAAAGTTGATTGATAAAAAGTAGTGAACAATTTGTTTTCTTTAAATTATATCCAAGTATTTAAGAAAACTAGTATTTTATGAAATATGTAGGGCTTATTAAACCCTATAAGAATCTTTAAAATGAAGTAACTCAAAAAATAATTTAATTAACTCTTGAACGAGCTATTAATTGATTTTTTTTTCAAGGGAAAATGTGAAACCGCATTTAATTTTCCGGCATGCTCTTTAACTGTTCGCTTCCATTTTTTTTTCTTTTTTTTTTCGTAACTTTTCAGTCGATATTTCTTCTGAAAAAAAACAAAAAATTAATTACGAAAAACTCAAAAGATACGGCGCAAACATTCATATAAAAAAACTTACTTTCATAAACTCCCAAAATACAAAAAAAAATTCATTATTCATACACATCATAGGAATTCTGTAATAGGATTAACAGGTAAAAAAAAAGACGTTCTTTACGGAATCGCTTGCATACTATCAAAGAAGGGGGTTGGAAATTTTAAAATTTCCTCCCCCCGTTTCCATATGTGTTGGGAGGATTAGAAACGGCGATTACTGGGAAGAGCGGTTGAAAGTCACGAAACCGCCATGATGAAAATGTCGTTTTTCAGATGCAAGAAACTGCACATGAGTTACGGGTACAGTGCATCGTGAGTCCGTGAGTGGGGATATAAGAAATGTTGGAGGGGGGAACGAGAAAACCGGCATTTTAATGAAGTTAAAGTAGCTCCCTGAAAAATCGATAAAAATTCGCTTCAGTTTGATTCACGGCCTTTCAAAGCGTTAAATATAACAAAAAGGGAGTTCTAAAGTTCGCAAAATGCAATGCTAACATGTTATCTTTAAAATGTATATTTGCTTTGAAAGATGGGAAGTAGTGCATTTTTAACGCAAATTAAAAGTGTTAAGTAAAACTTTCAATCAGGAATTATGCAATGATGTAATGACGTCACCATTACATCATTATGTAATCCCTAAGTGCAGATTCAATACAATGTTTGGTATCGATGGGAAATTGAAATAAAATATCGATACACCTATAATATCGAATTCAAATTACCTATACATCAATAATATTGAATTCAAAGCATCGGCATTCATAGTATCGTATTGAAATCGCACGAAATTCAAAATTACATAAGCACAAATTTATTTTTATACTTAGTATATTATATATTGTTTGCGTGATCTATTAAGTATAATAGGATATTTTAATACAAACTTCCATAAATTATTTTTTTTATTATATATTTATTGAAAGCATTAAAATAAAATATAGAAAGTTGAAATATTAGTGTTTAAAATATATAATGACTTTTCTTATGTACTTAGACATAACTGAAGATATAAGCGATGTTTAATTATAACCAAACTTTTTAGTTACCAAAGACACATATTTATTTTCATAAAATCTTATTAACTGTAATTTGTTAAAATAAAACAAATTATTCGGTCTTTGAATGCTTTATGAACGCTGATGTATTTGCGTTTAATTGAATGTGTAATTCATAACATTCTGTTATTGCCAGTATATGAAAACCACGCATTATGTAAAATGCCTAGATATTCTATAGCTGCGGTTCCCCATTAGTAGCAAACCTTGGACCCCTAGCTAAAACTATAATAGAACCGAGGACAACTTTTTTCATATATGCTCATGGAAGTCCTCCGCTTTTGTTTTAGCATAAGAATGAAGGAAAGAAAAAAAATTCCGAAATTAATTATATTTATTTTAGTTTTACACAGATTTTACTAACTATACGGACACAAATTCACCTAACAAATACATAAAAAAAGTAACAGAAGTTCAATTATTTTTAATCTCTTACTTGTACATTATATCTTTTAAACTCATGAAAACGTTATAATAGTCACTTAAGTTAGCTATTGCACTAATTTTTTACTGTTTCGCCAAGGGTTACATTTCAACCATTTTTAATTTTTGACTCCGTGGACCACGGACCACCTTATTGGAACCAACCCAGCAAAAAAAGTCAGCATGAACCCTTCATCAAAATTGTCAAATTGAAGATTTTATAAAAGATATTGAAACAAAAAAACAAAAAGTTTTTAATTTTCCTGCATAAGACCTTTAAAATATCTGCATTTTCCCTTCATGATTAAAAATTGAAGGTTTTTTGCAGGTTTTTATGAAGGTTTTATAACAGTTTTTACGAAGGATATTGAAACAAAAACCTTTAATTTTATAGATCTTCAAAAAAACTGCTGTTTTCCTACATAAAACCTTCAATTTCAAATTTTTTATAAAGGTTTTATGCTGACTTTTTTTGCTGGGAATGTTCTATAGAATGTCCAAGGCAAAACTATAGGTTTTCAATAAAATGTCTAGGATTTCTATAGAATGCCTGCATTTCATACATTGCCCGTAATATATCTGCATTCAGTAACTGAATCAATCGTATCAATGTGAGGCCATATAAGATTAGAAAGCAACATTCTATAGAAACATCTATAGAAACATTACATTCTATTTAAACATTAAAGTAAATTAAAAGTATTATATTACACACACGAACATTTAATCAATAAACCTTCCTAAAAACAATATCAATAAAACTTATTATACACCAGTTTCATTCATCAAACATTTATTTTTAGTTTACCAAACACAATATAAATGTGCTATTTATATTAAACTTTATATATTTATCTTTTCTATTACAAGGTGTCCACTAAAACCACTTTTAATCCATTTATCGTCTGAAAGCAGACAGTTACACTTGTGTTTAAGTACAGTAAAATGACTATGCGATATACGATGAGACCGCTTACAGCACTCCATAGGCGAATTTTGCCTATCTCTAAAATTATAAGAAATGAAATACTTGAAAATGGTCAACTATAAAGTTATATAGAGGCATTAATTTAGAACGAAAAGACACTTTGCGAACAGGAATTCAAAGAATAGAAAGCGTACAACGCTCCTTTGTTTTCTAGCGATTTTCACTGTATTGTAAAAACAACATAATTTTTTATGGAAAATTACCTTATATTTTACGATTTAAAATTATAACACTAACTTTACTGCTGAAAACTGATTTCCTATATGTACAAAATTACAATTTAAAACTATATTATCTGAAACTTGTTTATCATGCCGTGAAACCACTGTCGTTACTCAAGACGTGATTGGTTGACAGGTGAAGTTCATTTTTATTTAACATTTTAATACGGAGTTTAACCGTTTATTTCACGGTTATAAACTGGAAAACCAGTTACCGGTTTTAAACCGTAAATTATACAGAATATTTTGTACAGTGTGTTTCCTTACGAAATTATCCACAGAGCAGGAGATTTCGTTTCAGTAGGTGTAAAAAGAGAGGTAAAGAGGTGTAAGTCGTAGAAACAAAGAAGCGTTGTGCGAGCTCTATTCACAGCAATCATGTCCACAGTGTCTTTTCATACTAAATTGATTCTTCTCTACAACTTTGTAATTGACTATTTTTATGTATGTCTTATAATTTGAGACATAGACACGCTAACTCTATAAATTTCCGCTAGAGGGTGATGTAAGCGGTCTCATCGTATAGCGCATAGTCACTGTAACATCACTTTTGTGACTATAGCTGTCGACGTTCAAAAATTAAAGGAGTGAGTAAAGATTTTAGTGAAGATCACCCTATATCAACTCCATAAATAATATCAAAATATTGCTCTCCATCATTATTTTTATTCACGTATTTTTCAAACGCAATTCAAATGTCTCACTGCTACTTAATAAGCACCAGATACTCAATGACTTTTCAAATAAAACTCAATAATTAAGGGAATTTTTTATTGACACTAGTACATAAAAAAAACTTACATGTTCGAAACTGAAGAACTTGAAACGAACATGTTTGCTAATTATCTGAAAAAAACTTTAGTTCTTTTAATCTGTTTCGCAAATAAAAGAATAATTTTTTAACTAATTCAAGTAATTATCCGTTATTTTCTTCTACGACGTTATCACAAGACAGCTAACGCCTTTTTCATGCTGTACTTAAATGTGGATATGAAGGTGACGTAAAACAATAATAATTCGCTGCTGCATTTTTCAGTTCGAAAATAAGAACATTTCTATTCTTTTAAAAGTTAACAATTTTTTTATTCCTCTGGAAACAGTTTTTTTTTTTTATTATTCAATTTTTTTTTTATTTTAAATGGTAATGTAATTCTCCAGAAAATAGGCCTAAAAAAGGAGTAAAATAAATGTTAGCAAACAAAACTCTGCGACTGAATTTTTTACATGAAAATAAGCCGCTGGATATTTGGCACATGTCTAGTAACTAAATGATAGCGAAATAAATTTTATGTCTAAAGAAATTTCTAATTATCAAATTTTGGTGATTATATGTGTTTTGAGACACTCTGAGTTGAAAACGTAGTTTTATGTGTGTGTCTTTGAGCAAAATTATTTTCAAAAAATAGTCCCAAATTTTTTAACCATAGTCAGATGACGAGGACAACACCTGAGCTGGCACCCGACGCAACCTCAATAGGCATCAGGACATTGAATCCCGATCAGATTTATCGTTCACCAACCCCATATACACGCCAGTATAATTTGATGGATGTTCTGGGCAACTTTCTAGTAATTTTGTATTGAAGCTGACAACCCTCCAATCGTAATATCACTATTTTTTTGCTTTTATTTGTCAAGTCCATCGCACGGGGTCGAAATAGCAATCCTCTGATTACTAGCAGAACGTCTTTATCCACTGGGCAACAAGAGACCCATATCGGTTCCGGCGCCAATGGAAGTGAGCATTTTGACAATTTGATGAAAAACATAAATAAAACCTCGAAAACCGAACATTTATTTTTCAATAACTTAATATTACATACAATGTAAACAAATATAAAATGTTTCCGATGAAAAGCTAGTCCTATAAATCCCAACTCTAGCATTGTTACTTATATGGCGAGTATAGCCATAAATAACTTTACGAATTTCTCGAAAACGCTTCAAAAAGTCCTTAAATGAGGTATAACATTAAAGAGACAATAAGAGCCCCCGTGTCTACATTATTTTATGACGAGAAAGAAGTGGCTATTAAAATCTCTATTCATCTAAAGGGGAAGCATTATGGAGTCTAATTTAGAAAAGACAGCCCGTTATTTTGACGTCTCGTAACAACTTTCCGTACGTACGTAAGGGTCATTATATTTTTACGGAATTCCTCTTTCACGAAATTTGTAGTCGTTTGAAAGGTAAAAGAAACGTTACCCACAGGAATGCAATTGTGTTCGTTTTTTCTTCTTGTAGAAATGCGTTTTGCTGAAGTCATGTGTGTGAAGGTGTTACCAAAATATAAGTGGCGCATTATTATGCAATTAAATTTCTTTAGTGTCCCTTTATTGCTGCTTAAATTTGCAATTATATTGCTTTGTGAAGTGGTTTTAAACGATCAACAGTACTGCATATCTTTAAAGCACTCAGGGTTTAATTATGAAGTCACTTACTAGAATTTTTACAAATTATACCGTAGTTTTATCATGGAGTATATATCAAGAATCATGCAGGCATGTTAGGTGCTAAAGAGTCAGTGCCGTCACACAAAAAAAATATTGTGGGGGGGGGGGGGCGGGGGGAGAGGGAGGCGGTTTGAAACAAGAAATGTCTCAACTTAACTATTCGAAATTTCCAATTCAACAGAGCGGAAAATTCCCAGGTCCAACTTATCAGCATTTTCCATCGTTTTTTATATATTAGATAATATTAAACAGTTCTCTCACAAGCATTGATTTGTTGCACGCGTGTTGCAATGCAGTGTTCGTTCTGAGATCTAATTTAAATGTAATCTTACTAGTTGAGCAATTTCTCGTTTTTTTTTTTTTTTAACTTGAATTTCCCAACTTTTAGGGGTTCCAAGATTATTGGGAGAAGGTCGTGCTCCCCCCCCCCCCCCCCCCATCCCCGTGAGAAGGGCCTGTAAGTTCAAAAGCAAAGTTCGTTCGGAAGAGCAAATGCAAAAATTGCAAATCTTCCACAACTTAGGAAACAGACTACAGTACTTGGCAAAATGGCCTATGGTGTGAATAGGTCTAGCTACCAAGTAATTGAAAAAGTTGTTAGTACTTTTCGAATATTTGAGACTTTCACCCCTTCGCAGCCAACCCGCCCATACCACGAATTGTACACACATCTGGTTCTGCTAAATTTTGAAGCCCTACAATTTAGAAGGAAAACATTTTTTTGTCATCCAAAATTTCTTTTAGAGATTCATTTCATGACTGCTATTAAATTCGAGGTTATCCCATAGACTTTTACAAAATATAAATGACCCTTTTGCAACCCTCTGACGCTCAAAGCCGTATATATACGTCCAGGGATCCCCATTTCGTAATATTTTTGTAATTTAAACTTTTGAGGTACAACGTACAAGCTATGCCATTTTAATTAATTTCAAAAACTAAATAATATAAAACAACATGCCAAAGAAAAATTGTTTAAATTTCCAAGCATTGAAAACAACTTTACAATTGCAAAAATCGTGCGAGCGTCAGTGGGTCATAACTAGGATCAGATTAAATTGTGATATTAGTTGCGATATTAGCAGTTTCCGATAACAAAAGTTGTTAACTTATCACAAATTTCAGAATGAACTATACTTTCCTGTGGTAAAAGGTTTTTAAGCTGCGATTTGAAATGTAATCCGGTGAGAATGTGTGCCACAACACCAGTTGAATGCCACAAATATACACTTTCTTATTTTTAAATTCAGTCGGTGTGCTGTCAAAATTTTAATAATTAACACAAAATTTTAATGTCAACTCCTTATCCAGAAATGTAAAATTCTGCAGTTTATCATAGCCAATTAGACTTAATCTATTTATTAACATTGCGGTAAAATTATAATTTCTTATAACATCCCTTTTTAAAAAAAAGACATTTTTATCGACTTCACCCGAAAAATTTACAAATTATGTAGAATTTTTTAATTACGTATTTTAAGTTATTTAATTTTTAAATATTGACATTTAGATAAAATTTCAATTAATCGTAATTATTTATATTTATCGCTAGGTAGAGCCATTAAATTTTATTGATAAGTTAAATTAACGTCGTACTAGAGTACCTGAAGCATTACATCGCAATTTAGAAATATGGTCTGATGACGAACACACTTTAGCTGTTACCCCACTCTTCAAACTTCGACAACACGATTAACGTGAGGACATTTGGACCACGACAGATTTAACGTACACCAGCCCCTCTACACGGCTATGTTTGGTTGGATGACGAGAATAGAACTCGCAACCATCCAACTACGAACCCACTGCTCTTCAGACTAAACCACGCGAGACGTTAAAAAATTGAATCAAAAAATACATTTCAATGATTTATTTCAGCACAAAATACAAACTTTCATAATATATTTTTTATACACTAACTACAATAAGAACATTTATTGGCATGTATATGTATAATGACAGGGTTTGTACTATACAGTTTTAAGGCTTTTTAAAAAAATTTACATAACATCAGTCGTTGGTGTAAGTACACATTTAAAACATATCACAAAAAAACTTGACACTGAAAAACATTCCACAAGTTTCAAATATTTGGTGTCATTACAAAAATTCAAAGTATAAAAATTCTAACACGAATAGTTCGACAACAAAATTGGTTTATCGGAAAAGAAAAGCACTAGTAATTTATAGCCTTCTGTTAAAACTTTGAAAACTGCTGTAAAACCTTAAAAAAAAATTAAAAACATATGTTCTACGTGGAACAACAACAGTCAAATAAATTACGAAGATCGAACAATAGCTTAACTGATATTAAATGACTTATGGCAATCCTTAAGTCCTCTTATAAAACTTCATTTCATATTCCCCGATAAAACCGTTCACTTTTATAACCACTTGATTAAAATTTCAGTAGGGTAACTCATAGAACTTTCATAGACTGCAAATACATAAAAAAATAATTGTGCAACAAACAGTCAATGCTACAAAAGAGGAAGTGGACAGTTTCAATAAAAAAAAATTCTGATTGTTAACATTACATCTATGTCAAGTTTGAATTTCGTTTAGAAAATAATAAATAGTGTTAACTGTAATCTATGTAAAGTCTTTAACGATAACATCGCACTCAAAAAATCAAACGTATCTTTTTTTTAAACAATAAAAAGCTTCAAACCGCAAGGTTTTGCTTACATTTTTTTTTAATATTAATTCAATATACACTTATGCTTTAAGCACTGATCTACTTAACAGCAGCGACGTCCCTAGTACGATGCGACCCCACCGGTCATTTTATTTTTAATATAATATAGTACGAGAGAGAGATCAGTTATTCAATAAAAATCTAATTATTAAATAAAGGTTATTTTTTAACAAAACAAAATATAATTCCTACTTACAAAAAAAACTACACTGTTAAAAATTTCAGTTCAACGTTGCACCATATCTTACTACTCTGCAGCAACTTTCACGTTATTATGGTGCAATCTAGGTTGAACCAAAAATTCTTGATCGAGAATAGTGCAGCTTTTACCAAAAAATTTTGCAATTTCCTAAACTACAACTGAAACCTTCGTTGAATATACATCAATAAACCCACACTAAATGAGTACCAAATTTTGATGCAAAGTCGTAATAATTTTTAACAGCGTACTAACAAAAATGTAGCCTCTATGTCATTTAATTAATCGGTTTACTGACTGCATAGAATGTTATCTGAAATTTATTATGTGGGGGCGCAACTAAGGCGATCTCGCACCACCCAGAAAATGTTTTAATGCCATCACTACTTATTTAACGCTATGCTCTAATGCTCTTGAATAGTATTCGGATCACGGTCAGAAGAGGTGAAACGTTTCAGAAGATTATAGAAAGAAATAGGGATTGGTCCCCAACATAAACCTCGCCAACGTAATTTAAACAAGCTGTTCCCTCTGACGCCGCAGGGACTCTTTCAAGAACAGCGCGTGCTTTGCTTCATTTTAAGATTTTACATGTATAGGCTTCTAATGTCCTTTCGAATGAGAAAATTTTTATGTAAATAGAATTTGTGACTTAGTTATGGTGTTGGAATGGATTACAAAAAAGCATAACATAGTGTTTCTATTCTAATACCCTATGTAGTATATTTTATATAAAGCATACAAAAATACTGAAACGTGATTGAAGCAGGTTGCTAGAAACGTTTCTTATGGAAAAAGTTATATTTTATTTTGCTTACACTTAATTGAAATAAAAGTACATTTATGTAGTACTTTTGTTGAGTTGTTTCTATGTTCAACTTTAAAAAAGTATAATGCAATTGTACGAAACTTATATGAGCAACTAAAGTCAAGACAGCAAATATGCTAAAGTGCGCTTTATTAGTGTTTGTAATCCTATACTAGCCTAGGAAAATAAAAATACACTCTTAGAAGGTGTTGACTCAGTAAAAAATTTTAAAAGTTCAAATTAAAGAAAATCATCTGAATTGATTTTTTTTAATTATCCTCAAAATTTGCAGAGCAAAATTTATTTATTTTAGTTAAAATAAAAAGGTTATAATCTGTATAACAGCCACCTTGAATAAACCAGTTTTTTAATGAATAAAACGAAAAAAAAAGTCAAAGAAGTACAAGATGCTGCTTTCCTTAATTACATGAAAAATGATTCAGTAGGAACATCTAGAAAAATCTCATCCTTAGAGTTGAAATGCTAAATTTTTATGTGAATAATACTTTCAATTGTCATTCTAATGTCAACAAATTTTAATCAATTGGATATAAAAGTTTCATCTATACAGCAAATTATATGTATAATCTTTTAAAATATCTCTGAATCAGAGTGTAGATATGAATTCATTTGTAAACAAATATTGTTCAATGCAATAGTAAATTTTATAACTGAGAATTTAATATGGCTAAAGTGTAATATATGAACCAAAAATCAATTTTAAAGAAAGAAATTATAAATTAACCATTTAAAGACTACTGAATTAAGAAATTTACCACAGAATTCTTAACTTCATATAAACTAAAAACGTTTCTATTATGAGAGTGGAAATTAAATAGCTTTTGTAACAAATTATCAGCTTAATTTAGCATAACTAATAATTCAAGCTCAAACTATTACCGTATATACAGTTTTTCATTAAAAAAAAATAAAGCTTTAGCCTACTCTATATTTACAACTTTTACTTTGAAATTTTATCTCTAAATATTAAAAAAAAAAAATTTGAGTGAATAAATATATCATATACACAATAAGAATAGAATGTTTTAAAAAAATTACAAAAAATATTATCTTTCTCTTTACAAAATTTGTAGAATAAACAAGTAAAAATCTTCTTTAAATCTCATGTAGCAATTAAGACAAAAAAATAATAAATTATTGTACTTCATATAACAGAACCAACAATATAATTTTTTTAAAACTTCTCAAATTGATTTTTCTTTAAATTTTTAGTGACCTTGAATGTAAAGGTAATAACATATTTGGCACAAACTCTGCACTTTAAAAAGATTCACATAAATAAAGCTTTCTCTCTTACATTTATTGATAAATGAGAGGAGAATTTCTTAAAAAAATTAATTACAGAAAACATTACATAAATAAACACAGTAATAAAAAAAGCACTCAATGTGTATCCTTAGTATTTTGATATGAAACTAAAACATTCTTGTGAACATTAAAAATTATCATTATCTCATTACAATTTCAATATAATATTAATACTTATTAAAGATTTATCTTAACAAATGATTTTATTATATTTTAATTCTATGTAATTTATTTTTAAAAAATGCATGAAGTTTAGAAAATAAGATTAAAAACAGGAAAGATTAAAAAAAAAGTCATTATTTTATTTGTATCAAAATATTCACACAAATATTGAACACATTACTATTTCAGTTTTTTGACTAGTATAAACAGTATACTGCTGAAAACGATTCTCTCATAATGTCTCAATACACTAAACTGATGAACCACAAAAACAACTGTAGTATATCAAAATATATTTTTATATATTTATATTTAAGCCATAGAAATCATTTTATTTTTATAGTTCAATGAAAATTGCCAATAAATGTTAGTTAAAAATACTTATATATCAACTGTACATATTTTACTTCCTCACAAATGAAGCAGTTGAAATTTCCATAAATTTGCAACTGCTAAATATATTACAATTATTTACAATAAACAACTGTTAGGTAAGAGGGACAACTCATGTATATACATTCCATCACATAAGATTAAAGTTAATAACAATATGAAATATATACAAACATTTCTTTTTACAATTTAAAACAAACTTCATATTATAAATTATCTAATTGTCAATTAAGGTAATAGATATTTTGTTGTTCGAAAGACAAATGAGTTGCCACATATATGTCTTTAAAACAATTTAATTAAATATTCAAATGTGAAACTTCACATGAATTAACACACATTAATAAGAGACTTCATAATGAAACACTGTTAATATAAACTCTCCAAAAATGTACATTTCTATTATTTACTACTTTTATTCAATTTATTTTAGGCTATTAAAGGTTTTTGTAATTTATATATAGAACTATTTTAATTCAAATTGAACTTGGTTTCCTTTACTAAAAAAATTATAAAACAAATTACAGCTATTTATTATATTATTAAATATATTTAAATACTTTACTTCTTAAAGCACTGAACAGTTTTCATTATAAAACTTAAAATTTTACAAAGAGACTACAATAATGAAGGTTATTTCAAATTTTTTAAATATATGTTAACATAGTTAATATCAAAAAAATTTATATAGTAGACATAAATGCACAAGTATTGTGTTATTAAAAACTATCCATTAATATATATTTAACATTATTTTAATAAAGTAATATATAAAATAACAATTCAAAAGAAATATATATTTAAAAATGTGAATATATGAGAAAGATTTAGAATAAAAATTATAAGACATTTCTGATTACATATACTTATAAAACATTTACTTAAGCCTTCTTTATAACATTACATCTGTAAGCATAAACTATTTGGATATCCTTATTTTGAAAAGTATACGAATGAATTGCACATTTCCCAATGGCAGACATTAAAGTTTCTTCAGATTGTTTACATTAAGATTATTACAATTTAAAACTTTGATGCCTTAGTACACAATTATGTCGAGGACATTTTTGTGAATTAGAGGATAAGAGATAATTTAAATCCTCAAATTATAATCCAAGTAGTACCTAATTAAGGTAGGAGGAAATAATTTTAATTGGAAGAATCCCTTTATTGTTTCATTGTATTCCTTATAATAAGATTTTAAACTTTAAAATGGATGTCCTGAAAAATTAGTGAATTGCCATTCATGCACTACTAATCTTACCACTTTGATCCCATTCATTGTCTTTACATTTGTGTTAAAAATACACAATTAATGCAAAATTAAGTTGCATCTGAAAACTTAATTAAAGATAGCCATAACAGTTCAAAATATTTGTTACAAAGATACATAAAAGTGGATGGAGAAAGATAATGATTTCAAGGATTTAGCAGTCATTTGACACATACACAGTTTTATTTCACATGACACCATAAATCTTTAAACTATCTTTCACAAAAACATATACTCATAAAAACAGAATTAAGTTAGAACACCAAAAACATTAAAGACTCACTGTAACATTACAAAATAAAACTAAACAAAGAATTAAACTATAGTAAAATATATTTACTTTTAAAAAATACATATGATTAAAATTAATTTAAAAGTAATATTTCTTATTTTTTTATTATATATTAAATGCTTAAAGAATTGTATCAATAAACTTATTTCTAAAAAGAATAAAATATCTTAACTTTAGAGAAGGTATTCATTTTTTTATGATTGAAAAATAAAAAGTACTATCCATCAAAGTTAGAAAGATAAAAAAGCAAAACAATGTTTGTTTATGTGTCATATTCATGACTACTCTTAAAACTATTTGTTTTTATTTGTCTTCTTTGGTATGTAGAGCAATTTTTAATTGAAATGTGAATGCAATTTTTTAATAACAATACAAAAAATATTAATGAAGATATCAATACTCTGTTTAAATTAAAGTTTGAATGCTTTATATTAAAGACATAACAAAAAATTATTAGAGAAAATATTTTTAATAACTAAAAAGTAACAATACTATCAATATACATTTCCAAAAACATAAGTGAAAGTAATAAGATAATATTTTAATAGTTACTGAGTTATAAATATTAAATCAGGTTAAACCTTTTTATTTAATATATATCAAATGAAAAACTTTAAACAAAATCACTTGCCGAAACTTAAAAGAAATTACAGATTTTCGATATATTTTTTTTAAAAATTAACACAAATATAGAAATTTTAGCAATAAAAAGCATCAAGTTATTTAAAATTTCAGAAGATAAAGAGAAAGAACAAGCAAACAATGTGAAGCAGATTTCAACATATTAATAATTACTTATAAGGTTGAATTGTTTAGTTCTCACAGAAGTCCCTTTATTTTATTTTTCTAACACAACAGTCTTACTCTTATTCACATTTTATCTTTTAAAAATTATTAAAAGCATCAAGCAACAATACGTAAAATTAAAACATAACAAATAAAGTAACACAATGTCTGATAATATCCACCAATCTTCAAAGCACGGCAACCTCGAAATACAACTGAACGTGCCACGTATAAGTATAAATGATATGAATAGAATTAAAAAGCTAACAACTCAAAAAATACAATCCCAGAAACTGTGACGTATTATTGTACTTTAATGAAGCATTCACAAACAATAAAAACATTTACATTCAACAATTTGAGCATAATAAAGTATATTTATATATATAACATAAATCTTAAAATATTTAGCCAAATATTTAATGTGTTGGCACACAAGTTTCTGTACAAAATATGACTATCAAATGCCGAGAAAAAAATCCTGGATGAATGAAAAGTACACTTAAAATTCTACAATACTTGCACAATTTCAATCACAATCACAAACTACACATACAATACAATAAAACATATACAATCTGTATTTAAAATTCAATTTTTAGACTTGTACTATAAAATATTTTTATAACAAAAGTGTGACATAGTCTTTATCTGCAACTGTAACTGCAAAAATATTAATAATTTGCTCATTTTTATCCAAAAAACACAAAATAAGATTTGAAAAACATTACTTGAATATCTTATTTCATTAACATTAATTTCAACTTCATCACAAAATAAGTATATATTAAAATATATAATAAAAAATACTTTATTAAAAATAATAAACTAACATTTAGTTTAATTAAAACCATTTTAGTAGCTTTCCAAATACAAAGGAAGTCACATTAAAGTATCCTTGTTAAGAATGGTCTGGAGAAACAACCTGTGGATATAACATCGCCAAATTTAGAAGGTATATATTGCAGACCATGAAAAAATAATCATTGACTTACAAATTTTAGTTAAAAAAAATTACCAATACCTGAAGGTGCGCCATGGTGACCATGTTCAAACAATGAATATAAAATATGACACTACCTATATGCATACCAAGTACTGTCATGTGAAATAATTCATTGCATACACATACAAACTCTTGATCACACAGAGATGTAGCTAATAGCACCACTGAAATACACACATGGCTAAGATAAAAGCAAACAAAGAAACTATTTTTAAATAGTCTCAAAGATGGTATCAAATATGCTCTCAGTGCAGAAGAGTCAACAAGTGATACAATGCATAGCACTATGCAAATTTTGTTCTCCAGAACAGATAGTGGTGCCCATTTTCATGCATTGACCATTTTTAGAACCACAAGTTTCATTGCAATCTCACTTTTTCATGATATAAACGTACAACCTCCGAATCTGGTGATGTTAGGTCATTGGGTTGTCTATCCTGGGCAATCCAAACATGGGTCTTTAATTTGAATCATTACTGTACTATCCCAAAAAACAATTACAATATACTTTATCACTATAACACCTACAAACAATGAACTACCTCTAGTTTGTGACAAAAAGTTGATGTTTTAAAATCTTAGAAAAGGTACTGCGTATAAATCTTTTAAAAAGCTCAACACACTTAAAAAAAATACAATAGGTAACAGATTGGATAGCTTCCAATAGGAGGGTTGTCATTGCAGGACAATGACTTCTCGGGACAGTGAAACAAAACAACCTCTAGCTAAATAAAAACATCGCTCAGCAACAAATAAAATGTGCCAAACTTTTGTGATCAAATTACCCCTGAGGTAGGAAAGTTTAAAAATCAAGGTGATGCTATTAGTGTTTTTCTTTTTTGGTAACAGCTTGAATGGCTTCTTCTGGTACACGAGATGGGTCGGACAGAATGCTGGTTGTTGTGCTTAGGTGACGTAGAGAATTCAAGACTCCTAGAACATTATAAAGGAGTTAGATATACAAACTTAATGTGATTGGCTAGTCTTGAAATAATAAAACTTTGAACACTGGGCAACATCTTTTAGCCAGAATCTTTGGTTTTATTATATAATTCATATTAATAGTTTTTATTTCACAAGGATAACCACAACATAATAAAACGATTTGATGCATGAGAAAAAATAGATCTCAATAAAAAATTTATTATTACTTGAAAAAAAATATAACTTATAACCAAAAAATTTAATATATGTAAAACACGCTTTGCATTTAATGTATTGCAAGACTAATGATGCATGTGGTTAAATTAATTACATTTAATATGACAATTTTATGGCATTATTATTTAATATGTTTATTTGAAAAATGCACAACTTGATTAAAATTAAACATAATAAGCTTTTTAGATACCGACTTCAAATTGTTACTTTTAAACATTTTAACAAGAAATGTTTATTGACACATTGACAAATTAGGTTTGCTACAAAACACTCTAGTTTCCAGAAAATGTGCAAATTTTTAAACTTATAATTCAAAAATCATTTAATTAATTTTAATTACTTTTTATATATTTCAATAAGCTGACCACATACAGAATTTCCAAAACAACATTAGTATATTTTAAAATGCATGAATTTGAATTAGAGTTTACTAAAAATTTAACAAACATTTAAAAGAGAAATCACTTACTAGGCCTTAAAGCTACCAGTGAACAATGCTGATCAAGCCATGTCAAAATTGATTTGCAGAGTTCATCCACATTAGCAGTAGATACATTATTATTGAAGGACTCCACCATTGGTGAAAGTATTAAACTAAACTAAGTACAAAATTAAGATAAAAATAACTTCAAATCAAATTTGAAATCAGATGACATAATAGAATATTACATAAAAAATTTATTTAACAAGAAATTTATTCACAGAAATCAGACTTCTTATTTTGATGAACTTATTATTAAATTACTTATTATATTTAAACCGAAATATAATTTTTAAACATTATTAAAAAGTGTTATTGTAATTAAGTTAATAAAGTATTCTAAAGAAAATTGAGATATTTTCCATTGTTATATTTCTAAATAGACCATAGGAAAATACTAGAATTGTTTCCTAAAGAGTCATTTATGATGGAAACTCAAGAATAAGCGCAATTATTATATTATAACTTATATTAAAATCCTTTTATATCTTCGCAGTGTTCAATATTAAAATTAAAAGGAAATATATGCAAGGATTGCATAATAAAATAAATTTTTCTTTTAATTTTCCCTAAATACAAAACTAACGCTCTGAATCATACTAAAGAAAACACATGAAATTAAATTTTAAACAACAGCATACTGTACTATATTTTTAAAGAATAAGTTGTTTTAATAGACCTAGTTGTCAAAAGGATACAATATAGAACTTCCAGTTCTGTAAAGTTTGTTGCCGAACATATTCAGCAAACATTTCTTTCATTCTATTTGTCCTTTGGCAAGGAATTGGTGCCCCAGAAGCTGGTAACTGACTCTGATACAAACTAGAAGAAAACAATGTTTTACATTTAAGAAATTAAAGTAAAAAATTATGCAATGATATTCAATAAGGATAAAATTAATATATTTAATAAATACAGAAATTCGTGAAACAAAAAGTGTGGGATAGATTGGATGATTTTTTTCTAATGTAGTTCATAAGTTCATTACTTTAAAACAAAAATGGTTTGGTTAATATTTTGCAGTAAAAGTTAAAATCTCCAACTTTTTCAATGTTACAATGATAAAATGTAATTATTGAAAAAAATAAACACTAAACTGATGAATATGTTTAATATAATTTACTCACTCCTGACTTTTTTTTATTTGTAGATTTAGGTATTATTTAAAGAATATGTTTTACAAAGTTTGGAAGAATATTTAAATTCAGTTAATATTTGCATTAAAGGCAACAAACTGTAGATTATTCATAACAAGGTAAATTAACATTTATTTCATAAACATCTTTTATTTGTTGGTACATAAAAGATTAAGAACAATGAAACAATAACTAGTGAACAAAATATTCATTCTTCAATCTTGCATAAACTGAAGTCTAAGGCCCAACTGTCTAACTTATTTCTGTTCTGGTTGTCAGAGTATGAAGTTATACCAATAGAAGAAACAAATAAAAAGTTTGATTATGATTAATTAGAGTTTGATGACAATAGTGAATAAAATGACAGAATTTTTTTTTTTTTTTAAATCTGATAGAAAGCAAAATTAAAAATATATTACTTTATTGCAAGGTTCAATTCGTCTATTTGCTTCTTCAACATTTCAGCTTCTTCTTGCTGATGCTGCCTTTCAGTCTTCAATGTGCGGATGTATTCAGCTCCTTTCAGAAAAAATTATCAAATTAAATGGGTGGCAATGCTTACACATAGAATTTTCATGTTATATCCAATAAACCTAAAGCTTCCACCATATAAGTGTTTTGTGACTTGCTGTTACAACACCACAATAATAATAGATATTTAAAAAAATTACATTTGAATGTCACAACTCTTAAGTTAATATTTGAAAAATGCCTAGATTATCAAACCCTACTAACACTTACTTATATTACTAGTGCTATTTTTTTACACTTTAGGTTAACCAAGAGAAGAAAGTTTAGAGTGTGATTTCAATAACCCTATTTATTTATGGCATTAATATCTATTGCCACAAAACTTGGTTATATATTTTTGATGACCCAAAATTTTCAGTTATTTTTTTAAACAGAGTAGTACATTTATTTCTGAAAACTTACCTCTTTGTAACATAGCTGCCTTGCTAACTTTGGAACTTGGTGATTGACCCACTGGAGGAAGAAGGTTATGTAACTGCTCAAAACCATTCTGTCAAATAAGATTTATTTGATTTAAAAGTAATTTAAATATTTTAACCTGCTATTTAAAAAATCTCATAAAGCAATTCAAATACTTCAAAATTTAACAAAATATTTCAAATGCTTCAGAACATTTCTATTAAAAATTAATAGGTGAAAATTCTGATAGTTCTAACTTCTCCATGGCTGATCAGATGACAATGAAACAAGACCCAGAACAGAGTGCAGAGATAAGAGTGTTTTAAACTTAGCAACTCGCATTGGGTATAATGTAGTGAAATGGCATTTAAAATCACAATTGAACAACCCATTGAACTAGGACCCACACAGTTTTGAAAATTTATAAGTGTAGCTGCCCAGTAATGGGAAATGGTGTTAGTTCGATTTCAGATTTTGTGAATTATACTATTGACAGACAACCCACCCAATTAAAAACAAAAAACTAAAATTGGACATGGTGCCTCCTAACTGAAAGTCAGCTATGCAACTGTACTCATGAAGAATCTTAACCAAAGGTTCGTCCTTCTACGGGTGCACTGAAAAAAATATAGTCTTTCTCTTTTTCCTAATTCAAAAGATATATTTTTTTTTTTTTTAAATCTTGATGCAACTCCCCAGTAGGTCTCCAGACCAAAGGCTGCAGAGGACAATCTGCAATAGCAGGGCTAAATGCTTTTCTAATTATTTGTTTTAACTTTACAATAATTAAAAAAAATACAATTAAGCAGTAAATAAAATATACAAACACATAAGGTTAATACATGCAGCTTGGAACAAGGACCAATGTTATAATTGGCAGTTTTGGGATAAAATGGATTCAAAGTTTGTGGCTCAGCCTTGTGGCACAAAAATCACAGAATTGTTTGATTTGAAGGGTTAGAGAAGAAATATTTGGTTTCTATTTAATTTATAAATTTAAAATTGATATATTAAAAATTGGTCCTTGTTCCAAGCTGCAGATATAACAATCACGCTATAACAAAATTTGGAAGCACCATATCTACACAGCATATTCAATATTGACATAAGCAGAATATTGAGATTTAAACATGAGCAATTTGCACATAGAAATAGCAAACAAGCTCATATAATTGATATATACTATGATAATATTATAAATAAGCATACTATGCTAATATTACAAGCAGATATATCAACTTAAGGTTTATCTACAGAAATACAGATCATACTGAGTCATAAATTTTCTAGTTAGTTGCACTTTGATATATTACAATAAAATATTTTTTTTTAAATCTAGAATTAAATTATTTTGGTTTTATTCTTTAAGATAAGTAACAACAAGTCGTCAGTGAAAATTCCCTGTTCTACACTCTCATGACATTAATAAAAAAAAATCAGATAAGAAAACGAAAAAGACAACAGAAGCCAGGGTAGTAGGTAAATTAACCTTTTAAGGTAGTAAAAGCTTGGGTGATAGTGTTTAAAAATAAATATCTTTCAAAGTGAATGAACACATATAAAAGCATACACAAACTAATAAGTTTACTTCTCAAAATTTGGTTTAGAGCTTAAAAGATTATTAAAATTTACCTTTATATTACATCGCCTCTTTTGCTCAGCATTAATATGGCACACTCGGCGATGTTCTTTGTACTGGATTTTTTCTTCATCAGATTTTAATCTAACTGTCTTAGATGAAGACTGAAAACAAAAAATAGAAAAGCATGAAAAGATAAAATGTTTATGTAAATCACAAATATTCTACAAGTTAAAAATAATTTTAAAATATCAGCTTTACTTTCAATTTTTACTTAATAAGATAATACAAGACTTGCAATATCGTAAGATTTTATGCTTAAATTGCAATTAATGTCAATTTGCATAAAAATTTTAATACAAAATACACTTGTCAAACTTGTGCAAATTAAAAACTTTCAATGTAATCATTTAAACCATTGTTTCACCATGCTTTTTCTTTTGTGTACCCCTTTATAAATTTTTTCATTTATGAGTACCCACTTCACTCATAAACCTTCTCACCCATTCTTCTATACAAAAAAGTTTGTGTTTGTTAGGCAGTAGAATTTTTAGGTTAGCTGGCAAATCAAATGACACTTATGGGCTGTTATTTTAGATTTTACTTAGTATATTTATTTTTATTATAGGTATTTTCCGCCATTACTAATAATATTTCTGCATACCCCCAACTGGACTGCTACGTACCCCGCAGGAATATGTGTACCACAGGTTGAAAAACACTGATTTAAACCAACAGTATTTATTTAAACAGAAATTTCTACTTAATAACTGAAGTAATATGCAAAAATTTCTAAAATTTATGCTAGCTAACTCGCAGAATATTCGTTTAATGTGTTGCTTTACAATGGTAAAAAATTAATATTGCATGTGGAAGATTACTTTATCAGTGGATATAACATATTGCAAAATTAACAATTTGGCAAAAATGCGAAGAAAAATCCACAATTTAATGTGCTTAATTCAGTCTAATTAGTCTATTAATATAGACATGACTTATGACTTAAGGATGGGGGCTCCAGTTGGAGCAAGCACTGCGACCAGAGGTGTAGACATGAAAAATATAACTATCAAAATGTAGTGACAATCAATGCAATACATTTGTACATAAATGAATTATTCGTTTTAAGAATATACAAAAAAATTAAAGTAGAAGATTTGAATTCCTTACATTGGAATCAAAACTAATAGTAGAGATTGCAGGTGATGAGCTACAAGTGGAAGAACCTAAAACAAGATTTTATTACGATACAATAAAAAAATATTTTATTTGTTATTAACATCATTAAAACTAACTCATGTAATATACTTATCACAAATAATAACTAATATGTATTTATATGTTTTAATGGTCGAAAGAAAATTACCTGGACTTTCAGGAGAAGGGACTATACATGGGGGAGGTGAACTTTGCTGAACGTTGCCCAATGTTGAATTATTTGAACCAACAAAAAGGCTTCTTTGAAGGTCATTAACACCAGCAGTCTGAAAATATTTTTTTAAACAAAGGAACTACTACAGAGCATAATTTGGTAACTACATTATAAAAATTCAATGAAATAAAGTGTAAAAATAGAAAGTTTTTGTAATAAAATAGTAAGAATTTTTTGCACCACAAGAAATTGCACAGCTCATAAGAATAATATTATATACAAATAAAAACAGAGCAAGGTTTTCATTAACATGTTGCCTGTGCTCAAATTAAATACAACTTATGATATGTTGGTCTTAGCCACTGTGTGAGTTGTATATAACTCACATATCATGCATTAAAAAGTAGTGTGGTCCCACAGCCACTTTACCGATTTTTTATGTGACAGTTAATGTGCTAAATATATCATGACTCACACAAAGCATTATTTTGTACTTCATTTATTGCATATTTAAATCTATTCTTTAACCCAGTGTTCACTCTACAAATAAAAAGGGGCACAGCGCTGTTGGCAGGAAAAGAGCACTTTAAAAGAAAACTTTGGGTGGCCACCCAAATTTTTTTTAAGCCACCCATTGACACACCAGACCCATTTCCAGAGGAATGGGTCCTCGACTCGTAGAATGAGTGCAACGATCTATCTGATCATTGGGGGAAAATATGGAGCATGTCAAAAATAATCGACCATGTGGGGGGGAAAATCCATTGAGCAGCTCAGGTGTTGCCGTCGTATAACTATGAGGCAGTGTTCTCTTTTTTTTCGGGGGGGGGGGGGGGGGGGGGGGGGGAGATTCAAAACCTGCTGTCATAATTCACTTGAGTCCGATATACACAAAAAGTTTAAATAGATGCTTTTTTAAAGACATCTCAGGAAGCAATGGCGCTTTTGGTTGTCTAAAAAGGAGCAGCATTTTATCAAGAGGGCAGCGTTTTTTTTAAAAAAAGCACAAGGACGCAATTGAGATAGAAAAGGGCGAACCACCCTTCAAAACACGCCTAGAGTGAACACTGATTAACTTGCACTTCATATATTATTGTAGTGAATAATATTTAAAAATTATCAGCAATTCATTATCAAAGCTTAGCTATATTTTCAAATTAAAAATCTTAAATTTAATGCATATGGGAACGTCCATTGTTACTCTTGTGACGGTCAGAGAAAATTTTCATAAAAACGTACATTTTTTACAATACTAAACATATTTAGGATAAAATTCAAAATTACTATTTAAAAGTTCATGTCATTCCGCTTCATAAAACATATCTAATATGTAATTTAGTATATTTTTGTTGTCTAGGAAATAAATCAAACTTTTGTTACTCTTGTGACCACTGGAAAAGGTAAAATACAAAAAGTGTTTTTAAGGTAGAATTCCTGTGAATTATATGAGAATACAAAACTCAAATTTACAAATATAATAGAGCAATTATATCTCTTCAAAAGGGAAAAACTTTTGAATCTCTTTGACAAAATCTGAATTAATGGCATTGTTTTAAGTAAAAGGCTAAGCGTTACTCTTGTGACGTTACTCTTGTGACATTTTGTCCACAATGTAATTTCTGCTTAAAACCCTCAAAAAATCATTAATGTATGAGCTAATTCTCAATTTTTTTAATATACAACAGTCTTAAACGTTGATAGGAGTCTAAAATAGCTTAAAAAGGTATAGAATTATTATATTAAAAAATAGTTTACTAAAAAAATATTTTACAAATATAAGAGCAACAAAATTAGCCACAATTTGGTTTCTTTTGTATCAAATAGCATGATCATAAGGTTCAAACTTTTGAATTTTTACTTTCGTGTGTATTAAAGCACCTTATTTGATATTCATCATATACTGTTAGAATTAATGGACCACAACATAGTTTACATTCACCTACTGGTTATATTACAATTTCTCGGCTCCTTTGCGTTCTGTTACTGAGCAGAATTGCTCTTCGTCTTCATCATCGGTTTCACTTGCAGTTTTATTGCTGTTTCCTTTATAAATATGAACTCTTTGTAGGAATTATCGTGTGTTACGGTCAATGGTAGATAGTGGCATTTTTGGTAGTTTCGACAAAGTGTTTTTGTGGGCCCTTCCCTATACAATTTCTCCAAGAGTAATACGCAAATGAATTCTTTGGCTATGATTTCTTCATTTGGTACATAAAGTATGTTTACCTTTGTTGCACCATGTACAAGTTCTGCAAAATCAGCAGCTTTTTGTATAATTGCTTTTTACCATGCACTTCATTTCATAGACATCACTTAAAAAAAGAAAAACAGCACCGATTCCATCTACAGCACTCGTATCATAAGACGTTGAAAAAAAAAATGTCCATGAAACTGTTAATATTTAAGTGCTGACATGTTTACGAAATTATATTTTTGTTTAAATTGGCCCGTGCAACCATCAGAAAAAACTGGATACACTTTTGACCGATACATTTTCTTGGAGATGCTGCATTAAAATATTGTGCAAACACATTTACAGAAAATCTGTCTTGTATTATATAATAGTCGTTCTATGATATCTTTTCAAAATGCACATTCTGAATGTCTACCAACATTCAAGTAAAGTATCAAAGTACCAGCGACATAACAAAATTGAAACAACAGGCTTGAAACAACAAATTTCCCAACTTAACGATTCGAAATTCCCAACTCGACAGTGCTGAAAATTCCCAGTTCCAACTTATCAGCATTTTTTATATACATTTTAGGTAATATTAAACAGTTCTCTCACAAGCATTGATTTGTTGCACCCATATTCCAATGCAATGTCCGTTCTGAGGTCTAATTTAAATGTAATGATACATGTTAGGCCATTTCTAATCTGCCCTAGCTTTCATTTGCTAATAATATTAATTTTCTTCAGGCATAAATTTTCTCAAATTGGGGATTTTTAGAAGTAGAAATTCCTAACTTTCAGGGTTTCCAGATTATAGTAGGGCCGTGCTCCCCCTGGTGCAACGGGCCTGCACAGCACTCTAAATCAATAAATCTTTAGGAATGGAGAAAATATATCTGCAACTGTCCTATGAATTACTTTAAAAGTTTTTATGAAAACCACAAATATACACATTCTGAGGACTTGCTGTCATAATTGTTCTGTAATTTTAAAGTAAATAAAAAATTAAGTTAATTCATTTTAAAAACATGAATGAATGCAATTTAATTTGTTTTAAATTAATTATGTAATAAATTATTAATATAATTAATTATGGAAAAACTACTCAAGAACTTATTCTTAAAAAGGGCAAAGCTAAATAAACTTAAAATATTGTTTTTGTTTGAAGACAACCTATTTGATTTACTTGCCAGAAATGTTATGCGTTACTCTTGTGACACAGTCATTTGTTACTCTTGTGACAACACAATAGAGGATGTTCTATGCATGACACACAAAAAATAAATGGTGTAAAATATGTCTTATTCCACCAAATCAGAGATTAAAAGGTTTCAAGTAAAAATGTTAAGTAGTTTTTACAAATTTGAAACTTTTATATCTTTTTTGTTACTCTTGTGACAATTAAACATCACTATTAAATAGAGTTAAAATTTTATTAAAAAGCTAATCTAAAATATTTCAACTATATATATATGATAAATATGTAAATGGATTATGAATTTGTATATATAATGATTTCAATTAATGAACAAAATTAAGAAAATAATATAGTATTATCGAAGTGACATTTTTGGCCCCAATAAAAGTGAAGAAATAAGTCAACTTTCAGAACAATTTCACTGCATACTATTATTCTTATGAAATAATACCTTACAAATTCATATCCAGCAACTTTCTAGGATTAAATTGATATACCACACTTACAGTTTGGTTAAAATTTTAATTTCAGTAAAAAGTTTCATTTTTGGTGGACGTTCCCATATCAATGATATAAAAAAAACACTAGATTTATAATAGACTATAAAATAAAAACTAATCTTTCAAGATAAACAAAAGAAACTTACTGTGCTCATAGAAAGAGGTGAAAAAACAAATGTATGGGCAGTGGTGCTTATAATTGGCCTTATTATTGTAACAGGTGAAGATACATTTGTTGAAGTAGCATTTGTTACCTTAATCACAGTTTGACCAATACCTTGTGTGCATCCTATAAAGTAAGGTAGTTCATATAAATTTAACAATGTGCATAAATGATAGCTTAATTAATTTATATGTTTGAATTATAATTTTAAAAACGTTACTGAAGGCAATGTGCAAAATATTACAAAACTCATATTTTCTGAAACTTTTTAATGTGAATACAGTTTATAACCATACAAATAAAAATTATCAATCATATTTGTTGCACAAATTAGCTTAACCTACCCATATTGCAGCATAAACAATAGATTTTCCTAGAAACAACTTTTTAGTTCAAAATACTACATGTGAGAAAATTTAAAATTATTTCCCTAGGATCGAAATATCTTAAACAATCTACCTGGTGTGAGAAGTTGAGCAAGAATAGCATTCTGTTGAAGCGCATTGGAATTTGAGACGTTTTGTCCATGCGAACTAGACAACAAGGGCCTTTTACCAGAGGGGTCTGTAGACGACACTACTGTATGCACAGGAGAACTTATGTCTGTTAACGATACAGCTTGAAGCGGCTGTTGCATGAGGGGTTTAGGGCTACAAGACTGGGGTGAAGAAACACTTCTTGAGCGGGTGCGTCGGTTCTGCTAAAATGAAAAAAGTTTCTTAAGGCGATAGAAAGTTTATTACATTCCTTGAAACTGTGACAATAAATAATTTTACCATTATTAACATAAAACAATTAAGAAATTCTAAATTAAATTAAATATTTTTTTGTCAACTTGGACCCAGTTCAACAATTGACAAATGTAATTATAATTTATACAATCCAAGTTCTCACACTATAAGCAGGAATACAAACAACAAATAACAATCTGCATTGAAAAACACTATGCTACAAACTGCAGTTGGACTTTTTGATAGACATCAGAATCAGTCGCAATGCAAACAATTTCATATAAACACACATTTATTTTATTAGTAACATGTAACATTATAATTCAATAATAAGCTTATAGCTGTTCAAATTTTCTATTTTTTTAAATATAACATTTTCCAGAATTTTTTTAATCAAAATTTTTAAAAAATTTAAAATTTTAGATATCAAAAACTTTATTACATAAAATTATTGTTAATAAAATATGATACCAATCCCTATCCAGATTTAATTTCAAGAAAATATCTTAACACATATTTCAAATCAAGTTTTTAATTGCTATACAAGTTTCTGAAAATAAGCCACATTCTGTATGTTATTTGAAATATATTAAAATTATAAGTAAAACAACAGATGATAATCATAATAAAATTGTAACTTACAGGTGGAACTTCAGGTACAGCAAAGTTTGCGTTCGAAGTAGCAGGCGCTATAGGCCGACTCCTGCGAACCCCCATATAATCTCCAGAACTCTGAGACGCAGACTGCAAGTGCTGCCCAGTTGTGTACGAATGTCTTCTAAAAGCTGGAGAATCTGTAAGAGTAGCTGCAGTTCCATGTTTCCCGAGATTTGACTCGTACCCACTTCCCGAGCCAGGCAGGATGTTCGACACCTGTGCAGGTACCTTAAAGTTACTTGAGCTCGGCGAAGAATTCCCCTGGCCTAGGCTTACAGAGAAGAAAAGAGGATGTTTTCCAGTCTTGCTCTCATTGGTATTTGTGATGGAGATAATATTCTCAGCAACTTGACCTTGTGGGATTGTTTGCAAAGGCACTTGGTGCGAAGAGTTCTGTGGGGATATGTGCTGCTGAGACAAGTCCGTTTTTTCGAAGGATTTAAATGCTGACTGCTGAAAGAATTGGTTCGAAGGCTCACGTTTCACCAATTGGGATGAGGATTGCTGCATCGGGGATAAGCTCTCTTGGGGTTGATGAAGATTCCTAACATCATTCAGCAAAAGGGATTGGATTGTAGGCTCCTGAATCTGCTGATTGGGCACAGTACTACAGAATAAAGGCTGAATAGAGTCAGATTGAGAAGAAAGCTGTTCAGATGTCATTAAAGGCACATTGTTTGTCAACAAGACAGAATTTTCAGAGTTGAAGTTCATGTTTTCCATCATTGGTTTGCCAGGAAAAGGGGAGGATGACATGTATGATGATTGCTGGTATTGCTTTGAACTAGATGATGGTACAGGTTTCTTAAAGTTAGAGTTTCTTTTCAGTGACGAGTTACCCAAACCTTGAGCGTTGAAGCGATTCAATAGATTAGGAGTGTTCTTTCCAAATGTCACATTCGATGCATTCCTTCCAAACATTGTTTTAGAATTTGAACCACTGTATGTGTACTGAAAAGATACATGATATGTTAGATCAATTAACTGTATATGAATATAATAACAAAATAACTTAACATTGCTTAAAATTAAAATAATAGAAACTTGAAAGGCAAAAATTAAAAGATTTCTGTTAAAATTACATAATTTGTTAAAAACTATTTCATCTTTATTATAATTAAAATTTTATTTAAATAATTACATAAAAATAACTATTTTAGTAGTACAGCCAAACAAACCCCTATTCTACAAAAATGTGTTTTATGAACTCCACTCCCATAACTTGTTAAAAACTAAGATAATTTGGAAACATACGAAGATATAGTTTAAAATAAAATACCTGTTGCTCAGTATTAGGTGACATTAAATCTTGAAAGCTATTGCTATTATATGCAGTTTCTTCAGGCAAAGAAGGCAGTCTTGAATTCAGAAAATCTGAAAAAAGGTCTGCAGGATAGAGGTCAACATTACCGATTACATATATAATACTTATTAAAATCAGATATAAAAGAAACTATTAAAAAATGTACCTGAAAGTGGCTCCCAAGTATCCATGAAATCATCAACAGCGGGTTGCAGTTGCACGAGACCAGGTTGGATAAAATCAGCAATTCCAGCTTTGGCAGCTGCAAAATAATAAGGTTATTTATATGTATTTTGCAAGTTCTCATTAAGGAAGTTCAAGTTTTAAGTTGTTTACTAATTATATTACAACTTTCCAATTAAAATTATAAAATAAAATTTATTTTATTTATTAAAAATGCATTATAATGAACAAGATTTATTTGTATAAATAATTGATATGACATTTCAACGTTTTTATATTTTGTTGAATAAACTATTTTAATGAATAAAATTAGAATATTTTTATGTGTAATTAATTGAAACATAAGATCTTATTATGATAAAACAAGCAATTTGTTTCCCATAACGATATTAAAGTTTGATCAAATTTCCTTTTAAAATGTTCAGTAGAATGATTTAATCACATTTTCACATATTTCTGTTCACATACAGTACAAGAACATAACAATTTAAAATTTACATTGGTCTCGTATATAATTTAAATCTTAATTCATCCAGCCAGAATCCCCAGCGGAAAAATCACCAAAAATATTCAAGATGCACTTTTGAAAAATAAATTCAAATTGACGCTTAATGTAAGGCGACTGAAATTTTTCACTTTCACTTTATTTTCTTATACTCTGCACTCTTATAAAATGATAAGATCTATAAATATATGACAGATAAGAAATCAACAGAAAAAATACTTTTATTTTAAATTCTTATCCATTACTGTACCTTACTATGTTTATATTGTGCACATTTCGGTTCATTCCTAGTACGGTGCCAAAGCCAAATGAGAATTTGGTGATAATTGGTGAGATAAAGTTTATATTTTGACAACGCTAATTGAGGATGTGCATCATGATTTATGGCAACTCTAATCTTATTTCCATGTGATTAAATGAAAATGTTTCCGTTTATTTAATATGCAAAGCATTTGACTTGGGGCTGCAGATGTGTATCTGAATAGAAAATATTTTTGAAAGTTGGAAGTGGAAGGCAAATGTGATTAGTATATGAATGATGGCAAAAACTTATTGCTGTCCGAAGTGCATAAAAGGCATTAAGCTTCCA
Source organism: Troglohyphantes excavatus (assembly GCA_963932185.1). Lineage (NCBI taxonomy): Eukaryota > Metazoa > Arthropoda > Arachnida > Araneae > Linyphiidae > Troglohyphantes > Troglohyphantes excavatus. Next base: position 46,529,202 of record OZ010666.1, read on the forward strand.
ACGCAGGATGTTTCTGAAGACTTTTGACATAATCAACTGCTTGAAGGATTGCATGTAAACACCACATTCGACTGCTCGAAGGCAGACGACCAATATTGCCTAGGGCAAAAAAATCGGGGTAATGAGTTTGACATTAGCATGAGAGCTAAGACTTAATTGTGTCGTATTTTTATTGATTAATTGCATAATTCTCGAATCCAAACCTTCGTCAATAGCCCATTATACAGCTCTAGTGTAACGTTATTTAAACAACCATTTAGCTGTTTTGACTTGGCCACAATTAAAAAACATGTCATTTTGGATAAATTTTTTCAGAATCACACCAAGCGGCACCGTATGCTAGGAATTTACCCACACATTTTTTAAAAAAATATTACTAACATACACATATTAGCCAACTATAAAAAAAAAGCCAAAAGTATTGAAATACTTTCATACTTTAAAGAACGTATAAATGCAGATTTTAGAGTCTATACAAATGAATATTTTTAAATCGATCACCAAATCCTCACACACACTTTTTATTTACTTTTTTGCCGAGAATTTTTTTTAAGTCATTTGATTTCTAGTTTTTTAAAGGATCTGTATTCTTTATTAAAAAAACATGTCTCTTAAATGAAGTTCCTTTTAATTCTTATATTAAGAGTAATTTGATCAGCTACAATAAAAACAACAGTGGCCGAAACTACTTGTCAAAGTGGTATTGATTGTCAAATAATATATAATAAAGTTTTATCATAACAAAGAGATGGGGGGATGAATTTTTTTCTAATAACTGAAACAAAATATCAGGTATGTTTTTTTACAACCTTGTTTGGATGAAAGTAGGTATGGCAACACCTATACAGGTTCACAGATGCCACTGTAAAACAAGCATAATATTCTAAACGGCCAAAAGTTATTAAATATTCCTTACCAATCTCTCTTGGATTTGGGAAATCAAATGGTTGGCTGGGATTAAAACTAGTGAATAGAGTATCAGTGAAATCCATTATAAAATCTTCATCTATAGCACTCTGGAGGCTGGAATATGGATCTTTTGGCCATGACGTCCAACGTGTATCCCAATCCATATCCATCTGTAGGTGTATATATAGGAAATTAAAAACAAAATTTTTAAAGAAAATGCCCAAAACATGACACTTTAAAGAGTAATTTTCAATAAAATTTATTTTTTAACACAAAAAGGGTATCTGAAACATGATACCCCTTTTATAGACTAGTTTTTGACGTTATGTATCTAAATAACAATACCACAAGTAACTTCACAACCAAAAATAATTAATATCAATGTTTGTTATTTCCTCGTACTATTGAAACTTGAATAAAAACCAGGGAGGAGAGACGGAGAATGGAGAAGCCCTCCTCCATCAGAATACGAAGTATTACCGACTATTACTGGCGTAGCAATTCACAAACAAAAGGGGTGAATAGACAATTACTACAAATATCAATAGGTAATCTATCATCGAATAAAGTATTCATTCTGTACAATTGTATTAAGGTACATTCAACATATACAAGACCACCTTATGAGAACAGGGTGTAATGCACGACAGCTGAGGGCACAGCTATTTAACACTATTGTTGGTAATCATAATGTGATCTAGTGATAAAGCATTGAACTATGCATTACAATTAGTTACAGCGTCTAAGATGCTGTAGCATAATTTCTAAAAACTACTACAATCAAAATTTTTGTTAATAATATTTACAGCAATTAGAAATTTAAGAAATTTAAATAATAGTTTTTTAGAAATTTAAATAATCTAAATAAATACAAAAAATTTATGACTCACATTTTCGGTACCAGGAGTAGGTTTCATTCTAAAGCGATCTCGGTAGAAAAGCCTCCATTTTTTATATTCTGCAGTAATGTTAGCCATTCTCCTTTTCCAATATGTTCCTTCGATAACGCATGCCTATAAAATGCCAATACATTAAAAAAAATACTTAAGAAATTTTTTTTTAAATATACTACTTTTAATATACAAGTATTATATCTAAGCAAATAAAGGGTGACAACAACATTCTGGAAAAAAGTTCTCTGATATTTCCCTGATTTCCATGATGGTGTAACAAAAATTTACCTGATTTTACAGTTACATTAAGAAATGTTGCAATACATGCTTTGTATAGAAACAAAGTATCCACACTACAATAAATATATTGCATTATAAATGGAAAATTATAAGCATTACTTATTGACAGTTAAAAGAATAATTTATGAATACAACACAAATTATGCAATTGCGACAGGCTAATAATAATTAAACATGTTATCTGGAAACAGATGATATAAAAAAAATCAAGTTTTTTTCAAATTATTTCTTTTGTAGACAATTTTAAATGTTTTACATGCTCAATATTTCCTATTGCAATATTCAATAAATAACATATTCATTAGTCCCTCACATGTTGTTTACAATTCAAGGTCCAATGCACTTTGCTTTTGCTTCTCCCTCCAACAATGATTCACATTAAAAAAAAAAAACTGAAAATATGAAAATGCTCATAACCATGCTTTTTTTTAAATTCTTTTTAAGAATTAAAAGGAAATATTGAAAACTAAATTACCCAGAATGAAAGGCATAAAAGACGATAATTGCTGTTTTATTTACCTAAATTTGAAAAAATACCGATTTTTTTTGTGAAATTTTGAAAATTTCCCTGATTTTTCCAGAATTAAAAATTTCCATGATAATTCCCTATTTTCCAGGTTATGTTGCCACTCTGAAATATGGCATTGTTTATTTAAAGAATGAAGGGAAAACAGTAGTGTATAGTTGCAACAGGCAACCCAGTTTTTAAAAAGATTTTTATTATACAAATAAATATGAAATACTTTGTTAAAAATTTAATTTCATAAACCGCATTAAGTTTTTTTTAAATACCTCTGGCTTCAGATGTGTATCTCCATCTAAAGGTGTTGCAAACTGGCATAACTTGTCTGTTTGTATCCTCATGATAACTAAATTTATGGAAATGTATGCATGTATTATAAATCAATAATTTCAAATAGGTATGTAAACAAAATTATATTCAAATATATTTGAGTGTTAATATGATTATTTTTAAATCTCAACTAATAATAAACTTGCAAAATATAATTTATAGTTAAACAATGTCAAAAGGAAACAATCCAATTCATTTAAAGAATTCGAACAGCTTTCTATAATATAAAAAACGAACAGATTTCTATAAAATATCAATTTAAAGAAAATTAAATCACAACTTTCAATAACACAGATACAGCTTAAATATGAATTGGGGAAATCTAAAGATGCATTTAACAAAGAAAAGCTTCTTGTAGTATAACTATATTGGTAACTATAATTTACATGAGAAAAGTACTACTAACAATCAGCTGCATCAATAAACCTAGAAATCTAATGATAATCTTGTCTATGGGCCGATTCAACAGAGAAAAATAAGCATAACTGTCATTATTTGAAATCTCAAATGTGTAGATTATTCATAACAGATCCAATAAAAGTTCAACAAATTTGAACGTTTGAGTGTCTAGTATATTTTAAAGAAATGCCTGTAATTCAAATTCGCTCAGATTCCCTTGTAAAAATTACAGTATTATTTTTTTTAATTTCATTTTGGCACAAAATACAAAACATCTTAATACAATACAAAACAAAGAACAAACAACTTGGTTGGAATAGGATTTGACAGAAACTAATATTAAATTTCCCTTTATTAATTATTGCAATTATTAAATTATCCTTTTATTAAATAAATTATCTACAACATAATTACTTGTGAATTTGTTTGAACTAATCAACTGAATTCATGTGAAAGGCCTAACTGATAATTCTAGTAATTTTTACCATAAAATTGAAAATATTATAAAAATATCAAAATAAAAATTGCTAACAAAATAAATATAAGACATATTTTTTTAGATCTGCAAATAATGCAGATTATTTTTTAAATGTGTGAAATCTTACATTGCATATGCCAGGCTCTCCATATCATGTTGTTCAACCTGATCTTCTCTTTCAAGCGCAGCTTGAGACCTTTGAACTGTTTCCATCTTGGAGATGTTAATTTCCCACTAACATATAAAGCAAAATGAATAAAACATGCAATAGAACAGCTGCTAGCATGGTCAATTTGAGTACTCTACCAAAAAGTTAGCAATTTAAATGAATTTTATTATGACGTAAACAAATTCTTAAAAAATTAACTTCTTAATAAATTATCTACAAATTTAGTTTTAACAATTCTCAACGGAAAATCATCTATCAATGGAAAAATCCTTTAAACTACTCTTTTGCAACTCCACGTAAACAGTATGTTTTATGAAGATTTTAGAATAATTAGGTTTTTGTAAATGACAATTCACAATATCTACAAACTTATGTATATTTTATATATTGATATGAAGAAAAAAATCTGCATTAACTTAAGTATTGAATCTAAACCATCAATCGTGCAACCTTTATTTAAAAATAAAATTAAATATCCCCAACATATTTAAAATAAACATACATGTATAAAAAATACTTTTTATTACTTTGTCAAATAATAAATGCCTTCATATTTTTTGTTGCACAATATGTCGTTAGAGAAAAAGTGTCAAGCAAATAAGTTTAAAGATAAATGTTAAAGCATCATATAATCATGTAAGTGATAAACACGTTATCAGCAGTATCATCACATGAATCTTTCACCAAAAAAATAAGGCTATTTTTTCAGGAAATTAAACATGTTTTGACCAAAGAAACCATCTTGAAAAGATTATTTTCAAACAGTGACATATTATTGTATAAGATGTTAGTGTCTTCAAATACAGCCTTGAAATTTTTCTTCCTAACCCTTACACATGAAATAGAAAATACAGATATGCTTATCTCCAACAGAAAATTAAATGATACTCTGCTATCAGTCTTGTCTGCACTAAACAAACAAGGTCATCCCACTGATAACCCAAGTACTGGGATAGGTTTTTTTTTTAATCTATTGCTTATCCTTTCCGCATGATATTGAATCTTCAAACACTTCTCCTGTGCTGTTTCTCAATTCATTAATACTTCAATGTTAAGTAGTTTGCAAGGGTACATTTAAAAAATAATTGTAAGCAGTTTGATTAGATTAGAAATTGAATAAGCATTACTGCTGAGAGTATATATAGTCCATTTAAGTAAATATCATATTACAAGTTAACCTTTAAAAAAAAATCGAAATTAAACAAAAAAAAAATTTAATTACACTAATTTACCACAGGTTAGAGTTAGAAAACAAAATAAAAATCAATTTTCATCAACTTTCAATTGGTTTACTATTCATACATAACATATTTTAAAAACACAACAATGTTGACATTTTGTAATATGGTAAGAAATATTTGGCTTGTTACAAGAACAGATGACATATATTGTGTTATTAGGATGTCCTATTATTTATTTCTCAATTTAAAAAAAAATTTCATTTGGTTAATTAACATGATGCACTATAGAAATAAAGTCAATGTTAAATTAAATTTTTTAAAAATACCTTATTAAATCATAATTTCAATTTTTCATTAAAAACTCTAAAATTTCAATTAATAAAATTCCATGTGATTGGAGTATCCTCTATCATTAAAAAATATACAGTATACGCACATTAAAAAGTTAGGTTCGAACAAACCTAAAAAAAGGGTGCCGAAGAACGAGAGGCAAGTGAAGTAATTTTAACTTTTAGTCAATAAAATTTTTTTAAAGGAAAATTTTATAATTTTATTCCTCATGAACAGTGAAGAAAACAATGATGGATGCTGTGTTGGGAAACTATGTAGACACGTAATGTGTTGATATTTTGAACAGGGCTAAAAGGTTAATTTCCGATGTTTCTGTTTACAATGTAAATTGTTATTATTTTAAATTTTGGCTTTTGCACTGCTCTATGAAAAAGGTATTTTCAAATGAGGTAGATGAAAGATAGTATCTATATGTTTAAATTGATATTCAAGAAAATGTCCGTATTTTATTTCTGTAAAGTTGTAATTTGATTAAATTAACAGACTACACAAAGGACTTTTCTACAAAAACCAATATTTATTTCAAATGATAAATTAAGGTAATGTGCATGACCTGGGGCTGTTTTGACATGAAAACATGTCGTAATCAACTGCCCCACAAGGGGCTGCAATGTCCCTAGCGACTGCTTCAATATTCAATTTTTTTATCCAATATAAAAATTTTACAAGGTAGCCATGTGCCTTATTATTGTTGATTAATTCATGTGTTTAGGGGTCAGGTTTACTGTACGGTCCCCCTTGGCGCGATTTTTCCGCATTTGGCGATAATTTTTTTTAAATGGCAACCCCCCTCCGTAACGACAAGGAATTGCAGCAACCCTATTGGACAACAGTCGCCAAAATGGCGACTTTTGGCGAGATTTTGAAAAAGTCGCCAAGGGTGACCGTACAGTAAACCTTTACCGTGTTTAGAATTTAAATTACGTGAATTTCATCTTTAACAATACATTTAGAAATATGTGACTTTTATTGTTGCCGAATAAATATAAACACCCGACTACATTAGCCCAATAAAAAATAAATTATGGTATGCGGAGATTAAATATTTGAACTCTTCATATTTATTTATCAGTATTTTGACATATTTCTATGATTTTTCAAAATTCGATGTAAATATTGTAATTTGATCCTGTATAATCTATGAATAAATATTACAATTTGACCCAATAAGACAAGAAACAAAATCGACATTCATATAACAATTACTCATTAATTAAAAATTTCTTATAATGGTATTTCTACAGAAATCTTCAACATTCCCTTCCTATGCAATTTCAATTTATAAATATTCCAAAATAACTCTGTAAATTTTATTTTTTAATGAAAATAAAAATACACCACGATAGATCACTTACATATTTTTAATTGACAATCTACTTTACAATTGTTTTGCTTATAGTAGTATGTGATTCCTCATTTATGTATCATGTCCCATTCTTGATATGACTGTCAAAATAGTTTAATAACTTGCATAATTAAGAAAATTATAGAAATAGTATTTGGTTGCCAATGAAAACCTTTTCAGCATAAGGAAGATAAACAAGCTTATTTAACTGACAGTATGGGCTCCAATTTACATGTTTTACTTTATTTAAGATTTTACACGCACATTTGGTACCTAATTTTCTATTGAACAACAACAAATTTAGGTCAATTAAGCTATTTGTCACCGAGTTATAGTGTTGGAATGTTATTGTATTTAACCGACTTTAAGAATGCTTCATAACAAAACTCAGTGTTTAAAGTAATAACAAAAGAACCAGAAGGCCAGGAGAAAAAATACTTAATACTATGGCGTTTACTTAGCTAAAATGTTTTTCCCATTTTAATTCAAACGTTTCAATCACCAATTGTGTTACCTAATAAAAAAACTGGGGTTACAATTTCGAATTGTAGCAATGATAAAAAGTCAGTCTACTAGATCTAACTAATAAGAGAGAAGTGGGAGCGGTTTGCCCAGTGATAAAGTATCCAGATTGTAATCGGAGGATTGGTTGTTAAAATATCTAGTGGACTTCACAATTGTTGCGAGCTTGTGATTGGAGGATTATCAGATTACTTCCTTAAAAAAGTTGTCTAAAATAATCCGTATGAGAAAACTCAATCGTAAAAATTAAAGGCACCCTAATTGAAAGTCTATCACCTTTTTTGTCGTGAAATCCACACCAAAAATACATCTCACAATAAAAGTTAAATATTTTACTCAACTAAAGAAATAACATATTAAAACATGCTCTGGAAACAAAAAAATGTGCATTGAACTAAAAATATGAACTTTGAAAATTGCTTTAAGGAAAAACCAGTTAAAATGTAGAATCACCATTTTCGGCAACCCTATATGAGATGGTGGAGTTTTTTTATCGGTAACAAAATCGGTTTTGTTGCGAAGAACATGCTAACGTTGCAAATATTGCTTCTTCGGAAAAATCGTCAAGCGGGACAATACAATGCATTTCAAGCCCATAACCATACCTTCATATTGTTCCTCATTCATTGTGCTATTCATATTCATTGCGTTCAACCATAAATTTATACAAGACATTTTACGATATAAACAATAATGCTTAGCAATAACATCTTGGTCACCCAACATTTTTAACACCGCATTAAGAATATTTAATAGACGTTTTTGAACGCAAATAATGTCAATTGTATTTGCCTTGCATCAAATTCAAATACATTTGTGAATGACAAATACAGAAAAGCAAAATTATTATTGCAAAATTTTATTATGAATTCGAAGGAGGGGGGGGGGGGGGGGGATATCTCTATAAAGACTCATTTCGATCAGCAAACCAGAATTTTATAAACAACTTCCTTAATAGACTTGCATCTTCAGTTTGGTTTCACTTTCGATTACCATTGTTATTATATACAACTTTCAATGCTTTATTCAAATTAAACATTAATATGACTTTAAATATATTAAATAAACTTAGTAAATACCTGTATGCTAAGGTCATGCATTCAAAAAGTTTTGTGAGGGAAGCATCGATAGATATCGAGTGCGAGCTAAGAGATCCAAATGTATAAGTTTTGGAGGTTTCTTTGCATGCAGATTCAAAATCAAATCCTTTCTCAGGTAATGGCAAACTTTCCTGATCACAATCGGATTCATGAACAACCAGGGAGGGGGTATCATCACCGTCTTGTACTTCTGGATCGTCGATATCAGATACCATAAAATGACCACTGTGAATGATTTCCTTCATCGCCGCTTTTTGGTCGGACTTTTGACGTTTCCTTCCACTTGGTGGCATTTTTATTTTTTATATATCTTTTTCCCGCGAATTCCGCTCGCTTTTTGAAGAAAAAACATAGTAAGTGTTTGCGTCATGCAATATCACGCAAAGATTGTTGTCGACATCTTGAACTGGATTATTTACTCGAGATCATGACGTAACGCAATCAACAACACTCCCCCAGAATACAAATCTCTTCATTCGAGGTCTGCTATGACATCACAAACATTCTAAATTTTATTTAGTTTCTTTAATAATAGAGTATAGTAAATAGTACATGTTTTCACTGTTAATTAAAAATAAAATATTGTCCAAAAGTCATTTAGAAGTGTTCAATTAACAAAATTCTCTTTTTTCATATAACTTCCTTAATCTTTAAAATGTACTCAATTATATAGAATTTAGTTTAATAGTATATTAATTGTAGAAATTTTAATGTAATAATACACAATGTGCATATAATTAAATTAAAAACTTTTTTTATTAATTGCTAATTTTGTACTTAAATATGGCAACAAACGAAAATCATTCCACCCCCTCCCCTGTTGTTTATGTTTTTATCGGCTTTTCCTTCGTGCGATAGGTGACAGGCAATTATCACCTGTAACAAATTATCAATTTTTGGGGTCTTTTATAATAGATTTCTTTTATCTACTCCCTCTTTTCATTCCAAATTTTGAATGGTATAGCCATTCTAAAGTATTTTAATTATATTAAGACTATATAATTCAACTATGGTGAACTGTCAAAAATTTGCAGAATCTGTGTTTTCATATGAAACTCCTAAAATAGTACAGATAAAAAGTATATTAGTCGGAGTTATAAGTCGTGTAATCCAACTGTCAATTATTGCGTATATAATTGGGTAAGTTGATATTTAATGTGTGTATTATATTTAGTATTAGTGCAATTTTAATGCACAAATAACAAAAAAAAATATGGTTTTTAATTTGAAAAATATTGTATGTATGCAGGCAGTTTCAAATGAAAAAAAATTATATTCGTATATTTGCTTAGGTACGCTATCGTTTATAAAAAAGGTTATCAAGAGTTTAGTGATGTGGAAAGCTCTGTCACAACGAAAGTAAAGGGAATCGTCTTTACAAATTTTTCTGATGAGGAATTTAACCCTGAAGTTTTGCACCCCGAATGGTATCGAAGAATTTGGGATGTAGCAGATTTTGTTGTTCCACCATCAGTGAGTACCTGTTCAGAATGCTAGCAGCCCAATGACCTAATCTATAATAAATTAATTTTACTTCTATTGATTTATATATAAAAAATATCCTTCATTAAAATTCACATTAGAAGTCTTCTCTTGCTTTGGTTACAATAACATTATTTTCCTTAAAGTAAAAAAATTATATAATTCTGCAAGTACTTATAGTGTAACATAATTTTTCACAATGCATTAAATTTATCTCTTTCAGGAAAATGGTGCTACTTTTATTACTACTAATTTAATCATTACTCAAAATCAAAGACAAGGAACTTGTGGAGAAGTATGTATAATAAATATTAACAAAAATCTTTTTCTAGTGCTTGTTTTATACACCAATTTAGTATCTCACTATAACACATAATTTGATATCTTTTGAAGATATTTTGATTGCATTTTCTTACATTAATTGATAAATTAATATGTGATCATGAGTTATTAAATATTGTTAGTAACACATTTTATTTACCGAAATGTTATCTTCAACTTGTTCAGAATCTAAACAATGTTTGGTAAAAATCTTAATTTCTAAACAAAGCACAAATGATCATAGAATAATATTTTGCAATGAACCTCATATCACTTTCTAGTTCTAAAATTTTGTATGATACAATATTTCTAACGGAAATTGTTCTATGTGTTAGGACCCGTCTGTCCCTGGGGCTGTCTGTGATAAATCAAACAACACATGCATCGCCGGAAAAGACTTTCCTACAGGAAATGGTGAGTGGCTATCAAAAACTGATATTTTAGTATATATTATATTTTTAATGTACACTAAGTTTTTGCAAGTTCACAAAAAAAAATCATTTATATAAGTTTATTTGAATTTTTTAAATTTTTATTATTTTATTTCTACTACTTCTTTTAGCAAAGTTTTTGTTTGCAACCAAATATAGTCTCCAATGGAACATTATTTAAATTGTGAATCTAACTCCCAAATAAAAAAGAATGTTTTTTCAATTTTTGAAGGAAATTTCAACCAAAAAAAGCCAAACAACTATATTTGCTATTGGATATGACTTTAATATTGACATCAAATATAAATAAAATACAAAAATAGTATGAACAAAAGCTTTGCACAAGTAGTGGCAAAGAAAGAAACATTAAAAAAAATATTATCTAAATTTTGTTAGTGTAAAAGTATTATAAATTTATAACAGAGTTTAAAGTATTCCTCATAAAAAATAAAATGAATTTAAAAATTATGGCTGGACTTGCTAACCGTTAATTATAGGATGTAATATTCAAATATGTTGCCAATTGAAAAAAAATGAGTATATATATCCAATTTTTATTGAAACATAAGTGATTTATTTATGTATTGACAACCTTCATATTGTGTTTTTAAACAAAAGATAAATTTGCAGGTAAATCAGTGTGAACCCAACTAAATTTAACCACATCTAACCAAAGTCTATACAAATAATGACAAGAATATTTCTTCACATCCTATCTTGAAGTTGTTCGTAAATATTTTTCAAATTAAACAATTTTTTTAAAACTTTTTAGTCAATCATATTATGCATATATCAATCAATAAATAAATACAACATGTCAATATAATTGTCCTTTGAAAAAAATATATGCAAGAACAGAAATTCCACCATATTTATTTGTATGCTTATTATGCAACAAGTCATTGTTTTCCAAGTCACTAAATCTACTGGCAATACGACTTTATCTAAATGCCCTCAATTTAAATATTTTTAGACTGTATTCTTTGAATGCATATTGTAGTATTAGGAAGAATTTGAACTTAAAACTTTATAGTTTTATTGAATGTATGTCTTAAGGAATAGCTTAATTTTTTTACACTATCAAATAATTAATTCTAATATTTTTTTAATTGTTAGGAGTTATGACGGGGAATTGCATTGGAGATAAAGTAACAACCTGTGAAATACAAGCTTGGTGTCCAACAGAAAACGATGCAATGCCTTTGTGAGTATTTTTATATTTGCTATGTGCCAATATAATAGTGATTTTGCCCTCATTATAGTTTGTATACTTGAAGGTTAATTCCTAGTGTCTGGTACCCTTGCCAAATGGGATTTGGCAACAAATGAGTGGGCGATAAAGTTTATATTTTGGTAACCTTTCTTGACGACATGTTAAAATATGTTGTATGGCAACCCTACATTTTTTCCTCGCGTTTCAGAACTAGATGTGCGTTCTAGCGTCAAATGTGCGCTCTAGCGTAGATAGCGTCAACGGGCGCGCATCTAGTTCAGCCTTGGTGAAACTAACTAGAGTAGATACGCACGTTGACGCTATAGTGTCAACGCTCGCACATCTAGTTTAGCCTTGGTTTCACGTAGTTCCACCATTTTTGAATTGACTCGGCTCGCGTTGTTGATGTGTACGTGGTGTGATTTTGATGTGTACGTAGTACGCGGATGACGTTTATTTAAATAATAGGTATTTGTGGGAGTTTGAAATGAAAGGCAAACAAGGCCGTGATTGATTGCTGCATGGATGCCGGATTGTTTTTTAACAAGCGAACGTGCAAGGTATGCGGAAGGTGCATGGAGCTGGCCCAGCTGTAATTCACTGTGGAATGGGTTTATGGGTCGAACCATGGATACATTATGCAACAAATGATCGACTGGCCGGAGGGTGTCGTGGATGTGATCCTGAGTAGTCGGCCGAAGGCCGGAAACTACAAAATCGACATCAGGTGTCTGTGATTTTAGCTCACGTTACGCGTGTGCGAAAGAGTGCTGTCGAAATGCCCCAAACGACGGCCCGAAGGATTGCCTGTAAGCACCATGATCGACTGCCCGTAGTGGGTCATGGATGTGATAATGATTAGTCTGAAGCCGAAGGCTGGAGACCACAAAATCGACGTAAGGAGTCTGAACTTTAGGCGTGCAGTACGCGTGTGCGCTTAAAATTTTTGTCAAAATACCCCAAACGACTGCCCGAGGGATTGCTTGTAAGCACCATGATCGCCCGAGGGACATTGTTACCTTCGAGATAGGCGCCGAAATTCCGCCAACAGCCCAATATAAAGCTCTAGTGCGATGTTAATTAACCAAAACAAAGCTTCGAAATCAATTGTAAACCGTCGCCATTAGCCCATTGTAGAGCTCAATGCGACCAACGCAATGTCCGCCATTTTGATTTGTCGACACACAAAAAAAATCATTTTCGGCCTTGGCGCCAATTTTTGGACTTGGCGACAACGGGGCACCGTACAATAGGAATTTACCTACTTGAATTTCAAGAGTTTTCAAACTTTATAAATTATTTATCTAAGTTTTTTGTGTTTGTAGGAAAAACAATACAGCTCTACTGGGAGCGAGTAAAGATTTCACTGTGCTGATTAAAAATTTTGTTGATTTCCCAAAGTTTCATGATTCTAATAGGTGATTATTATATTTTTAATTTTGTATCTTCTATTTTGTATTAATGTATATTATTATTTATGTGCCTTTCGAAATTATATAATGTAAATATATATGAAGACAAATTGTATTTCATGCAAAATATATATTGTTTGAGTTTGATATCGCTAAATTTGTTACGGTATAGGTACAAAGTATATTAATTTAACTTAAATGTGAATGAAAGACTGTCAAAAAAGTTTTTTAATTATATTCTTGCCCAAGGATTATCATTTAATTGTTTCAACAAGAACTTTATTTGTGTTAACTGATTACCAAAGCTAATGAGATAATATATTTAGTGAGATACCGCTAGTGCATTTTAAATTTTGTATTTTTTAAGTTTTCTGCATGTTGGATAATTAAAGAATAAAAAATACATTAATATATACACATTTTTCATCAGTTATTAATACATTTACTAAAAAATCATAAAAATCAGTGATGTAAATTTTTATACTTGTGGCAATTTACTCAATTGCTACTGTATATATTGCATAAAATAAATTATTGTAAAATATTTTAGAGGGATATTGGCAGCATACAATATTTTAATCACCTAAACAAGTAGAAAAGCTGATTTTCAAAAGATAAAGCTTTCTACAAAATCCTCAATTAATTTTTTTTAATATTTAAACCAAACTAACAATTCAAAATTGGCAGAAATTAAGGAGTTTAATTTTTACTAAACCTTTAAAGAGCAAGAGTTGATATTTCAACCAGAATCTCAAGTTAAATCCAAACATCTGTCTTTTAAAGGCTAAATTTTTAAATATTCGTGTTTAAAACTTGCATAATGTAAAAAGAAAAAAATCTGGTTTAAATATGCAGTAAAATAGATTTCCAGCATTAAACAAATTCAAAAACATCTTGTAACATGTTTTCTAGTTCTTCTTATAAGAGCTTTTTTTTAATAAATATGTTTATATCACTTCTTTTCAGCCGTTCTTTTTTTTTTGTTGTTAAAACAACCTCCTTACAACATAAAGTAAAAATAATTTAACTATAACAAAATATAGATATATATCCCTTCTGTAGATTTTAAGTTATAAATATTCATACAAACAAATATAGATTATTATATGTTAATACATACAGTTATAATTAACCCCAAATGATTTATCTTTTTTAAAGGAAACAAATTAATCAAAAATGGTTTTTTTTAATTATATTATATCCAAAATAAAGCAACATCAATATAATTCTTAATATATAAAAAAATTCAATTATATTTATTGATTAAATATTAATAGGTTATATGTGTAAAATTATAAAAACTTTATTTGACATATATTACTCGTACAAAATGGGTTATGTTTATAACCCATTTTGTTTTTTGCGCATTTCTCCTTGATTTTCTTTTTCTAAAACTCAACTTTATAAACCTTTTTTTTTAATTATAGAAAAGGAAGACAATTTAATGACTGTAAATTTTCCTGCATTTATCTATTTTGTTTTTAATTTATGTCTTTAGAAATCAATTTTTTTCCCTTTTATTCTTTCCATATGACATAAATTTCCCCAAAAAAATATTACTATAACAGTGCCCTGCTTTTGTATTTTAGGCGTAATATCAAGGATACATCCAATAGTACTTATCTTCAAAATTGCCTGTACGACCCAGAACTTGCCCCTGATTGTCCAATCTTCAAATTAGGAGACATAGTTAAATGGAGTGGGCTGGAGGATTACAATTCAGTCGCACTAAAGGTTAGTCTAAAACAGCCAACACAATTTTTTAAAGTATTGTCACCTAGCATGATTTTCTAAGATAGTAGTTTAAAAATAGAGAAGTACATTAAATACTATACATGTATTTGAGATAAGTAATACTACATTTAAAATGGGAAAATTTATATTTGAAATCATGGTATATTAAGTTTTTAATTAACATTGAACTATGAGAAGTTAAAATTTAATTAACAAGTTTCATAATTTTCTAATTCACAGAACAATATATTTTTTAGAACAAAAGTATTTAATTTATAAATACAGTATATTTGTACTACAACTTTGCTATATTTCAGGCATTTATCTAAATATTATATTTTAATGATATATGTGTCAGAAACTAACATTTCTTTGTGCCACATATTAATCTTTCAATTAAGTATTTTTTTATTATAAAGTATATAATTACTGAACATTTTACTAATGACATAAAATATTTTTTAAAAAATTTACTATTACCAAAATAGAATAACTATTGAATTAATGAATATAGTAGCATAATTTTAAAGCAAGTTTCATAAGGTATAAAAAGTACATGTACGTATATACTATATGTTGTATAAGCAATATTATTATTCCTAAATTATCTCTTAATAAATGGGGTTTTTTTAATTCTAAAATAAAGTTACTAATGAAAATACAATCCAATAAAACACTAAGAACAATTTAAATTATTTTATTACAACAAATAATGCAAATTAATATATGTGATCTTTATGAAACTTCTTAAGTTGCTGTCATTAAAACTTATATTTACTAATATTTAAGCTTTTTATAATATTTTTCTAGGGTGCTGTTATTGCTGTTGTAATAAAATGGGATTGTAATCTTGATTATGACAAAAAATATTGCTTCCCAAAATATGATTTTACAAGATTGGATAACCCAGAGGCAAAATTAGCCCCAGGTTGGAATTTCAGGTATTTTCTCTTCACATATTTCAGATAATCTTTCATAATTTATTTGAAATAAGCATATTTTAATACTTTTACTTTATATTTATTGCATGCACTTATAAAAATGATACAATTAATATATTTTGCAAAGTTCATTGTTTATTAAGTTAGAGATTTTTTTTAATACCAATACTAAGTATTCATATACTGTTTATAGTTCAGTGTAAAATACAATTTATTTTTTAACTAAATAAAGATTTGAACATTTTAGGTATGCCAATTATTATAGTGATAACAGTCGTACATTATACAAAATGTTTGGCATAAGATTATCAATAAGTGTTGTAGGACAAGCTGGACAGTTCAGAATTGTTCCACTTCTACAAAACGTTGGAGCTGGTCTGGGATTGCTTGCTTTGGTTAGTATTTAAATTTGATTCTAATTTATCTAGCAATTGTTCGTATGTTATAAGAAATCTAAGCAATAAGATTTTGTCAGCTTAGAATGAAAACCTCGTCTCCCAAAAAACACAAATTTTACAGGAGTTGAAATAAACTGTTTAACCACTTATGTGGAAAGTAACAGAAATTGTTTATTTTTTTCTCTGTAGAGCACAGCACACATGTCATTATTGTCCCATTGACTGACTAATAGTTTATATACAAGGTTTTCTATCTAATAATGCCATAAAAGTATTTATTTCTTATTAGATACGAGATTTTCATTTTAAGGCCATTCTACATGAACGAGTCAAATGCGTGCGAGCTTCTAGTTTAATCGAGAATTTATACCACAAAAGGAATTCTCGAATCACCGAGTAGAATTGGCCTAAGCCAACAATTTGGAAAATAGGGAAACTTTATTTTTAGATTTTTTTATGGGGCTGTTTAAATACTTAAAAATGCTTAAAATCTTTTAAATTGAAATAAATAACTTTCTTAAAAAAAAGTACCATTTTATTTAGAAAGAAATTCTTCTAAACTTATTGTTTATTTTCATTAAAGTAATCAAGATTTGTTTTTGCACAAAATGTGCATGAATAAAGAGAATAAAATGGCAAAGAAAGAAATAACAAAATAAATATTTCTAACTATTTTCTTGCTCTATAAAGAATAGTTTAGTTTTTAGAAATATATTTTTATATAACTATTGTAATTTAATGTTTTGGCTAATTAGAATTTATTAATCATTGTAATTGTTTGTATTTTACTGTAAAGTGGTTTGTTTTGTGATTTAGTGATTACATTTTAACTATTAGTAATTTAACATTCAAACCAATTAAAGTAATAGTGGTAGCTTTTAAAATGTATAACTGTATGTCTTGCATATTAACATACTGATTCCTAGTTAATAGTATATTGTTGGCTTAATTTGCAAACCATGCTACTCCATACCGTAAGACCATACCTAAGCTCACATCCATTTTACTCGTTCATGTAGAATAAGCACAGGTATTCCAATCAATTCTTGTTTTCAAACAATTGCACATTTAAGAAGTGAATCGCCTTAATTCTGTTGTCAAGCAACTTTTCCTACAAATGTTGAATCCCAGGCATTGTAGTTACGGGATTTGTAAATCAATTCAAAAATATATATAGTTAAAACTTTTGTATTAAAAAAAATCTATTGCAGGAAGTTGTAATATGCGACATTGTGGTATTATATTTGGTAAAGAAACATGTATATTATAAATCAAAGAAATATGAAGAAGTGGATCCTGAATGTGAAGCACCTGATGTGGTAAGCTATATTTTTTTAGTATGACTAAATTTTGTTCACTGTTGATTTGAAAATAATTTCTTATTAATTGTAGGAGTGTTTTCTGCTTGTTTAATTATCTTTTGTAAAATTTCTCATCAAAAATTTTTATTATAATATTATTACCTGACAATGTGCCGCATTTTTTGGACAATAGTACAAATCCTATAAGGAAATCTATATAAACACATATTTAACCCCTAACCATGCACGAAATAGTTGTTAATTAAACAATTTCTATTAGAATTAATACATTTTAAATTTTCTGTTGCATATTGACATTTTTTAAACAGAATACGTTCAGTAAAATAGGTCAGCAACCAAATTTACATGAATTGAAAACTAACATTAGTATACAGTGCAAGTGCCAAAAAAATTAATTAAAAGATCGTTTTTCACATTAAAATTCCAAATGAGCTATGCAATGTGGTAAACCTAAAAAGTGTGCAGTAGTCTAAGTAGTTCAAAAGAACTTTTACAGAGGGTACTAGTGGGAATGTCTCTATGGGCTGAACAAACAGTTTTTTGTCATTTCTCAAAAATTTTGTTTTTGGCATTTACCACGTTTACCAGTTTTAGACCTCATTAGCCTAGTCACCAGATAAAGGTATAAAATCTAATTGATAAAAGTTAGATTTTTTTTCAAATAAACAATCATGCAATTTTTTTTTAAACTTAAATGCATGTATATATAGTCCATTGATGAAAATTTTCCGTCACGAGATGGATTTTCGTCTATTCTATTTTTGTCTAGAATGGAATGGGAAAAAATTTACATGATTAATGCTCATATATGGTTGCCAATTTGTTGAAAGCCAATAAAAAGTAAAATGGCCCAACTACACAACAACTGTCTTGTTGAATGTTAGGCGGTCATATCACAGAAGTAAAAATTAATATTTTTCACCACACCATCCAATCCAATTGTAATCATGATTGCAATACAAAGAGCCGTATATATGCATTTTTAAGGGAAGGAATTGTGTCGTCATATCCTTTGGCATAGAGTTTAAATTTTTTTTTAACTAAGGAAAACTAGCTTTCAGTTATTAGAAATTTAGTTTTCATAAAGTGTATATTTTATTATAATTTTAAATATGAAGTACTTTCAAATAAGTATAGTAATCAATGTGGCATATTTTCAAGTCTATATTTTAACAAATAACCAAATTTGTAAACACAGTAAAAAAAGTACAGTAATTGTTTATAAAGCGAAACTAATTATTTTTAGTTATTGAACATTTGAGACAGATCAAAAGCTTTTGATGCAAATAACACCTTTTCGGATTTTAAAATATTGTGTGTCAAATTTTGAATTTCCGTTCTACGATTTGTACCAACTTTCACCCATGTTGTAGTCATTTAGTACTCATTTATAACAATCATCAAAATAAATCTAATAGAACGTCATTACTTTTGCCAGAAAGAACTCGTTTTGTTTATTTAATGTAGATTCCCTATTGTAATATGTTTAAATTACTGTTTCAGCCTGAGGTTACTGTAACAAGACCACAGTCACTGCTCCCTAAAAAACTTGATGCTGGAGACGGTTACGAGAGGCTAGAGGATTAATTTACAAATAACTCCCGTAAAAAAAACACTCATTTCTGTAGCGAGAATGCATTGCCAACTGTGATAGCTGTTTCTTTTTTGTGTTAATTGCTGTATACCAAAAAATCATTCCTTTTCTCTTTCTGTGTCTAATATTGTGATTTCAAAAGGAATGTGTAAAATATGATAGTATTAGTAATTTATAGATAGATTTTTACAATTTTCAATTTGTATTTATTTACTTTTAATACAAATATACTTATGAAGGCCCGAGTGAGTGAATGTGTTGTGATAATGGCTTTCAAACTGTGGTCTGTGAATTAAACGGCCGGCAGCTAAGTGGAAGGGGCCTAATAGTTTTCAAAAGGATGCATAAAATAATTTTATTATTATTATGCAATAAAATAAATTTTGGCTGTTTGAAGTCGTTTCAGTCAAAACAGGACTGTAAATATACCCTGAAAAAAATATTTAATCATTCAAGTGGTACCATGACAGTTTATTTCGTTGATCTTTATAAAACAAATAAGATTTTCATTAGTAATTTATTGTAGTTATTAGTTAAATTTCATCATTAGTCATCAGTTTAAAAAACAAATTGTACTTTCCCTAGTATTTTTGTTGGGAGGGAAGTATGTCATTTTTTTTTTTTAAGTGTTGGAAAGAGTACTTTCTTGTGGACCTAAACATAAGGCAGAATCAATAGAATTTTCTGTTCCACTTCAAGGAAAATTTCTTTATAAATGCACTATTAAAGTATTTAATCTTCAAACTGCAATTTTATCACAGCACATTTCTCCACTTGGGTTAATCATATGAAAACTGTGATACTCAGCAACAACTAAACTTGTAAACATTTATAAGTTCTCTATTTTAATTTATATTGTTAAGTTTCAAAAATATTTTATTGTGGATTTCTAAATTTTGTTATGTCTGAACCTAAACTTACTGTGCAATTTTACTTGTAAAAACATAATGCAACTATTTTTTTATGAAATAGAATACATTTATGCTATAATTATATAATACAGTTATGGTAGTGCTGTGTTTGATGGACTGGTTTTATTTTTTTAATAAAGTTTTTAACTTTATACGTGAATTGTAATATTTTGTTTTATGTAAGAAACTTACAATGAGCCCTTTTTGAAAATCAAAATATTTTTTAATTGTATCTAAATACTTGTAAAATAATACATCTAATACTGGATTACTTTGCAATACCATCCATTGTTACAGGATGTTCGTTGAGTATGTAACCTTAAATATGATCAAAAAATAAAATTATAAAAACTATATTAAGCATAACTTTCAACCTCGATATGTAAGTAGCAGAAAAATATTTAAATTGTTTAATTTTATATTCAACTGCTGCACGGATTTGTCTCAACATTTAGATGTTTTTGGCAAAACTTATGAGAGTTTTCTATAAATTTAAGAGAACTTATAGGAAAATATAACAGCATTGGAAAATGTTATAATAGTAATTTGGAATTAAATAATTAAAGCTGTTTTCACACACAAGCAATATTTGAAAACCAAAGTTGAAAAATGAACTTGTTACTGTTCAATCTTGATGTTATGCTATCACATCCTATTGACACTAGTAATTTGCATATGAAATATACTTGTCATGGCATACATTCTTGATATATTTGTGTTAAGACAATTTCTGAAAATCACTTTCCTTATAGTCAAAAATTCTAACATTACAATTTGAGTAAAAAAGATTATCACCACATTTCCTATAGGTTAATTTTAAAAATTCCAATAATTTATTATATAATCTAATCTAAAATAGAATAGATGCAAATTCGTTTTTTAATCAATATTTTATTTGTATACTTTTAAAAATATTTGTAATTAGCAATATACATAATTGGCACTATCACAGCAATGGGTTATGAAGGGGCATCAGTAGGCGATTTTTGTGGTCCAATTTGACTTAAATGTTTCACTATGTCCACCCAATCCCATCCTCTAGGGCGTTCCCCTTTAGAATCCAGTTTTTCAGCAATCCTCCTTTTTTGATGTTTAGTTAATTGTGGTTTTCTCTCCTTTTTAGATGATACCTATAAAATAAATTCAAAATAGTACCAAACAAACGCTTGTCCATATAATAATAATAGGACAGACATTAGCCATTCAAGAAAAACACTAAATTATGCTGTAAGTGTATTGAAAAATAATTAGAATACAATGTTGTTTTTATTAAAACACTATCTGTTTGGCACCACGTTATTGGGGAATCCATTAAGATGTATCAATTTAATAAATAAAATTTGAGTGGCCCTGTAAGGGGTTAAACCAGCAATCTATTGTTTTGAAGTTTCAGACTGAACTGGCTAAGAGCTACAAAAGCTCGTTCTAGGTCTTAGAAGTATTATTTTAAAGACGTTTCTTTATGCTATATTTCTAAAATTGTTAAAATAATTTTACAAAAATAGAATTTTACAAATCTGAGCCTCAGGTGCACATCTTGAGGATGAATAGTACTTGTATATACATTTTCAACCTGTTGTATGCAGAGGAAGTAGGTGTTTTGAAATCCACAGACACTTTTATTATTACAGATCTTATTATCTAGTGTTTATATATACAATAATTACTGATGTAATTTATATACTTTATATATAAAATAATTACTAGTCTTTTTTCTAAAAAGTTAAATACAAAAAATATATTATAGATGAAATTGATGGATCACACATATTTTCATAATTCGTAAAATTAAAGAAAAATCTTCTAAAATGGCTCATTTTCAGATATTAAATCTAAACACAATTTGTGAATTAATTGAAGTTAAATTATATGTAACTATATATTGAAATAGAAATTCAACTACATTCTGGGTAATTTAGAATTTAAATAGACATATTACATCAATATACCCTTGAAATTTTTTATGTTATTTTGAGAAATGCGTGAATACATACAACTTCATCATTAATTTCTTTATCGTCAACTAATGGAACACTTTCTAGAGAAACCAGCTTTTCTGGTTGCAATTTTGTAAGCTCTTCTGCATTATCCTTAGCCCACTCTAAGAGTGTATAAGTCATAGGAGTTCCCAGCTGTCCTTCAGCCTATAAAAGAAAAATGTTTACTAAACCAATATTTTTCCAAAATATATGAAATTGCACAATATTTTTACAAAGAAAAAAAAAGTTTATGCTATATACACCCCACGCCAAAACTTTAGATACTGCTGCTTTAAGCTAATGACATTTCAGTTAAAGCATTCATAACTATGAAAACATAATAAGTGGTTTAGAACAAATAAAGACATAATTTCTTTGTAAATAATAGTTTAAATCAGTTATAAATTTTATATAAAATGAAAAAGTAAAATTACGTGTCCGAAAAGTTTAGAAACTGACTCCTTAATTGTGAAAAAACTTAATATGTAATTTTTTGCAAGTGAAGTCATCATCAGACATTAGGACACAAAACATAAGAGGGAAAGCAAAATTTTAACGTTCACATTTGAGAAGCTGAAAGCTAGGCAGGTTACTTCTGATGGAATTGTGGAAACTAAAATAAGAAGGTAAGTTTTTTAACGATATTAAGTATTTTTTAAGAGATCAAAATGCAGCATTTATCAAATAATATATCAAGAGGAGAAAAATATATTCCAACATTCATTCTGGAAGACCGTGAAAATATTATTAAAACAATATGTTAACCACCTAATTATGTTCATTTTATTAACTTTACAAAAGTATAATGTAAACTTCAAATTAAAAATATATGCAATACTAACCTCTTCTAAAAGCCTACTTATGATAGTATTTTTCACTTCTGGAATACTAAAAAAGGGAAAATATCTTATTTGAAATAATGTAGGTTCTTCAAAACAAAAAAAGTAATCAAATATTTAGTTCATAGTTATACAAATAATCAAGAGTACACTTAAAACATTGTATGGATTTATAATATTATAAGAATTACTCATTAAATTATAAATATGTCTTGCAATTTTTTTTCTCTTACATACCTTTTCAAAAGAGTTTTGCTACAAATAATGCTCCACATTGGAGTTTTTTTTTTATTTTGACTATGGCTACATAGTCATTTTTTATAAGACTATAGAGTAAAATGGCCTTTAACCCCTTTTTGGTAAACATCACGTCATAGTCAGCATTGTCTGGCTCGTATAGCTTTCTGGTGACCATACCAGTGATATATATTTTTTAAAAATCAATTTGATTAAGTATATTAAAATTCTTAAAACATTAAAACAACATATTTAATTTCCCAATATCACATAAATTTCCCAATATTAATTTCCCAATATGTCATAGTCAGCATTGTCTGGCTCGTATAGCTTTCTGGTGACCATACCAGTGATATATATTTTTTAAAAATCAATTTGATTAAGTATATTAAAATTCTTAAAACATTAAAACAACATATTTAATTTCCCAATATCACATAAACAAGTAAAATTAAAAATGGATATTATTATGGGTTACACATTAGGAAAATAACTCACAGTTTTTTGTTAAAAAATGCTTCCAAACTAATTGTGGGTGGTGTATTTGGATACTGTGCTACCCAAGATATTTCAAGCAGAAAAGATTTGGGATGATCGTCTTCCCCAATCTGAAAAAAAGAGCATTTTAGCTAAACAAAAACTGGCATTCAAGTTTGATTTCGTAACCATTTTACTTGTTTAACTAAACCAAAAAGGTATCAACCATTTTGAAAGATTTTAAATTTTAAACTATACAATTGATAATTAAAATTAACAAGCTATTTTCTCCATAATTTCAAAAGTCAGCTAAAATCGAATAAAAGGCTGAATAATTAAAAATAATTTAAATATTCCTTTGCAGAATTTAACAGTTTGATATATTGGATGTAGTTGATATTTTGATTGTAAGTTATCAATTACAAAAAAAAATTGTATTAGGATTTAAAAATAAACAAAGAAAATTCAGCTTTTTAATATATATTACATACATTTAACTATTTTGTGTCATTAGTGCTAAAAAGCTTTAGTAAAAAACAAAATAGTTATCATCATATTCTTTATTGTTGCCAATTGTATTTCGTTTAAAAATGCACTACAATCAAAACAAAGATCCATAATTTTAAAAAATTTCAAATATAAAAGTATTAATGCAATTGAACTTTTTTCCAGAATTATAACTTTCTATTCCATACAACTAGATATAAAACAATATACTTTTTATTTAACATACTTTATATTGAAAACATGTTGAAGAAATCTGGCGATATTTAGGATCTCCATCATATATAGAAGTCAGAACTTCCAACTCTTCCTAAAAAATAAATTTAAATAAATGAATTAAATTCAAAATAAATGTAGTCTTTATATCAAAACAATATTCATTATATAATAAAACCCTGAAACTAATATTAGATCCAGGAACAAATCACAATTTGAAGTTATTCAAGTTTGTATAATTTATTTTTCAAATATTAAGAAATTTCTAAAACTTAATCACATGAGGTCTGGTTAAAGAACTTATGTTACTAACACTAATATTTACCTTAATACCAGAAAACACAAATATTACAAACTAAAGTCTCCAGATGGAGCTTAATAAATACAGTCAAACTCCTTTTCACAATTCCCAAACAAATACTCATTTTTTAAAAGTTATGTATTGAAACAAACTGTATCAATAACTGTAGTATAAATATAGTGCTTGTCTACTAATAGATCAATGGTTTTTAACGTGAAGAAACTAGAATGTGTAATTAGTACCAAATGACCATTTGCCTTCTCTTTATTGCAAACTTACAAAGAGTCAACTTGTACAATAAATTCAAATAATTAAATTAAAGAGGATGCATTACATACCCTGCAATTTTATATATTTTTGTTGTGCATTGTAAAGAAATGTTTTTGCCAATTCTGTAATTATTAACACATGTCTCAATTAGATAAAAATACTCACTACGGAAAAACATTAGACATGCTACATCATAATTTTATAGATAATATTCATAAATTTTAATTTCATGTTTCATCTACAAAATAGTTTCCGTACTGAATCAGATTTCGGTTATCCTTCTCCAGTTCAATGATTTATTTACGAGCTTAAATCAGTCAACATAAATGTTTAATGATAACAACAGACTTAAAATGGTTAGTCAAAAATAACTTTATTTATTAAAAAAATGCCAAGGATTTATATTGCCTTTCAGCAAGATTTTACTTATTACAAAAAAAAAAAAATTATAAACGTATACAAACCTCTTGCAGTTCTTCACAACTCATCTTATAATAATATTCCTATCTAGGATTTTATTTTCAACTTGTATCTGCAGCAAGAAAAAATATTACTGAAAAAAAATTTAAAACATTTATAACCATGGGAAAATTTTATTTTATATATGTGTATACAAAATACAAGTATAAAAGCATTCAATTTAATACACCTACACCCCAAGAAAAATTTAGTTACAGAATTTATGAGAAAATGTTATAATTTTTTATTGGGGAAACTAAATGGTATGGATCTTTCAAACATCAAAGCTGGTAGTCGTAAATTGAATTGATATGTAATTTGTTTTATATTCAGTTGTTTTTGTAAAAATAAATAAAAATTGTATTTCTTTATTGAATTGTTTAATTTTTGCAAAAAAAAAAAGCTGTAGTATTCAGTAAACTGCACCGTAAGAAAATGTTTGAAGAAACAAATAGTGACACTCAATATCTGATCTCCAAAAGGGTGACAGTTTAAGTCTGACCAAGAAACATGAAATATATATAAACTTATCCTGATAGAAAATCTGATAAAAGTTTATATTAATGCTGTTTATTACATTAATAAACTAGAATGTTTTTCGGAACTTTGCCCCCTAAGGGGAAAAAAAGGAGTTAAAAAACTGATTATTAAGATTGTAACCAAAACATTTAATTAAACTTCGGTAAGTTAAATTTAATTATGATCAGAAAATACTGCAATTTATTAATGAGTCCCCCCCCCCCCCCCCCCCCCCCCCCCCCCCCAAAGAAAATAAACAGTAAAAACTTTTTCCAGCTTTGTCAGATTGGGATCTACAACTTAAGGTTCATTCCAATAATCTTAGTGGTAAAAGGCCTAACCAAAGTTTAAACCCAGAACCTTTGGCATGCAAAGTAAAGGTGACAGGTACACTGCACTTTGGGATAATGGAGCAGGTTTAAAAGCTGGACAAGCGGAATGTGTGCAATACTCTCCGATTGCAACAAAGCATGTGAATTATAAGTGTCGTATTCTCTTGCCAAAACAAGCAGGCGGGAAAGATTAAAAGAACGTTTCCATAAGTCATAATTTCAATATGGATATAAATGAAACTCAATACTTAACATTAACACAGATTTTTACTTACCTACAAGGTAAGTTACTAAATCTAAATTCAAGAAGGGAAAACAATTGTGTTAAACTTTATATGGGTTAATGGTACGTAAATAGCGTGACTAAATAACTTGTACTATTATGTTTAATGAAAATAAAATTATGAAATTTATTGACTTACTAATGTTGATATTTGATTTCAGTTCAGTTTAGTGCACTGAAACTGTGCGTCTGGTTCTGGAAATCCTAAATTTACCTGATTCGAGATTAAACTTTGATGCCAGTCAGTTAGACTGAAGTCAACGAGCCTCTATGATTGGTGAGTAACAAAAACGTATTCATCAATAGCCAATGAAATTATGTGTTAAATGTCACTGCTACCTTGAAAAACGTCACGATTGGTTCATCACCAGGTAATTGTTTGGTTTGGTTTGTTTAATAAACGTCGCACTTTTGCCCAGTGGGTTATTGGCGACAGTTCATAGCCTATCTCGAAGGAAAGACCCGGTAACGATTCCTCGTATTTTTGAACCATGGTCAGATTATTTTATGGGGGAGTTTTCACTCCAAGAAGAAGACAGTTACTCCTACGGAACACTGAGAACATTCCTAGAAGCCGAAAAGTTCTGTAGAATTAGCAAGGAACTACAGCTACTTAAATATAATTTTTAAGTTTTTAATGTTAAAAATACAGACATGGGAAAAATACAGACATCATACACAGTGATACAGTGTATTCGGCTTCTTTAACACTTGTGCGAAAAAGAATTATACTGAGAAAAGAGTTTCTTTTCACGATTTTCCTCATTCTGATTCTAATTTGATGGAAGCATGGCTAGCTAAGATAAAGCCGGAAAACTTTTGTTCCTACGAAATATTCCAAGTTAAATTCCGAGCATTTTGATCTCCAAAATGTTTTAATCATACATGAGGAAAATTCAAACGATATTTAATTGTATATATATGGAAGTCATTATGATCCTCAAATTCACACCCACATGGTAATTTCTTATTAATGAGAATTAAAGGATATACTGTTTATGTACTTATAATAATACAGAGAATTAGGCAAATTATAAACTATATTTCTTGAAATATAAATATATTTATTTACTTGGCAGAAACAAATGTTGTACACACACAAACTTGTCTTTCAATAAAAAGACGGAGCCCTTTTACTGCCAGGGCATATTTTAAGAAATTTTCACTGGTGGAGGCGATTTTTTTTAACTGTTAGTTAGAAAGTTATAATGTTAACGTTTTTTTTTCTACATTGGTAAATACTCGGGGAATGGAACTGAGTCCCCAACCCATTTGTTTTAATTGTTACAACAAACGGATTCAGTGGTCTGAATTCAATATTTCTCTTTCGAAAGAAATGAATATTAAGTCGAAATTTACTAAGAATAAAGTTTTTTTACTACAAGGACGGTTCTAGGAATTTTTGTTACACAAGCGAACAACTAGACGGCGTCCCTAATGTTTCACAAATATTTTTATTATATGATGCATTTGTCGCGATTTGTAACTTTGTCGATTAAACTAACCTACATGAGTTTGGCGTCACACAAATATTTGTTATTGTATTCATTTATCACGATTTATAAATAGAAATCAACGCATATAAACTAAAACACCTATACCCACTAAAAACAGTGGCGTAGCCAGGATTGTCCGAAAGGGGGGTTCATAAAATATTTTTGGTCCGACCAAATAATTTTTTTTATTAATAATTGATTTGAACAATTTTTAAGTAATAATTTTAATTAAATTTAATTAATAATTTTAATTAATTTAATTAATAATTTTAATTTAATGTAATTAATAATTTTAATTTAATGTAATTAATAATTTTAATTAATTTAATTAATAATTTTAATTAAATTTAATTAATAATTTTAATTAAATTTAATTAATAATTTTAATTAAATTTAATTAATAATTTTATATTAAATTTAATTTTAATTAAATTTAATTTTAATTAAATTTAATTTTAATTAAATTAAATTTTAATTAAATTTAATTTCAATTAAATTTAATTTTAATTAAATTTAATTTTAATTAATTTTTTTAATTAAACTTAATTAATAATTTTAATTAAATTTAATTAATAATTTTAATTAAATTTAATTAATAATTTTAATTAAATTTAATTAATAATTTTAATTAAATTTAATTAATAATTTTAATTAAATTTAATTAATAATTTTAATTAAATTTAATTAATAATTTTAATTAATAATTTAAAACACATTTAATTAATAATTTTAATTAAATTTAATTAATAATTTTAATTAATAATTTGAAACACATTTAATTAATAATTTTAATTAAATTTAATTAATAATTTTAATTAAATTTAATTAATAATTTTAATTAAATTTAATTAATAATTTGAAACACATTTAATTAATAATTTGAAACAAATTTAATTAATAATTTGAAACAAATTTAATTAATAATTTTAATAAAATGTAATTAATAATTTAAAATTATTAATGTTAATTAATATATTGAATAAAATTGTAATTAATAATTTAAAATTATTAATTTTAATTAATAATTTAAAATTATTAATTTTAATTAATAATTTGAATAAAATGTAATTAATAATTTAAAATTATTAATTTTAATTAATAATTTGAATAAAATGTAATTAATAATTTAAAATTATTAATTTTAATTAATAATTTGAATAAAATGTAATTAATAATTTAAAATTATTAATTTTAATTAATAATTTTAAATTAGCAATTTTAGTTAATAATTTTAAATTAGTAATTTTAATCAATCAAAATAATTTAAAATTAGCAATTTTAACTAATTTTAAATTAGTAATTTTAATCAATCGTAATAATTTTAAATTAGTAATTTTAATCAATCGTAATAATTTTAAATTAGTAATTTTAATCAATCAAAATAATTTTAAATTAGCAATTTTAACTAATTTTAAATTAGTAATTTTAATCAATCGTAATAATTTTAAATTAGTAATTTTAATCACTCATAATAATTTTAAATTAGCAATTTTAAATTAGTAATTTTAATTAATTTTAAATTAGTAATTTTAATTAATTTTAAATTAGTAATTTTAATTGATTTTAAATTAGTAATTTTAATTAATCATAATAATTTTAAATTAGCAAATTTAATTAATTTTAAATTAGTATTTTTAATAATTTTAAATTAGTAATTTTAATTAATCATAATAATTTTAAATTAGCGATTTTAATTTATTTTAAATGACTAATTTTAATTAATTTTATAATAGTAATTTTAATTAATTTTATATTAGTAATTTTAATTAATTTTAAATTAGTAATTTTAATTAATTTTAACTTAGTAATTTTAATTAATTTTAAATTAGTAATTTTAATTAATTTTAAATTAGTAATTTTAATTAATTTTAAATTAGTAATTTTAATTAATTTTAAATTAGTAATTTTAATTAATTTTAAATTAGTAATTTTAATTAATTTTAAATTAATAATTTTAATTAATTTTAAATTAGTAATTTTAATTAATTTTAAATTAATAATTTTAATTAATTTTAAATTAGTAATTTTAATTAATTTTAAATTAGTAATTTTAATTAATCATTATAATTTTAAATTAGCAATTTTAATTAATTTTAAATGAGTAATTTTAATTAATTTTAAATTAGTAATTTTTAATTAATTATTATAATTTTAAATTAGCAATTTTAATTAATTTTAAATAAGTAATTTTAATTAATTTTAAATAAGTAATTTTAATTAATTTTAAATAAGTAATTTTAATTAATTTTAAATTAGTAATTTTAATTAATCATAATAATTTTAAATTAGCAAATTTAATTAATTTTAAATTAGTAATTTTAATTCATTTTAAATTAGTAATTTTAATTAATTTTAAATTAATAAATTAATAAATTAATAAATTAAATTAATAATTTTAATTAATTTTAATTAATTTTAATTAATTTTAATTAATTTTAAATTAGTAATTTTAATTAATTTTAAATTAGTAATTTCAATTAATTTTAAATTAGTAATTTTATATAATTTTTAATTAGTAATTTTAATTAATCATACTAATTTTAAATTAGCAATTTTAATTAATTTTAAATTAGTAATTTTAATTAATCATAACAATTTTTAAGTAGTAATTTTAAATTAGTAAATTTAATTTATAATATTTTTTAATTTAACAGTAATTTTAAATTAAAATTTTAATTAATAATAATAATTTTTAACTAGTAATTTTAAATTAGTAAATTTAATTTATGATATTTTTTAATTTAAGCAGTAGTTTTAAATTAAAGAAGAAGAATTTTAGAATAATTTTAATTAATTAAATATATATATAAATTATAAATAAGCTGTAAATTAAAAGCTTAATTTTCACATGTTAATCTTCAGTCATTTCCTAATTTAAATTAGTACTAACAAACCTGGCTGGCATTTTACTGGGATTTAATGTCTGTAGCTAGATATCGATGGGGAGTCCGTATTGAAGCAATTTTAAATTAGTAATTTTAAATAATAATAATAATTTTTAAGTAGAAATTTTAAATTTCAAAATAATACTTTATTATATAATTAAAAATAACAGAATAATCATTATTTTCCGGTTAATTGTATAATGCATGACTGTGGCGTGACATGTGGGAGGAGGTTTCATTGGTTGCGTAACGCAGTAAAACGGCGCATTACGGCAAAATCATAACGGAAATTGTCGTTGCTCGTAAAAAAATCAAATAACTGAATAAAAAATATATTACTATTATAAAAAAAAAACATTAATGTGTAGAATCTGTGAAGCTAGACAATGGGAAAATGCTTGCCTAATCATCAGCACGAGATGCAGCGCCGCAGAAAAAAATCCAGAAAAAGGCTATGAACACAGATTTAAAAAAGAATCTGTTGACCCCATCCTTTTTAAATAGAGCCAAGTTTCCCATTATGTGCGTAATGGAAAACTTCGTATTTATAATAGTTGAATATAACTTTTTAATAATCCCCCATAAATTTTTTTAAACGAATGTGCATCAATCTTGGTAATGATCAAAACCCAAATTTATAAAAAAGCGGAAAACAGCGTTTCCGCGTGAAAAGTAACACGTCTGAGTAACAGAAAACTAATTTGTAAATGTAATTGAATAAAAAAATAGTTAGTTTTGCGTATTTTCAAAGATAATCTCAATAAACAAAAAATATTTGAATAAGAAAAGGAGCAGGCACGTAGGTAAGGGGGTGGTTCAGGGGGTGTTCAAACCCCTCCCATTGAAAGTCAAGAAAAAAAAAATTAAAAATCGAATTACTGTAAAAATTATAAAATTTTCAATTTCTCGTATAATATTTCTTTTTGAGTAACATGAGGGAGAAAACCTGGTATTTTCCGGAGTCTTACCTCGGAAAATAGTTTTCAAAAAGCGTCAAAAACATATTTTGATGTCATTTTTATTTCAAACTAAGCCTAACATGACGTCATTATGTTTCGTTATTTAGTATTTGGATTTCGACTATATATATGAGCGAAGCGTTCGGAGTACCTGGGGGCGTAGCCCCCCTAACCTCCTATATGACCATAATTGAAAAATAACATGACGTTTGGGATAATTCTGAATGGCTTGTATAAATACAAATAAGGACAGAACATGGACAACACGGGACGGAAGGACAGCACAATATGAAATAAGCAAGTAAAAGTTGGCCAGATGGCCAATGTCTTGGTATGCGATATAAAATTACATGATGGTTTAAGAAACACTAAATAGAATACTAGAACATTTATATACATGGAAAAATAAAATTGGCAAAAAGGCCTACTATGAAAAAATATAAAATTTTCATGGTTCTGGTGATGGAAACACCACAGTAAGTTAGAATGGGAAAGTTGGCAAAAAGCCTACAAAGAAATATACATGTCGATAAATCAGAGTTCTGGGGACAGTAACATTACTAGCTTAAGTCTAGCCTAGGGACGAAACAATAAAACAAAGTGAAGTCATGTCTGTACAAAACTGCTCGTGGGTGCTAATCCGGGGGTGGGGTGTAGAGGTTCATTGACGCTCTAGGCCGTCGCCTGTTTCTCCTAATGGTGTGGTCGTATACTAAGAGCTTTTGAAGCTCTTCATTGTCTATGAAAGGGATTTTGGCATAGAAATCATGTGCCAGTTTTCCCATAATTTCCGTCAATGGTGGTATATCATATGACTCACGAATATCACGGATCCTGATGAACCAGGGTGCCCTGGCTATATTATGTTTGATAAAGAAGGAGTGAATCCTTTCGAGTTCCGCCAATCTGGTTTTGCACGCGGAGGCCCATATCGGAGCTGCATAGGTTATAATAGGTCTAATCATGGTTTTAAGAATTAAGATTTTATTATTGATATTAAGTGGGGACCTTTTGTTGGTTAGGGGGGTAAGGGATGCTTGGGCACTTTTAACCTTGCCTTTGATGTAGTCAACATGGGATTTCCATATCTGGGCCGTATAAACAAGTTGCTCCAAACATATATTATTCTAAACAAGGGATTTCAAAATTTAAATTTGTTCTCTAATTTATTTACAATTTAGGAGTAACATTTACTAATTTTAAAAATAGGTAATGAATGATATTGGTAACGATTCCATGAAAACTAAATGATGCTGCAGTTTCGATATTTATCTGCCAATTTATTCCTGTGTATTTAAATAAAAATTAATAAGATTTTAAAAAATGGGGGCGAGGAGGAGTTTTGAATTTTTTGGGGGGAACGGGGAGCTGAACCCCTCCCATGAAAAATCTATATCTACGTGCCTGAAAAGGAGTTCATACTTTAAACATATTAGCAAATTTTTTGCACGATGCTGCTTTCTTCCAATAGTTTATGTTTTGATGACGGCATACAGTGAAAATGACAAGTCAGATAAGCTTTAGCAAGCACATGCAATACTGGAGTGATTTTCAAATTCAAATGGCAAGCGAGAGACATACAACCTCTCAGAAAACTGATTTTTGAGAAGGGGAAAAAATTCCATCGCCATTGTGAGGGAGCGTAGAGGATCACAATTAGGAGCGTTATATTTTTGACAGGAGTCATTTACAATCTTTTCTTAAAGCACGTAGAGGATGAACGGGTCTTTTCTGGGAAAATACCTTACTTCAAAGTAAGCAATTTCTGAATTGATGCACTGCGAATTCCAGCTCAACTGCCGCCGCATTTCAAGTGTTAAGAAAAGTAACCCTTTACATGTACAAACAACCAAAACAATTATATAGACCTACTACACCTTCGCCCCCCCCCCCACGTAAAGTCGAATTTTCTGTCTTGAAGGTTGTTGAAATCAGAGAAAAAAATCTTCGTTTTTTTTTAACTTGTTATTTAAAAAAAAAAAAAAATTTGACTTTAAACTTGGTTATGGGGGAGGGGGGGGGGTTAATCCAAGGTAACCCAATGCTGGGTGCCCGGATATATAACAGACAGATAACCGATTATTTTTTGCAGATTTTTCCTAAGTGGATTTTTCTCTATCCAACAAAAAAGGAATTTTCGAAATCGGACAAATTTTTTTTTCAAACGGTCCAGTAAATTGAGAATTCCGGATAGTTAAATGCCGTATAACCGGATATTTTTTCAAATTGCTCCCAAGTGCTCCCATACATAAAAAAAAATACATAACAGTCGAATCTATAACCTCTCGACTTGGCGCGTGATTTGGTCGTTTTAATTACTATCACTTTCTGGCGGTTTTATTTTTGAGTTTTCGTTTGCGCGCTGTTCAGTCGGTTAAAAATCACAGGAACTTGTGTGCAGGAAATCAGAACTGCTAGTAAGATTTCCATGTTACTACGTTTTATCAAGCTCCTACACTAGCAAATGAACAATTAAAAGAACCGATGTTTGGAAGTGAAGAAACATCAGTGCGTGCGGTGAAGTGAAGCACGTGAAAAAACCTTTTCGAAATGGATTTTTGAGTTTACTTTCGAATTATGATGTTATATTCTTTAATTTGCTTTTGGTAAAGCCTGCCTTTACTCCATTTAACCAGAAATGTAAGTATTCTTTTCTCAGTGGAATTCGAAAACTGTATCTTTAAATATATTTCTTCTTCTTCTTCTTCTTTTTTTTTTTTTTTATGGAAGTTTTTAAAAAACTCTTTCTGGATTCTATTGCGACAAAAACACCAACATCCTATTCCCCAAACATTTCTAAACAAAGTCAGTAAATTTCATGATTATCCAATAGTTACTTTTTTTAGAAGTGATTCAAAATATAGATGAGGAAAGAGCTAAGTCACCTTTTGTCATCGGCAGTTATTATTATTTTTTTTAGAGAGATAATTCTGACGGAAGGTTTTCAAACATTTAATTCCGATGGAGGGTTTAAACGAGACCAGAACGAAATCATGATGACAGAACTTTGACATGTTTTGCATTTTAGAATTTTTTTTTTTTTATCTTCCTTCTATGAGTGTTTCACAGGGTATTTCTTTGTTGACAATACATTTAAAAATGTATTAAAAAGTTTACCATATAACAACTCTTTTTCTACTCTTTCTAATATAGCGATTTCTTTGTATACTTTTGGTATCAATGTTGAAGAAAATTGAAATTTGCTGTGGAAAGTTTCAATTTTGGACTGGAATCTGGACTTGCTTTCGCACGAAGAGCTGAGATATTTATGAATATCCGTGATGATTTGAAATCCGGAATCGCCATAAGTTCTGATTATTCCGGATTTGAAACTTCCTAATGTAGGTATTTCTTGGTGGTATTTTACCAAAGTCAAAAATGGTATTATAAAGAAATATTTGCAATTCAGAATAAATAAACTAATTATATTGTGAATTTCAGAGACCTTGCAATTTATTATTCTTTTGAGAATGTGTACCATGTCCTTAATAATTGTATTCCCTACAATTTTGTCTGTCCTTCAATATCTATAATTTTTATTAATACAGATTGTCACAAAAGATGGAATTAGGCACTGATCGTCGCCCTTCCCGACGTCGCACAAGCATCAATGTGGCTGCATTGCTGTATCCCAGTTTAACATCTAGTAGACTTGCTGACCCTAAAATGAAAGTAAGTAATATTTAATCATTTAAGTTATGGTTAAAGACCCTTGGTGGTCTTAGAATATATATTAATGTATTTTAATTTAAAATTCTATACATAGCAACTTTTTAGTATATATAGTACTGGATTGATAACTTTTTATTACAGTTTAATGACAATTTTACATAAGAGTATTTAATGTTTTTTTTTCCCTTATAGGCATTTCACAAACTTGATCATGGTGTTGTTACTGACGAGCATAGAAAATTGTTTAATATTATAGCTTATCAATTTGATTTGACTGAAGATGAAGTAGAGAACTGTGCTCTTTGTAGTCC
Organism: Troglohyphantes excavatus; assembly: GCA_963932185.1. Lineage (NCBI taxonomy): Eukaryota > Metazoa > Arthropoda > Arachnida > Araneae > Linyphiidae > Troglohyphantes > Troglohyphantes excavatus. The sequence continues at coordinate 46,565,200 of OZ010666.1, forward strand.
AAAAGTAAGTTGAAATGACCAGATGTTTCAATGAATTAAGTTCTTCATAAAAGTGCTTATATGGCTAACATAAAACTCAAATTAAACACATATAGTTAATGGGAAATGTTCTTTCCTTATAACATTATTCACTTTTCAATTAGCGTTAGTGTACTTTCTTCACTCTCATACCAGCATTTGTTAGGGTTTTGAACTGGTAATTTTATTTATCTTACCATATTAAAATGTACTTGGATTTTTTAATATTGTTTTGATTAAAGATTAAGCACCTGGTTGTTTAACAATTTTTGATCAACTGCAATAATTATTGTCTGTCATTAAAATTAAAGGTTCTTTTTGAACCCATAATACTCGGTAGACTTCGCTGCAAAAAAAAACTTATTTTGTATTAATGGTATAGAAATCGAAAGGCTCTGCTATGAAGAAATTTCTGTTATGTCTGTTATATATAAATGAATGAATAATTTTTATAATGTAAAATTAGTATTCCGAATTCCTTACTTTTGGAGATCATTACAAGCATTTGAAAATACATTTGTGACATAGGAGTGTGGTTGGAGCCATTTGGAAAGTTCGTTAAAACCGAGGGATCGTTATACCAAGGTTTGACTATATAAGTATAATTTAGTTGTCAATTATATGAATAATGCTTGTAAATATTATTAATACATGGCTTTTACTAAATCTTTTTCTTTTACACATACACTAATTGAGCTAACTAGTTTCAAATATATATATCTGTACATCACATTTTTAAGTTTTGTTATTTTATAATATGTTTCACCTCCCTTTTTGAAACTGTGAATTGATATTCTTTAAATCAATCTGTAAAAAGTAAAGTTCCCTATAACAATGGCTTTTATCGCTTTGTAGCATATATAGTGTTTGTTGAATTTATACTCTGTGTTCAATGTTTTAATAAATAGAAATTATAACTAATGTAACATTTGCTTGTAAAAAAAAATATAAATTAATTTATATTCTAAACATTTTAGGGGCCTGAGTTGTTAAAAGTATTTGATTCATCAAAGAGTGCAGTTTTGTTGTTTTTCTATCAAAAAGAAAAACCATTTATTGTAGGTATGCACATGAACTTTTTATAGAAATGTTCGTAATATATTACCTAGAATTTAAAAAACTGTTAATCATTTTAAGTCAATGTTTAAGATATTTTATTGCTATTATCAAAATTATCATTAAACCAGATAAAATTTTAAAATCTGGCAAACAGTTCCACATGATAAATGCATCGAAAATAATAGTCATCCATTTTCAAGAACATAAATTTTATCTTTTTTTTTTTTTAAACATACTCCTAGACATTTTATATATATGTTTATGAGTTGTGTTAGGTCTACTTAAATTTTCCTATTTTTAATAAAGTTTAAAGCACCTAATATTGTGGTTCCAAATTTTTTTAATAAATTTATCAAAAGCAACAGATAATACATAATCTGCCCGCTCCAGAAATTTACAAAAAAATAAAATGTACCCACATGTTTACTTAATTGAAATATCCATGTTCATTAACATAATTAAAAAAAACAAGTATTTTTCTGATTAGAAAGTCCAACTGGAGAAAAAGTGAACCTGAATTTAATTCTTACTGATGGAAATGACCAAGAAATAAATGGCGATTGTTACTACTTCATGAGAAATGAGAAAACTGATGTAAGTTTTTCTTCTGAATCTTTATTATTTAGGGAAGTTAATTATATTTAAAATAAATTTCTTTTGTATGATATAAGTTTTACAAATTTTCTCAAAGCAATTTGAGATATATTTTTCAAATAAATTTTTTTACTTATAATTTTTTTTCTTCTAAAACTTTTGAAATGATTTTGTATATAGGAATAACCCAACTGCAAAAAGTTATTAAAAATAATTTGGTATCAATGGGTACCATACCTTATTACTTAGGCTTCAATATTATTAAATGTAATAAAGGCACAAAAACCAGTATTTACTATCAAAACTATAAAAAAAATCAAAATTAGCTATATCCACAATGTCTACAGACCCAAAAGCTGTTATATCCACTGAAGTCTATGAAATATGGTGAATTGCGTGAATCCTAAACTAATGAACTAATTATGTGATGAGTTAGACACTTTTTATTTCTGTGGTAGTCACTCATTTTCGTTCACTGATTAGGATTTTTTTTTTTTTAATTTCTAAAAGCGAGACTATAATTTTTTAAAAATTCTTTGCAATTTCTCAATACTACATATATTTTTTAGTTTTGATTGGGTTTGTTTTTTATATAATTAGCTAACCAAAATTCCGATTCTAACAAAAATCGATTTTGCAAAGTGCTATTTTTTTCAAAATAGCCCGCTGTCCGTTTGAATTTCAAGCGTTAGTGCTTATATGTATAAATATATGAAGGATTGAAATGCCAATACATAAAGAGTTTGTTTATTAGCAGTCGTCCCACTGACATGTTATCACATTGCGTGATCTTCAGTTTGTATCATTGATTTCCAGTAATTTGTATTTTAACTATACTCTTAAAGTTAGATAAAAAATATATGCCTGTTAAAAGTCCTCCACTGCTGAGAAAATATATGAAAATTTATAATTAGGGATCTATATTGACTGATTTCCTGCAAAGCCAATCCAAATAATATTTTTTAAAAAAATTCTTTAAAAGATAAACAAATCTTGATAATTAAGAAAATATTTTGTGGTCAACCTGATATTCAAAAGTTTTTTACTTCTTGCTTCAACTTATAGATGAGGGACTGGTTGGCTGCCAAGTAGTATAAGTCCAAAGACAGAGTTAAGATGTTTTAAAATTTGCAACGTACCTTGGCTATAAGGTTAAGTGAAATGACATTCAATCTCATTATTAGGAAACCTATTGAACTTGAATAATCTATAACCTCGACTAACCTATTGAACTTAGCTACCCGAGACATCTAGATGCCTAGAAGAGGCAGCCTGCCCATTTATTTATTTTTATATAAAATGGATTTTCTATTTAAATCTGAAAAAATAACTGATGTATTGATTTTTTTTAATAGAAACTACTTATGGGCCGCTTTAAAGCAAATTGTGCTGAAAAAGATTCTATGAGGAGTATTGTATCAGACCCATTACGAAATGTCTACATGCCTCTTATTGCTCATGGATTGGACTTTGAAAAGAATAAAAATGCTCATGAAAATATAAGGACTTGCCAGAATTCATTCAAACATTTCTTAACATATATTGATGGTAAGTAACTCCTTCAGCATATCTGCTATATTTAAATTTTTACTAAATGTAATTAATTCATCTATTTAATTTCATAGTAAAAGGTAAATTCGATAGGTTGATGAGATAAAAAGTACATGACAAAAAAGTTTGAGTTATCTTTGAGTTTAGTTTAGTTATCTTTGAGTTTAACAAATATTTTTAGCATTCTACAATTAAATTGGAACATATGGCTATTTGCAAGTTCCAGTTTTTCTACATTACTTTAAAGTTTCTTACCTACTTTAAAGTTTGGTATCATAAACAGCAAGACCTGTTCTAAGCAACATTCTTTAATTTCTAAATTGTGATTACAAATTTAAAATCAGTAATATCAAAATTTATCGTAATATATAATTTTATTCTTAAGGAAAATTTGACTTTTTTTTAATATTTTTATATTTGTTCCAAAATTTTTTCTGAAAAGAGGTGTTTTTTTTTAAATAGTGTAGAAGGGTTGAAATGGTATCTATATAGCTACAAGCCTGTCCTCTGAAAAAAAATTAACTATATATAACTTGTACTTAATTTAATTGTATATCTGTAACCTTTCACTTCAACTGTGTGCTATTTTTAAAAGCTTTTATAACAATTTAAATTCAAATTAAATAATTTTTTCTCTCTAGTTGTGTGTTCTTTTAATGTGGTATAATGTAGCACATTTGCAATGAATTCTTAAAAGTTAACTTACACACATAAAAGTTAGGAAAAGGTAACTTATATTAAGTCTGTTTTTAATGGACGACTAGAACTACCTACAGTTTTATTGATATCAAATTTGTTAAAAATCTGTTAGTGTACCTTCAATATTTAGGATTAATGTATTATTCTAGCAATTCGCGTATTTATAATTAAAAAATATATAATGAAATTTTATTAATTTTTTTTTTATTATTTATGTTGATTTTTGATTTTTTAAAAAAAATTTAGCTAAATTTACTAATTTACTAAATTTACTACTAATTTATTACTAAATTTATTATTTACTAAATTTATTAATTTTATACTTTAGAATAATGAATTTAAAAAAAAAAATATTTTGTTGAAAAAGCTATTCTAGCTTAATGCTGGTCTAGAATAATCTTTGTCTAATGCATGAAGAATTTAATGCATACAAATGTTGACTTTCGCTCAGCTCAATTTCTGTTAAGGAAACTTTAATAAAATAAAAAGAATTTCAGATTTTCAATACAGATGTGTGATTAACAGTAATAAAGAGTGCTGATAAATTTACCCTGTAATATGAAAGAAAAATTTTATTTTACAAATTAGGTTCAGAATTATAAAATATTTCTATGCTGCTATTAGTATATATATTTATTTATTTTAAAAGTATTATTATTAAAATTAAGTATTATTATTAAAATTAGGTAAATGAATTTTAAATTTAGTGGACTTTTGAATGTTGCATTTTTATAGCCACTGAAGATATGTTCCAGCACATTGTCAGATTTGAAGGCAAAGACAAAATTGATCTATCTAGAGTTGAAAAATCCTATGACATCCAAAAGTTTGTTTTATTTGATGACAAAGTACGTCTTGTAGAAGAAATGATGATTGAATGGATTCAGAAGATTCAAGAGGTATTGTAGAATCTCAGATTAAAATTATAGTTGTAGAATTTTGTCTTAAGTAATATTATATAAAATGTCCAAGTTTTCGCAAGTAATATAAATATCAGATTACATTGAGGTCATTTGTGAATGTTTTCAGTCTAATTACAGATTTCTATATTTTTCCTTTTGTCTAAGACATAACAGGACAAAAAGAAGTAATTAATATACAACCAAAGCAATCTATGCGACTGACAATAAGTCAAAAGGTCACTTAAATAAACAATATCACACAATTGGAAATTTTCATTTCAACTGTACCCTACTATTCGATCAAGTTTGATAAATAGGCATAGTATCTGTGTTCTTATATAAAGAATGCTTCCTGGCAAGTGCTTTCAAGAACTTAAATTTTTAACATAAGCTATTCAATGTCCCAAATTTTATATTCCATGAAGTGTGTCTGTATTATAAATGTAATTTGTAGAACAACTGATTATAAGTATACTAATATGGCATATTTTCTTACATGAAATATTATACTTATTACAAAAACTTTTAGAAAGTGAGAAAACATTGTTCAGTAGTACTCCAATTCAGTAAAACTCCAATTATCCAGATCAATTGGAACCAGATCCCATCCTGATAATTAGATAATTCACAAAAAAGAGTTATTTAGTAAAAAAACAAATTTTGCATTAGTTTGTAATGTAATTTAATGACTTTTAAAAAACAATCAACATCATTCATCGATAAAATACTTTTTAAATGTGGATTTTGCTTATTTTTTCATCTCAAAGCGGTCTAAATAATTGCGATTTTCTCTTCTATTTAAATATGTTTTCTTTTTCGTAAAAGAATTTACCTTTTTTTTCAGGATTTACTGAATATTTTTCTTTGAATTTTTTTAGAAACATTTAATTGTACTTTTAAAGAAAATACATGTTTTATTGAATGTATTTTATTAAAAAAATAAATTATTGTACTTTAAATTTTAATTTAAAAATAATGAATATTTTTATCAACGAATGTGTCAAAGTACATAAAAGTGTTTGAACATTAATCATGCACAGTTTTATATCTCTTCGATAAGTAGTTTAAAAAAAAAATTGCTTAAAATAGTCCCTTTTAATAGTCCTCATGAGTTTCAATGGAGCCTTCCTGTACCCCTTATTAATATATAATAATTTTTATTTTCATGACTACTGATTTACAATTAATGACTATTTTTTATTATTTAACTCTTTGTATTTTAGGCTATAGCTGAAAGTGAAAAAATTCGACTAGAGACCGATGATGTTGGTCCGCTGAAGGAAATTCATTATTGGAGAGATAATTTTTGCAGGATGAGCTCAGTAGCAGAATTTGTGGAAACGAAGAAATTTCAAACTGCCACCAGAATATTAGAAGCTGCACATTCCAGGATTCTTAAAGTAAGAAGATTTAAGCTAGTGATAGTTTTCCCATATTATTGTAAAAATATGTTATTCATGATTTGTTATTGTTACACTGACTAAAATTGTGTTTTAATTTCTCTTTAGTTGCATGTAAGCAAACTATTATCTTGGGTATTACAGTCGAACCTCAAAAACAAACTTGATGGGATATAAAATGCGTTTTTCATTCCTACAAACTACTACAAATTGTCCGTAGTTTCTACTGATTGCGATACCAAATGGAAACCTTATTCAAAACTACAGTTAATGTATATACTCATATAAACCAATAATTTTAATTAAAATATTTCATCAAAAGTAGGGAAAGAGTCAGCTTATGTGACCCATTCAAAATTCAAATGTAAGATGCCTAATTAGGAAAAGATTAATTCAAGCTAAACCGTGTACGGATTATGTTTCCTGATCTGAGCTTGCACATGTGTACCAATTGGCGACCATACTCCACAATCATAACTGAAAATTTTATAGTATTTGTAAAATCAAACTAAATAAAATGTATATATTGTTAAATAAATCATAGATTCGTAGAACCTTTGCAGATATCATTTGTTACTCAAATAAGAATTTTGGATAGAAAACTAAGAAGTTGATAAAAAGTGTAGTGATTGGTTGGAAGTTGTCATAGTACATACACAATTTTAGAGTTACAAAAATTATTTATCAACAGATAATAAATGATGTAATTTGTGGAAATCGTCAATTTGACTTTGCAATTACTCTGATTTTAATGATAGAAAATAATTTATTTTGCTGATTTGTACAGTTACATGCTTGTTTTAGTTTTATTTATGTTTATTAGGTATTTACTTATTATCAGCTAACAAAAATGTCAAGTTTCAAACTAGAAACGTGTTCATCTTATGCTAAGAAATTAGTGTTTTTTTTTTTATTCCAAATAATGATAAATTCTAAAATAAAATATATTTTTATATAACTATTGATGTTTATTATTCTTTTGGTAGAATTGGAAAGAACAGGAAAGAGAACTAAAAGATAAATTAAATGAAGCTCAAGATATTGTAGAATATCTCTCTAAACTTGAAGCTCTCTGCAATAAGTTTTATGAAAATGATATGGTAATAATTTGAATAAAATATATTTTATGTATTTATTTTATTTTTAATTTATAAAAATTTAAACAATCCTGCAAAATATTCTTAAGTCTGATATATACAATAAATATTTTTAACATCCATGAATTACTAAAATAAATAAAAGCTGCATATTTTATATTAGTCGACTATAATCACAATTTAGTAATTATTATTTGTTTTGAAATTTCTCATATTTTTAAACTTAAGAAATTAACTATAATGTTCCTTTCCAGGATGTAATCCAAAAGACTATACCATTTCTAATATCTAAAGTCCAATTGATCCATTTAGCTTCAAGATTTTATTGTACTCCTGAACATATTACATCCTTCTTTAAAAAGGTAAGAGCTTTCTCATTGAATATTTATTGTCTAATTATTCTTCAAAAATTGACCAATAATTCACGGATAAATATATTTCTCAAACATTAAATAATGCGTTTTTTATAATTTGTGTTTTAAATTATTAGGACATTTAAGTATATTCAGATGTAACAAGTGCTTATTAAACATATAAAATGTTTCGTAATATTCTGGAAATTACTTATTTTTTTAGTGCCAGTTAAAACCCAGTATACTTTTGACAATGAATGCCATAAATTATAGACTTGCATAACACACACAAATTTATTACATGCAATATTTAAAATTAATTATTAAGTAATTTATTTTCATTTTACTGGTTAAAATAATTTTTATGTGCATCAAGGTTGTATTACGCAGTTATTTTCTAAATATTTAATGAATTGTTTTACCTTCATTTATAGGTTACTAATCAGATCGTTATTGTGTGTAAAAACTACATTACTGACTCTGGTGAACTTACTTTGTGGAGTTTGTCTCTTGAAGAAGTTGCTAATCGCTTGCAAAAATGCATCAATCTCTATCAAATATATGAAAAAAAACTTGAAGGTTCAAAGAAAGAAGGTCTGTTAAATACCAGAAAGAAGCATTTTGAGTTCTTCAGTGTATCTGTATTGGAGACATTTCATTCATTTCACAAAAGACTTATGACGGTAAGCTATTATTTCCTTTTGTTTTAAAACCAATTAGTTTAGTAATTCGCAAGTGCAAGTATTGTGAATTACTAAATTACTAAACAATTTTATTTCTTTCATAATGTTTAACCTTTAGATGTGAGTGTTTGGTTTTTACCAAGGAATTCTGGTTGAAATATCTGTCCTGTAAAGGTTAATATTTTAAACTGTACATCCAATCAAAAAGGAAACTTGATGAAATTTATTGACATCAGATAATATTTTTCCATTTCAGATAGGGCATATGTTCAGTATTATTGAAGACCTATCCAATCTAAATAAATGCACCATTGAAGGAATTGAAGCATTCTCATCCCAATTCAAATCCATTCTTGATGGTATAAAATCGAAAAGTTATGACCTTCTTGATCATCGAAAAGTAGATTTTGACAATGATTATAAGGATTTTTTGAGACAGATAGGAGAACTAAAAGTATGCTTTCTTCGATATTCTTGTATTTGTTATTCATTAAAAAAATACTCTTGTGTTTTTACATTAAGGTGTCACTATTATAAAATATGATATGGTAATAGCACATAAGTTGTATTTTCTTAGTTAAGACCAAAGTGCCAAAAAATGCTCATGCTCAAAGCTACATTTTTCAATGTTATATGTTCGCAGTTTCCTCCAAAACTTCTGATAAATTTGGATTGAACTTAATATTCAGATAAATAATCTGAATGACATTCAATGTAGTTTAAGTAAAAAATAATTCGCTACATAGACCGTTTATATTGAAATTTTTTGTTTACCTAACTTCTAGGTCTGATTCAATCTATTTTAAGTAATTTTCACTGATCTCGTAAGAAGTTCCTTTAGAAGAAATCTGGACTCTGTTAAGAAGTTCTGAAGTTAAATTGCCAAGGACATTTTAAGTTAGATCGTTACAGAGCTAAAAAATGATGATATCTATCTATATACTTCTTTGCTTGAGCGGCATGTTAAAAAACTAATTAACTAATTTTTGAAATTGTCTTGATTATTGAAAATTTTATTTGTTGATAAACCAACTATCACAAAAATTAATGACTTTATTAGTGCTTCTCTTTATCTTTCATACTACAAAATGCTTTAAAAACATTATTATGTACTGTATTATTATACATGCTATGATAGCAGTATATGGATGAGGGGCTTAAAGTTAAAGCAATTAATAACACTAATGTTAAATACCTTTAGTTGATGTATTTACTTAATTGGCACTGGAATTTTTTTTTAATAAAATTTAGGCCAGAATTTTAGGCTCTGGGATATTTATGGTTAAGCAATTAGTTATTTTTCAAAAGTTTGAGTGATTGAAAGTATTGGAATGTTTTCTAAAAAAAATCAGTTTTAATGAAAAGTTATTCTTTAAATTATTATGTACTCTCGTATCAATTTACATGTAAGATATTTTATGTAACACAAAGGTGTTAAAATTAGTCTTAAGGAAAAAACATTAAAGTATATTTTATAAGTTTTTAATGGTTTACACAAATGTTGTATATTTCTTTCTCGAGTATTTTTAATTGTAAAACTGTGAACTAACTGTTGCTTTAAAAGTAAAATTTATATCTGATGGACATTAAACAAATTAAGTTTATTGTAGTAATTATTTTCTTTTATTTGTTATCTTGAAACTCATTTATTTTTTCTTAGGTAAATCTTCAAAAGTTTATAAATAAGCATTTCGAAAATATCAAACTGGGACTAGTTAACAAGGCAATATTGCTACTCCAACGGTATGTGAAATTTCCAGACTATGTGCAATCATACAAACCTATAATTAACATATAATTTATATATATCACATGGGTGCAGATGGGTGTGTCCGAATGAGGTTCAGGGAAAATTTGAGATGCCTGCTGAAATTTTTATTAAGAATGAAAAATGAAAATTACAACAAAGAAATCTATTTATGTTTTTTTTCACATATCTTTATACCTATAAATTAGAATTGAAATTAGAATTTTAGAAATTATATTTCATTACCCTATTTTATTAAAGCTCAAAATTCTGTATTTCCACCCACGTTAGTGTGACCATTTTTTTTTATATAGAAAAACATTATTAACCCTTACAATATTTATTGGGGAAATTTATGGTTGGAAAAAGTGTGTTCGGGGAAAATTTTAAGGACTTTAAAATTTTCTGCACCCTTGATTGATCATAGTTATTGAATTATGATTCTCATAAAAGTTTTATACTATTTATCATATTAAAAAGTTGTGCATATAAGTATTTTATTTCCCTTTTATTGTTGAATAAGTTCACACAATATTAACTGAGCTTCTTTGCGGTTAGAACAATTACATAAATACTAAATAGGTTATACAAATAAATTTCCATTCCTAATATATTTATATTTTTTATGACGATAAATATTCTTTTAATATTGAGACATTTCGTTTCCAATTGACACATTGTTAAACTTTTATATTTTATTGGTAAATCTGTTTCTAAAATATTTTTGTTTCACTCTTTGTGTTTAATTTAATACTGATTTATACTTTCTTTTATTTCTTATAGATTTCAAGGTCTATACATTTCTAGTTTGGATACAAATTGTCAGTACATTAGCCTTTTTGATTTTTTTGAACAAGAAATGGATCAGATAAAAAGGGTGTGTTGCTGATTTTTTCCCTTTAATCATAATTAGTGTATATGTTAAATTTTTGTGAATATACATCATTTAATTTATTTTTCTAGATGTACAATACCAAACAACCTCCAGTTCTTACCCCTCCATTTTCTGAAAAAATATCTTGGGCAAACTCATTGTTCAAAAGAATTGAAGGCCCAATGAATTCTCTAAAGGTATTTAGGAAAATGTTTGCAGTTGTGTTAAGTTATTATATATATGGTAATTTTCGTTAACTTGTTCGCCTACAACATAGAAGTGGTATCAATAAAGTAAATATCTCAATTTAGACACATTGTTAATTTTTGCCGATGTGAGAGCCTGCGTGGCTTAAGTAATTCGACTACAAACATAGCACCGGAAGGAGCTGGCTTAAGCAACAATGCGGAATGTAAGAAAATTTGGCACATGCATAATTGCATAATAGAATTCTTGATTGTTATTTTTTAAATTTAGACCACTTTTCAGAAGAAGGCCATTCTAAGGAGTTGTACATCGTACATTAGAAATTTCGATAACCATAATAACTATGCAGTTTATAGTGTAGAATCGGTGTTAAATTATATTCATCACAGCAAAATGCATATAAATTTGGCCATTCATGCCATAGATTTTGAAGGAAATAATATTCATTAAAAATTTATAATATTTTAGTCAATGAACTTTTTAAAGATAAACTGATAAAAAGTGACTATTGAAACTAAAGCTGAGTTTTTAACAATTTAATAATAAAAAAGAAAAAACAGTCTAATAGTATATTTAAAAAAGTTCTTAAACATGTTGATTCTTTAATTCATTATAAACGTGTAGATTCTTTAATTCATTATAAATGTGTAGATTCTTTAATTCATTATAAACGTGTAGATTCTTTAATTCATTATAAACGTGTAGATTCTTTAATTCATTATAAACGTGTAGATTCTTTAATTCATTATAAACGTGTAGATTCTTTAATTCATTATAAACGTGTAGATTCTTTAATTCATTATAATTAAAAATAGTTTTCAGAGTTGTAAGCTTATCTAAACCTTGAAAATTAATGCTATTATTTTTAATGAATATAGGTTTTAACTTCAATATGGAATAATGTACTTTTAATTTAGTTTTGTCTATTTTTCATTAAATATCATGTTATACTTAACTTTTACCACTTTCCATTCTTTCTTGACTATATAAAAGTATGTTTGTAATAACCATTCCAATAAATAATGCCCTTTTCCAAAATCTCAGATGCAATTTCCTTCAATTATAAATATTTATACAGACAAAAATTGGATTTGATATATTACTCTACAAATAAAAAAAATTTAGTCTAAAAAAGTATAACCAAATTATTTTGAAATTATGTCGACTTAAATTGTTAAGGGCATTTCTTTAATAATTAATTTAGACTTGGTAACTTCATATTTTCACAAGTCTTTATTTTTTCTCAGCCCCACACAAATTTATTGCCTGAACAAACTGCTGATAGGGTTATCCAAACCTATAATCAATTAGCTGATAATCTGACAAAATATGCCAGTCTTCAATCGAAAGCTTATCGCCTAAATATAAATGAATATGTTACTAAAGGTAATGTTAAAATTCATTATGTGATTCATAGATATTATAATTAAGTTTTCTAACTCAAATTTCTAAAACTCAAATTCTTAACACATTATAAATCTTCATTGACCATATGGTATTGATGGGGTTGCACAGAGCTGAGTAATATACACAAAGATTATTTGTACTTTCACTCAAATAAAATCTCAAAAGGAACTCATAAGTGAAGCATGAATCATTGCAATAATTATAATATGCTATGTCAGTCAATTTTTAGATTTTATTACTTGAGATCTTTTGAAAGTATTTACATTATGTTTTTATATTGCAAGTAAGATTACACAACATGGCTTTAAAATGTTAATCACCATTCACAAGATGTAGATCTTTTATACAAATAATATTTGTTTGGATTGTACGTAAAGTTCTGTAAATGTAGTTATGGAACTATGTCTTTTGTACAATGTGTAATTCCTAGAAGAGTTACAACTTAACATAACAAGCAAGTTTTTTTTATTGAAGTTATATTGATTCACTATTTCAAGTGATATAATGATAAAAAGTATTTCCTATATCATACAAATTTTGTTTTACTGTCATATGCAAATTTTGAGTGTTGTACTTTTTTATTTGTAATGAATGTCTGTTTAATGTACGAGTTTTAGGCATGTTATACAGTATTGTTTCGTTAGCCTATAATTATGCAAATTTCGAGAAATTTTGTTTTTTACTTTATAGAAATTTACTATTTTGACTACCTAAAGAGCCCCAATTACCATCCAACAAAACTCTTCCAAAAACAATTCTTAAAATGACATGTTTTTTTTAATCACCATATGAATTTGTACTAATAACTTGAGAATAAAAATGTAATAAGGTAAATGCACCAGTCACTTGGGAAAAAATATTTAAAACTTCGAGCTTAACATTATGTTTTTTAAAAGTCCCTTAAATCAATGTCACGCGAAAGCTTTTAAAATTTAGGTAAATTTAGTTTTACAGTGTAATGTGAGTTCAGTGGACACAGGGATTTTCTGTTTGGCACTGGTTGGAAATTGGCACATTCATCCTAATTGAACAGTTACCTAGTATTTTTATTTTTAGATTGAAAAAATAGTTTTTTTCTCTCCCCATTTTTACAAAAATGTAACTATAGGCTTTTGTAAATAGTTTATGTAAATTTATAAGATTTTTTTTTGTGTGGATACTTGACAAATATCTGATTCAGTTCTAAAATTTAATATATATATATATATATATATTTGTTGTCTTTTATTTTTGTTTGTTTTTACTTTTTCATGCTGATTATTTCTATATGTACAACATAAAAACACACAAAAAGAATGAAATATATGAGATACAAAAACCATAATAAAGGACAATGTTACTGCTTATTTCTTCAAGGGGCAAAGACAGTGACAGAGTCGAAATAGCACGTTTTTCATTACCGGTTACAAAATAAATATAAAATGCATGCTACAAAATGTGCAGCGAAAAAATATATATTATAAAAATATATATAATATATATAGAAAAAATATATATAATATATATAGAAAAAATATATATAATATATATAGAAAAAATATATATAATATATATAGAAAAAATATATATAATATATATAGAAAAAATATATATTATAAATATATATAATATATATAGAAAAAATATATATTATAAATATATATAATATATATAGAAAAAATATATATAATATATATAGAAAAAATATATATTATAAATATATATATATAAATATATTCATGGTCAAAAACCAAGTAAAAAAATTAATTCAAGGATTCAAAACACATTTACCATACCAAAAATACTAAAAGAAACTTAATGAAATTCTAAAAAAATTATAGTGCAGTGCCAAAGCAGACAGTTAAAGAACAGATGAAAGACAAATAATTTTTGGGTATATATATAAATTTAAGAGTGCGACAGCAAATGTGTCTTTTTATTGATCTTTTTGTCCTTTATTTTGATTTGTTCTTGTGTTTATTTATATATATATGTACATACTTTTCAATTCAATTCTCCAATTGACCCCTAATAATGTATACTTTTCTACTAAAGCCAGGAAAGTTATCTTTGGTGCAGTTAAATAGATGATATTTTGTGTATTATGCTTAATTTTAAAATATGTCTTGCTTTTCTGGAATTTTAGAACTACGGAAGACAATCCTCATACAAATAAGTGAAGATGGTCCTGTAGAATGGAAAGTTAACTTTACCAAAACTTTGTACATGATGATTAATGATTCTCGATCTATTCTGGCACTTAACATCAATATACCGAAACAAGCAAAGTTCTTATTAGATAACTATGACAAAGTAATGAGCTCAAAAGTAAAAATGCAGGTATATTAAAACATTTTTAACTAAATTTTAATAAAAAAGTTCTAATATGTTTACTACTATAAGAAATATATATTGCATTATCATTAAATAAAAATAAGCTTGAAGTGTTTGAATATAGTTATTCTTAGAATTCAATTTGCTTGCCAGACTTCTCTAATCTAAGTGTAAAAACTGTAGCTCATTTTGATTTTGGAACTATACCCTCTTCAAAGTTGAAGTAAATGTTTTTTGTAAAAAAAAAAAATACTAAGGTAAAATAGCAAATAAGCTTATCTTATTAAGCTAGTAAAGCAAATAAAGCATTTTGATGTATTGTGTTAATAAAGAAGTAGATGTATTGTAAATGAATTTTGTCTAAATCTCATAATTTGTATATCAAAATATTTGAAAAGATACTTTTAGTTTGAACTCTAATTTATTAATAATTTCATAAAAAATGAAAATATTTTAATAATAATAATTAAAACAAATGTTCAAATTTTTTTTTATTATAGGGGAAAAATATTCAATTCATAGAATTTCTAGATAACATTTTTAACTTAATTTTTATCTATTCACAAGTTGGAGGAAATGAAAGGCATTGATGTTGCTTTTTTTAAAGTATTTGCCAGTTACTTATAGATTTCTTGAACTCGTTTATTCATGTATTAAAGGCACTTTTTAGTTTTTTTTAATTAGTTATTTATTAGCACCTATTCAAATATTTAGTCAACTAAAAAGCATCCTTTTAGAAGTGCATAGATACAAGAATTATGCAGTAACACAAGAAATTTACATAATTTTAAGAAATTCAGTATTAGAATTTTAAAATAAAATGTTTCTAATTAAAAATTTAGTATGAATGGTAATTAAGAACAGACAAGTTTTATATTATATTTTTTATTATCATTAATTTTTTAAAAATATCTTTAGCCTGTCTGCAAGTATTAACAGATTTTTTATAGAGGAGGGTTTCTGAATATTTGATACTAAAAGTAAGCAAATAAAGCTTAATAAGAAAATGAGCTTAATGACGAATTTTAGTCACCCTTCTGTAAAAACAACTGTACAAAACTTGCTGAAATCCCTCTTATAACGATTTTAAAAATAGCATATACTTGCAAACATATAAGCCTTTTTTTAAGTACAATGTGCTAAAAGTTCTACACCCATCCTTATAGTATAATTTCTATTAGCTAGTTTCATTACAGAAATGAAAAATAAACAATGCACCACGTCCTTTATCAAATATTATTTTTCAGGAAAAAAGTTGAAAGCTACATACAAAAATTTTCTTGCAGTAGGTTAGTCACAATAAAGGCTACTATATCAATGTTTTTGCTGCATCAGTATTCTTCAATTCCCTTCTCAATCTATACTTTTGATAACAAATTTATGTATTGTGCATATTTAAAAAGCAAATGATATATATTTAAATTTTCTTTTTTTAGGAGTTACTGCGGGATTTTAAAACACTGAAGTCTAGAATTACTCCCATCTTAGCACCTCTTATTTCTCCCATTGTTAAGAGAGTAAGTTTATTATTTTTATTAATTAAAATTATCTAATTATGAAATCCATTCTGATTGTAAAACATTTTACTGTAGGTTGAAGCTGCTTTGAAACCAGGTGGGACCCATGTTTTATGGTTGTCTGGAAATATGAAAACCTATTTACTGAATGTGAAGAAAACTTTAAAAAATCTGGAATATGTGGTTTGGAGGGTATATATATATTTTTATAAATACTAATTCTTTCAGTAATTATACTTAATTTTGAGATAATTAGGTAAAGATGTGTTAATTTATAGATTTTTCTAATATGCGTCATTTTATTTAGGCAACTGATACTATATCTACAAGAATTGAAAACTTCTTGCAAGATATTAAGAAGAGTTCACTTTTTAATCTTCCTAATCAACCTTATAATCCAGAGGATTTTCCCAATTATGTAGAAGTATGTATCTTTCTTATTTAAAAACATATATATATTTTTTACTCTTATAAAAATTCATTCTTATAAGCAATAGAATTACAGGGAGTCTGACTTTAATTGATCATCTCTCGAAAACAAACTAATTATCTGATTTGATTTTTGTTTAAACATAACTTTTTTTTGTGTATTAATTATAAAATAAGTTATGACTATGAAAAAGTTTCCTGTGTTTTACCACAATTTGAATTTTGTTTGCAATACTATATGTATCTAATGAGCCAACATTAACAGAATTTTTTTAATAGATTAAAATAGTTGTCAAAAGAAGGTTTTCCATTTAGCTTACCTATCAGTTTATGTCGATATTTTCAAAAGAGTTGAGTTATTACATGTTCCTTATCTTATTTCTCATTCTTTAGTGCAACTTTTTTTATGTTTATTCCAACACATTTACTTTACTTTCAAGAATCATAAGTGTCTTGCAGCTTAGCCAATTTAGCTCTTGTGCCATTAAACAGCAACCAACCCAACAAAACTTTTTAATGTCTGCACCCATTTTTTCTGGTTATTTTAGTGATAAAGGAATAACCCATGGTTATCTCATTATATAGATTTTCAATAAAAATCTAAATTTTTTCCAGAAAAATTGAAAGTTTAAAAAAAAAATTATGTTTTGTTATTTAATTAGGACATTGGATTATTTTTTTTATATAGGGTTTCATGTTTTAAGTAAGCAATAAAATTGCCAATACTCTGTCTGTGCTATAATAGTGTTGTATAAAATAGATTAAAAAAAAAAGCTAATATAATTGTAATCATTACAGATTTATAATTCACACATGAAATAACTGAATTATGAAATAACCAAACTTTTACTGGATAAACTTGCTAACCTCTCGCAGGTTTTTTTTTTCAAATAATATTTTGATATGCTTTTTTAATTGTTTTTTTTTTAATTTAGGGTATCTGTAATACTAGTGAAGAGTCATTGTTCCCCATCTGTGTTTGTTATGACCAAGTCGTAGATGAATTAGTATTTATTCTTACTGAAGAAGGACAATCGGCTTTTAAAGAAATTAGAAATGTTGATGTGTTCGGTGGAAACACATCAACTAATCAGGGTTTGTAGTATCTTAACATATCATATTTGTGAAATTTTTTTTAGCATTTTTTGTAAAATGAAGTATTTTTATAACTTATATATATATAAAAATGATATCTTTGATGAAAATGCTTTTTATATAAAATTTATTTATTATAATATTGTCATTCAGCAGTATTACAATTTTAACAATATTTTGTTTAAAACTTAATACTATTTATTTTATAAATGACCAGGAACATTAATAGTATTACTGTGAATACTGCTTGTTAAATTTAAAACATAAACTTTACTTTTACCAATAATTTATTTAAATTGAGCGTAAAAGGTAAATTTTTTAATATTAAATTTAACAACATTTTAATGTGAAAAAACTATAAAATATTTTTCTTTAAACAGCAATGCATTTTATAAGATACCTTTTTTAAATAACTTTTCTTTCTAGATATATATATATATTTACTTGGTATTTTAAAATTTGTTTTCCTAATGTTTATTTATTTAAAATCAAGTACAAAAGCTTTCGGTATTGAATTTAATAAACTCTGTTATATGAGAGACTGTATGTGCTTTTACTCAATGAATGTATTTTCTATTTTTATATAATACCAGACATTAATATTTTTTAAAGCAGTTTTTGACATTGACTCTGAAGCAAAATTCAAATTGAAAGGAGAAGCTGAAAATTTAATTCAACATCTTGATGGCCTATTGGCTAAGGCCATAGGGAAATGCTCATATCATTCTTTAGATGACTTGGCCTCTGTTTTCCGATACTTTGGGTAATTTTCTTTTTTATTTCATTACAATCAACAAGAGGCAAATTAATTTCATTAATATATATGTCAGATAAAATTCAGTGTTTGACATAATGTTAACAAATATATATATTTTTTGTTTTGAAAGTATTTATTAAAAGCAATGTTTTTTAAAAAAGTATATGTTTCAATTACAAATTTTAAAAACTTAATTTCTTTTAACTTTTTTTTTTACAAAATTAAAAATATTTGGACAAAATATGTCCTAAATGTTAGATTTGCAATAATTGATTCCAAACCTTTCCTTTTTAGCTATGCTAAGGATCACAATTGCTAAACTGCTTATATTGATATTTGCTCTTTTAAGGAAAATTACACCAGTATTGAAAGAGAAGAACGACTCAGAAATAGAAGGGTCCCATGCTCTTTTCTTGACTTATCTGATTGTTCAAGAAGATACTGTTGTTAGTAATAATTTTATATTTACAAATGTTTGTACTTCTGTAACAATTTTGAAATTGCTCCAATTTCTTATTTTATAGTTTATTATTTATTACTTTTATTATAAAATCTACTAAATATATTATTCAGAAAGAAATTAGTGTTTGTCTTCAAATAAATAACTACTTACTATCAACTAAAATATATTCTTTAAAACTGTTGTTAATTTTTTTTATATAATTTTAGTCATGTTTTTTCTTTTGTTACTTAATTAGTTTACATAAAAGGGTACATGTTAAGGGCCTTGTTTAAAAAATATTTTTTGACCAAATATTCATTTTTTATTTGTAAAGTATAACATTTTTCTTTTAGTCTATTAATCCAAGCATGAACACATTACAAAAGTCCCTGGATGATGGAGTACAGGTTATTCAAAAGGCAATTAATAATCTTGCAAGAAGAATAGAGGAAGAAAAAGGTAATTTAACTATTGTTATCCCTTATTTTTTTTATAAGATTACTAATACATAAGTCATACAATATTTTGTAACTAAACAAATTAGAACACTTAGATTAAACAGTTGATAGCATGTCTTGAGTTCTTCTATTTCAATTAAAATAGATGAATTATTTTTTACTTTGAAACACTTAATAACATTCAAAAGGAGCTTAAACTTTTATACACAAGGATGGTAAAACTTTGTGCTGAAAACTAAAACCTGAACAACAGTGTACATAAGGCCAGTGTAGTTGGAAACAGGATCGTTGAGTTTCATAAAGCTAAAGGACATAAAAGTGGTATAAAGAGCGACATACCAAATGAAACAGAAAGTAGGAGGTGGTTGGGCAACGGAGTGTTAAGGATCCATGAACCTAAAGGTTTAGAAACGAAAAAGAATTTAACTTTCCTGAACTCTTAAGTGCCTTTCCAATTTATTTATTCTCCATTGTTGTTCAGGTGTCGGAACCTTTTATATCCAATACACTTAAATGTTTTCGAATATATATATACCTATACATAAATGCAATTAAAACTTATATTTTTTTAGATAAGAAGCCCAAACCATCTCTACAAAGAATGGAACCTCTACAAGAATCATCTTCTATAATTATGACATTTCATAAAAGAATTATCAGTCTTTCTGAGACACAACGGCTTATCTCTTTTTTGGACACAGCAGTAAAAAGTGTTCAGCCTGAAGTTTCAAAAATATGCGAGATATTTTTTAAATATAAAGATGTATGGGCTCAAGATAAAGACAAACAAATACTGGTAAATATTTTCATGTTATAATTGGATAAATTGTGTTGAATGCCTTCATATACTTTTGATTGAATAAATCTTGTTACTTTTTTTAATGAGGGTGTTAAAATTGTATTTTTATGACTGTGTCAAGTAGCAATGTTATAAGTTGAATAAAAAAAGGGAGGAAGCGAGAACTATAATATTAATCATTATTTATTGTAAGATTTAACATAACTAGTGATCATATAGTAATTAAATTTAGACAGGCAGAAAAACAAACACCTAAAAAGGCAAATAATTAATGAAATAAATTAAGGGAATGGAATTTAGAAAATGAGCTGGGTTTATTAACAACAAAGGACTGAAACTACAACCAAAAGTTATCAATCTCTGAAAAATTACAAAAGGTAAACAAAGAATCCCTTAAGGTAATTAAATCATACTGGATAGCAAAATACAGCTAGAAAAATTAACTATCCAAGAAAACTAGAGTGACCCCCACAAAATCAGCAAAGAGTTGGGGTAAAATTAAATTTTCTAAATAGTTGAAACAAAAACTTTTAAAATAAAAAAAAGTGAGGGAAGTCATGCAATGAGCTCAGATGTCGCCACGCCGGGCAACAGACTGCATCCCGTGAGGCTCTCATACTAATAACTATGATAGCCCTAGGCGGAAAGTCACTCACATGTGGCACTACTGGTTGAGGCTCATGGTGGATGGGATAGTTATTAATGGAGGGGCGCATTTCTTTGTAGTTGGCACACTGAGCATTGACGTCCAGGTCTCTGTGACTTAGTTCATGATAGAGGAATCTAGCTCGGGTGGACGAATCGATGAGGGTGGTTGCTATCCACTCCTATGTGTCGCTCCGAGGGCTGACCTGCACGTATCTCCTGGGGACTCTAGTGCAATGGGCCACCCTTCTGTGTTGGTCCGGTATTGGCTTTGAGGGCTGGGCAGCAGACAAGACCACACTCAATCTATCTTTTGGAGACTCTAGGGCAGAGGTAAAGACAATGCTTTCTCTCTCTGCGATGAGCACGACACTCGTAGGGACTTCTGGGTGAAGTTAAAGCAGAGCTCTAGAGCCAGCTTGACATAAGAGCTGTCATTTGTAGAAACATTGTTCAAGAAAATCGCCAAGGATAACATGGCGTTAAAACCAAAACACAAGAGTTGGCACGTCTCGAATGTTGACTTCTCAGTTGATTGCGAAAAAAATATATTTTCAAACCTCACATTCCGGTATTTATACCCTCGCTTGTTCAGAAGTTGAAGTGCATAAATCTCCTGTTGAATTTCTCCTTATCACCAAATTTTCTTGTATTTTCCGTACCTCGGCTGTGCTTTTTGTAAGCCACCTTGAAATAGCAAACCAGTAAGCTGAAGGGTTGTTCATCAAGAATTTCATAGGGGAGGAAGCAATAAATCGTAACTAGATATCTTGGTGTCAGCCAGTTCAGCATTCCTTGCTTGAAAATTGCTAAAAAGTGTCAATTTTGGGGCCATTCGGGGTTGTATGTTTATTATCACTCGAAACTATTAAGGGGTTATAAAAAAGGCGCGAGTTTTAGGTTTTATCCCAAAATTCCTGAATTACATATGATTTGGAATGGCAAAGTGGTAATTCACTAACATTCAATTATTACAAAAAAATTCATTTAGTAACAAGTAATTCTAATAAAATCAAAAGATTTTTAAACTAAGAAGTAATAAGATCAAATAGTTATAATTTAAATAATGATTAAATTAATATATGTTTAAATTTTATAATAATTTTAATGTTTCAAGGTATTAAGTTGGGAAAGATGTCTTTTTGAGAAATTTATTACACTTATGAGAAAGTCTTCAGTAAGTGGATATATTTTGTTTTTATAGGAGTTTGTGGAAGAAAACCCATATTGGGATATATATGAATTGAAATGCAAACTTGAGCTCTATAGAAATTTAAAAGATGAAATTTCTCAACTGCCCTTCTCTTACACCATTGCAGGTATCGAGTTGAGAACAGGTAAATTGAAAATTATGTCTAAATGTTTTATGTAATACCACACTCTTCATTTATGTACTGAAAAGTAATTTTCATTATATAAGATTTAAGAAAATTCCTGATATGTATCATTAATATAATATTAATATGCATTTTATGTAAATTCGGATTGCTAAACTTGGTTTTAACTAATTTTGTGATAATAATTTTTTAAAGTAAGTTTAATTATCATTAATTAAAATGTATAGAAAAAAACTTCTAATGCTTAAAATTTGACACCATAATAGCCTATAACCAGTTTTATTAATCAAGCTCCCAAATAAAGAAGTCAGTGCAAATGTTTCTGTTCACTAATTTATAAATAACCAATATATTTCGTACTATACAGACAGGTGTCCGCTTAGTTGGAGATTATCATTGTTTTGGGTTAATATTGTACTTGTTTCTTACTATCATTCTCTTGATATAGTCATTTAAAGTGCAAAAGGTCTATGTCAAAAATTCCATTTCATCTTTTATTTTTGCTATATGTAGCCTTTTGTGATTTTCATTTGGTGACAAAACTCTTATGTCATCAGCTGATCCAATAAAGGATACAACCGAATGTCAAAAGGTTCTATTCTACATTTCATCATATATATATATATATATATATATTTTGCTCTTTTGAAAAATTCAGCTTTTAGATACATAACCTTTAACATTTCGAGCAGTGGCGGCCCGTGGTCGAAAATGTTAGTGCAGCCGAAATCATGTGAGCCCCCCAGTAAAATACTCGGTCCCCTCCCCACACATCCTGCCGATTCACACACGGGCCAATCAATTCACAGAATTCCCAACTACAGCTCGAGTTGAAAAAATCCTTTTGAGCTGCGTTTGTGACGTCACAGGCTCATTTTAGCGTGAAGGGGAATTCATACCACGGTAAGGTTGTCATGGCAACGATGCAGCCGATTTCTGACTTTGCTTTTTGGCTGCAATTTTTAATTGACTGAATTTTTTTCCCCTTCTGAATTGTGCATTACGGCAAAAAGGTTTGCTATTTATCGGAGATTTTGTTTACTACCATAGAAATTTCATTTTCAATTCTAATCTTCATTTAAGAAAATTAGTAAAATATGATATGATGAATTTAGGTGCAGCCCGGCTGTACTTGCTGTAGTGGGCGAGCCGCCACTGATTTCGAGTGACAATATGTAACACTGAATCGGAATTTAAATTCATTTTAAATAACTTTTTTGTTTATAAGGGATTGCTTCATCTAAGCCAATAAATTCAATTGTAAACAAAACAAAGATATTTTAGAAACTTTAAAGACCTGAAAGGCATTAACTTTATTTAAATATAAGAAAAATCCAAGAACAAACAAATGAGGGTATACATTTTTAAGCAAAATTGCAATGCCTTTTATTAGCCACAGGCCTATATTGTCATTGTATCAAGTTTTAAAGCTTTAATAAAAATGATATCGTCAGAAAAAATATATTAAAAATTAGAATGCTGTGTATTTCCATGAGCCATGAAATTTTATTTTGTGTTTTCTGCAAAATCTAGATAGACCATCATCGTTCTTCCCCTACATCCTTCTTATAATAAATCTTTTATAAATTGAAAAATGAAAGTTATTTCAATTCCTATTTCTACTGAAAAAGTATATAATTAATTTATTTAAAGTTGTCCTAAATTGAAAAAAATAAGAAATTCTCAACTTTTTGATTTTTTTTAATTGAAGATGTGTGTGCAAAGATCAGACAGCTCCACTTTTTTTCTGATTTACATTTTTGACTTATTCTTATATATAAAAAAATCATTTATTGATTGGTGCAATAACCAGACAACTCTAAGCAGTGTCTATAGAAATATAATGGAAAAGAAGCCGTACTTTAGTATTGTACGATGCAAGAAACATACATTGTTTTTCATCCTTCCTGAATAATTTTGAAAACCGAATCTGTCTGGTTCTTAAACTCATGTCTTCAATTATGGAATATTAATTCCACTTTTTTATAATGCATTGCACTAGTTTAGACTAATATTAGTATTACTTTTCTTTTCTTAGAAAAAATTGTTAAAACTCTATTGAGCGAAGTTAATCAATGGTTTACATTGTACGGATATTACATTAATAAAAAATACTCCAATATAATGACTGAAATTTATGACTTTATGATGGATAAAAAGAGAATCATCAGTCTGCCTATTGAAGAACTAAAAGATGTCCAGCGGGCAATGAATTGTTTTCAAGATGTTCAAGATAAACTCTTCGAAATTGATGAACAACTTCTTTACCTTCCGGTTTGTGCTTATTGTGTCACACTATACTTTAGAAATTCTGTTTTTTACAATTATGTGTAGTATCGGTCGTCTGATACTACTTTTCCACCTTTATTTTTTCTTCCAACTGGTTAGTTAATTGATAATGCACAAAAATGCTTCCAAACCATCATAAC
The DNA here is from genome assembly GCA_963932185.1 of Troglohyphantes excavatus. Lineage (NCBI taxonomy): Eukaryota > Metazoa > Arthropoda > Arachnida > Araneae > Linyphiidae > Troglohyphantes > Troglohyphantes excavatus. The sequence continues at coordinate 46,590,012 of OZ010666.1, forward strand.
GATTAGTTTTGATCTCTAGTTTCACAATGCGTCAAAACATGACAACTTCAGTGAACATTTATACGTTTAAAAATATATAAAACAGTGTAGGCAAAGTTACCTTGGAAACTCAAGAAAATTTTCATAATTCTCCTCGGAAACTCAAGAAAGTAAATGCTTAGTAATGTCTTTTATGGTATATATAATAAATTATATTTTTATATACCACTATTGTTTTACAAAAAGAGATTTTTTTAAAAATATTGGTAATTTTGGTGTTTGAACAAATATATGCTTTAGCTTTAATTTGAAATAAATATCAAACAGATCGGATAAAGGGGACAGAAGATATTCTACCTCAATGTATCACAGTTTGCCACGATTTTTTTAAAGCTACCTTTCCGTGAGGGCCATCATGACTATTGCTTCATAAATTGACCTAATAAACAAACTATACAAATTTGGTCTGATCCTACAAATTATTTCTCAAAGTTGTCTTGTATACAGACTAATCTATTTTTTTTTTTAATTCTTTGAAAATTGGTTTTTTTGATCATTTTTAAAAATGCAGAAAAGATTATATATTTATTTTCAACACAAGGATACTTACTCACAAGGATACTTCCTCACAAGGATACATACTCACAAGGATACTTTAATAAATCTACTGTATTATATTAATGTTAATGTTGCATATGTAGTTTTGTCATTGAAATAAGAAGTTGTTTCAGATAAAAAGTTGAGCCACTTTTTTTTTCAATATTACTTCAAAAATAAAAAAAAAGTATAAGAATTGAACAATAAATACTTACCTAATAAGATGTCAAAAATTATTATCTATTTTTAGGATGCATATGTCCTGCTGAATAAATTTAAATTGCTTGATGATGTTAATGAAATGGAAAAAGCCAAAAAATTACCAGAGACATTAACCGAATTAGTGAAAGAAACGGTATGTATTTGAAAACTTGTTCCAACTTTAATCACCTTAAATAAACTGTTACATTTAATACTCAACTTTTTCATTTACTCAATTTGTAGAAATTAATTAATACAAAACTTAAAATCAGGTTTGCCAATGTCCCTGGAAAACCTGTAATATGGAAAAATTCTAAATTTTCCCAATTAGTCAGGGACATTTACATTCAGTTAGGACATTCTTACATTTTTTTATGATTGTGTCTCTTATTATATTAATTTAATTATTAATTAAAATTTTCTTTCCATATAAAATTTGAAAAACGTAAATTTCTTGATTTTTTATACTTCGCTTGTCTATTCTTATGTAGGGGCGTTCATTTTTAGGTATTTCAATATAAATTTATGAAAAAATCAGGTATTTTTTATATATTTTTCTCAGTCTGGATTTATTTTTGAAAATCTTCTTAGAAAAATCAAGACATTTTTATCTCAATGTAGACTGACAATCCAGTTAAAATCTATTCTTTGGTTTCTGAGCATTTGATATTTAATTAACATTGAATATTTAAAATGTTTCTATTTTATCCTAGAGAGCAGTGAAAAATGAGCTTGGAGACCAAAAAGAAAAATATTTAGCTATTCTTAAAGATAGTATTGCAACTTTGAAATTGGATGTTGAGGAATTTTCTAACAATTATCAACAAGTAAGACATTTTTTATAAATATTTGAAAACACACTTAATATAAAATTATATATATATTTTTTTTATATTAACTGTAAATCAAAATAAGTTTGAATTAAAGTGGAATTTTTATATATACTTCTATAATTATTGTATATAAAAAATTTAAATTTGTCTTTAAAATAATTATTTAATTATATAAACTATATAACTATAACTATATATTATATAACTATTATTTATGTATTGGTAATTTTTAATGTATAATCTGAGCAATAGTAGATACTAGTATAAGAATTGACAATGAATTCATTTTTTTTCTCAATAACCTATAATATTGAAATTATAAAAACAATTATTTAAATTAACCATCAACATTACATTTTTTTCTTATATTCATATGTTATTTGAATATTCTATATACTATACACATGCATATTTAATTCAGGTTACGTTATTTTAACTTATGGATTTATGATATCCAACCATAAATTTGAGTGGAATATTTTAGATATTTAAATAGTTTGGTGCTATATTTTATAGCATAAATATTTATTTTATTAAATATAAACAATTAATATATAAATATTTTAACAGTATCATTTGTATAATAGTTTTTTAAATTTAATATTCATATGTGTTTAAAGTATTCATATTAATATTTTTTTATACCATCAAAACTTCCATTTAATTGTAATTTGTTTTTAGTCTGGTCCTATGGTTGCTGGCATTACACCTGAAGAAGCAAGTAAAAGAGTTGATATTTTTGATGTGAGTAAAAAATTATTTCTGGTTTTAATAATTTTTGTATTAACACATTGACTGCTGTTAAGAATCATCAGTGACCAGCAAAGTAGACTTATCTTTGAGATATTGTTCAGTGATGCTAGCCACGCTTTCTGTGTAACTCACTACGTAAAGCAACCGACATGGTTCTTATGCATTTTGCTATGATTTGGCTATTTAAAGTAACATAATATATGCTCATTTGGTGATGAATGAGGTGACCACAATAAAAAAAAACTTAAATTTTTATTTAAAAAAAAAATATATCCAAAATATAAAAAAAATTATATCTTTATATATAATTACAAACTAAACCACAAAAAACTATTATTTTCTAACCTTTCTATGAACATTTCATATTATGCAATGTACAATTCAGTGAGCTGCAGGTTTATACTGTTTATTTTAGTTTATTGTATGTGATAAAAATTTCTTTATATTCGTAGCAACGTGGACAACATGATTTTTTTAATGAGACTTTGTTGATAATTGTATGGTTTTTCTTGATGTATAAATTTAGTTGATGATTTCAAATGTATGTTTTTAAATAAAAAAATTTTGAACTATTATTGTTGATTAATATAATATTAATAATACTTCTAACAAACATATTTTTGTATTGAAGGGGCGACTTGATGATCTATATAACAGATATGAAAGCTTAAAAGATGGAGAAGAGCTTTTTGGTCTTCCTATTTCTAAATATCCAGTCCTAGTACAGGCTAAAAGTGATATGGTGTTGTTAAAGAAACTATTTACATTGTTTAATTTAATCATGAAAAGAATTTCAGGTTACTATTCATATGCTTGGGATGATGTTGATTTACAAGTAATGACAGATGAATTAACAGACTTTCAAAATAAGTATGCTTTTATTATTTAATTACCTTTTTAGCTAATTAAGCATATAAATAAATTATATTATGAACTAAAAGTACAAAAGGTACTAAGTGATACCATTAAGCTATCTGATAAGTTATTAATCAAAATAAAACAATAATCTGAAAAATTTGAGCTTCATATTTTGACAAATCGACTAACTTTACACAAATTAAAGAACTCCGTTGATTTTCGATTAAACAAATATAAATATGTATTAAATTAAAGGTTGCGAAACTAATATGATTCTACCAATACTGGTTTTATTTCTTTACAAAATGTATTTCGGGTTCTAGAATGGGCTTAACATGGGAAGTTAGTCAGAGTATATAAACTCTAGTCCCGTTGGGCATTCGTTTCTTGATGGCTACTTTGGCAATTTTTTTTTTTTTTTTTTTTTTTTGGCTTAGCGTTGCGAATCCAACGTCCTAACTTGATATATCCATATATATATATATATATATATATATATATATATATATATATATATATCCATAGGGAAAACTAACTGTACTTGGATTTCAAAAATTGAAAAAAGCACATCCTTGAAACCTTTATATATTTTTTTCTAACATTTTAATAATATCTTTAAAAATAATATTAGTATTACTCCTACCCAAAACATTTAATTAATTTGAAAAAGTGTATTTTAATTTTAATACATAAATCTATGAAGTCAAAATAGTATATAACTTTTTTAACCAACTGAAAAGCACTCCAATTAAAAACGCCAAAAGGGGGAGAGGTTATCAGTTTGACTGTTATGTGTTTTTTCAATGGCTTAAAAATCCATTATATTTTTTAAAGGTTTGAGCTATTAAATTAATCATCTTTTTGAGGCTAGATATTAAATTAAACTACAAATAGAACACAAAATTCTTGATATTTTTTTAAGAATGTTAAATAAACATTAATTAAAACAATATTACAAATTCAATTTTTATTTAATTACATTAAATAAAAATTAAAAGAAATTAAATTGTCCAATTTTGAACAATTGTGATTAAATCAGAGCATAATACTGTACTGTAATTAGAGAATTATATATAATATAAGAGCATGAGTTTAGGCCTTACATAGAATAAAAGGTTAGTCTTCTGATTATGATAGAATATTAGTAATATCAGTAGTAAACTTTTAAGAAAAAATTTATAGCTTTTAAAATTTTAAATATATCTAGTGACTTTTAGCCATTTCAAATCTGTATTTCTTATTAACCTCGCTAAGGTTGTCTCATTCTCACATAGTTGGGTTGTAACTAATTAGATTTTCAGAAATACCATATATATTTAATTTTTTAGAGTATCTTTTATTAATTTTTTTAGCTATATGAATGCTTTTTTATCTTAGGTGCATGAGACTTCCAAAAGGAGTGAAAGAGTGGAGTTATTTTCATATATTGAAACAAAGAATAGAAGACTTTAAAGAAACCTGCCCTCTTTTGGCCAGATTGAAAAATGAAGCGATGACCATGGATCACTGGCACAGGATTGAAAGAGTTTGTAGTCATAAATTTGACGAGGATCAGTCAAAATGGACCCTTGGTACTGTGATGGAGGCACCTTTGTTGCAATTTAAGGATGATGTAGAGGTATTTTTTGGATCCATTTTATTTATTTATTATGTTTTATTTATTTCCATAATATGTTTTATAACTATCCATCTGAAAATGTGATATTGTTATACAATGTATTATCTTTTTAGTTATCCAAATACTTTTTTTAACCATTGAAAACTTGCTTCATCCCTAATGGCAAAATGTGTCCATAACACACTGGTAGGAATTTTGACCACCTGTAAAAGGGTGCATAGTTTGAAGACAATTTTAGATGCACCCTAATAAACATCTTTCTAAAATTTGAATACAAGCCTTTTGTTTAAGAGGTACAGGCTCTATCGACTAGACAAATTGGGTGGATGTTATCCAAAGTATTGCAATATTTAATTCAACTTTTGTTTTTTAGAATGAAACATGACCAAAATTTGTTTTTAATATCATAATTGAAACATGCAAGATTTTGGAATAATGTATTAATATAATTTTAAATTAAAGTTATTAGAAAAAGAATAAAATCCCCCCCTCCCCCCCATTTATGTTTATTAGTTCTCAATTTAAAATTATTCTCAATTATTTGAAAACATATTAATAAAAAGTACATTATATTTATAAATTTGTTTTGTATTGAAAACTATAATTAAAGAAGAAAATTAATATTTTATTTATTTAAGTTTCTGCATTAATTATACATACATCTATAACTTTTCATATCAATCTAAAGTATGCCAACTGTCGCAGGTTAATAATTTAAATTGCTATTTTTCTTTTCTTTTCACAACAGGATATATGCATATCTGCTGAAAAAGAAAAGGAGATCCAAGCCAAATTAAACCAAGTCATAGCTGATTGGTCTATCGAGGAATTGTACTTCGCTTCTTTTAAAAACCGTGGAGAACTTTTATTGAGAGGCCTTGAAGCAAGTGAAACTGTAGTTAAACTTGAAGATAGCTTGATGACACTAACATCCCTTCAGAGTAATAGGTACTATCTTTGATTTCCTTGTGAAATTTGTATTTTGTTTTACTTTGAATGTGCATCAGTTAGAATGTATTTTTATTTATTCTTAGAATTATCTTTCAAATTTAAGGTATTCTGCTTCTATGAAACATATTATCCATAAATGGTTGCAATATCTTACTACTGCCAATGAAGTTATTGAAAACTGGCTATTGGTTCAAAATCTCTGGGTGTATTTAGAAGCAGTGTTTGTTGGAGGGGACATTGCTAAACAACTACCTCAGGTAAAAATAAACTTTGCATAGAAGTTAATACATTTTAAATAAAAAATATTGTAATATTAAAAGTTGTATCAAAAATCTTTTTTTTTTCTCTTTTTATTATTAATTTTGTAATAAGTTAATTTACCACCATTTGATTACAGGAAGCAGCCAGATTTGCTCTTATTGATTCTGCATGGGTGGATCTAATGAAAAGAGCCCATGAAAAGTCCAATGTTATTGAGTGCTGTTCTGTAGATGACACAATGAGCACACAGTTACCTTATCTCTTACAAGAGTTAGAAGCTTGCCAGAAATCTTTAGTTGGGTAAGATTTCTCAGTAGTTTTGAAAAGAAAATATCAAATTTCTCATACGGATCAAATTTAGAATAAAAGTAAATAATACAAATTAATTACATAATGCTGTGCCTTATTTTGCTTCTTTATTTTCCTTTCATTTAGAACATAAAGAAGTTTTTGTAATATTGTAGTATGGCTGAGGTTCTGGTGTATGTTCCTCAAATGTCTCCAAGTTAAAAGGGATAAAATGATTATGACATTTAATCCAATATCCGTGGTTAGACGAGGGCAAATAATCATTTTGCTGACAAAAGATCTAAAAGTGACCTGCCTATTTCAAGCTTTTATTGAAGTACCCCTTTATCAGTCTATAAGCTTCTGTCATTAATGAACTATAAAATAAGACTTTTTTTAAGGAAATCAGACTGAAAATAAGGTCGAATGCACTACCTGTTAAGATGAAAAACATAAAATTTTGTCTTCAACACCTATAGAACTGAAATCTGTAATGTAGCATAGATGTTCTCGATGATTGATCTTTTTGTACTTCGTGACAGGTAGCCATTCATATATTAAATATTCTTAAATAATAACTTATATTGTGAATAGACAAATGATGCTTAATTAATTATTTTCACACTATTAAAAATAATATCCTATAATTGCACACAAAAATAATTGAGACCAATAATGGGTTTTGTGTCTGGTAGAATAATTAATTTAGACTTATGCATTGCCTAAAATAATATTCAATCTCAAACTTAATCTTCCACATTAAGATGGACAGCTTATTTGTTACCTAATTTAAAGATTTTGTTCATATATTTTTGTAAATGTCCTCCAACGCTTTTAATATTATTGTTTTCCACTTTAAAGGTATCTGGAAAGTAAGCGAAAAATATTCCCTCGATTTTTCTTTATATCAGATCCAGCTTTATTGGAAATTCTTGGACAAGCCAGCGATTCTCATACAATTCAGGTTGGAACATACAATATATAAAAATTCTGACATTTTTCTTATATTATTCTTTATATACAAGTTCTTTTTGAATAATTATATCATCCTATCTGCTATATTTTTACTTTTTTTTTTATAGGCTCATCTCTTAGGGTTATTTGAAAATGTTTTTCAAGTAAAGTTTGATTCAAATGACTACAACAAAATTATTGGAATTAGAAGTAAAGAAGGTGATGAAATTCCAGTAAGTAGTATCCTCCTAACTTTTATATGCATGAAATATTTTTTCAATACTGCTTTTAAAAGTTCGAACTAGTAGCGAGGAATTTCTAGTTTATTTGTTTAAAAATATCTATAGGATGGAAAAACACCCTTATCCACCCACATTGATTATTATCTTAGAGCTTATTATTTTTTTAAAATTTAATTTTAATTGTTTTATTTATAGCTTGATAGACCTGTAAGAGCTGAAGGAAATGTTGAGAATTGGCTTGGAGACCTTCTGCAAGTTCAACAAATGTCTTTAAACACAGTTATCAAACAGGCTTATAATAGCCTAAATGCAGAAGACATCACAAAAGATGCACCTCTCATTGCCTTTGTAGAAAAATATATTGCTCAGGTAATTAATAAATGTTTACTATTATTTGGAGAGGAAAAAAAATGCTTCTTTATTCACATTGTCTTAAGCTTTACTAAGTGCATGGCCCCACATATCTTTTGCAAAACCAAGTATGAGTAAAAATCAAACAATTGCAATTATAGAACATGCGAGCTTGGGAAGTAATCCCAAAATAGGTCTAATTTGGAACCTATCTCCATGATATCAAATAAAGGTTAGCTGTTTATAGAGGATTCGGAACAGTTGTAAATAGCCCATTATACATGTTAATCTATAGAATCTTGAACTAAAATGTCTGTATATTTTGCCAAGAAAGAAATTCTTTTAAAAAATGCATTCTTCAATTTTGAAACTGTAAGAAGGCTGCTAAAAATGTATTATTGTATGGGGATGAGCAAACAGTAAAACCTCTTAACTAACATTAATTAATTGTTTCGAATTGCTTAGTTTCACTGTTTGGTCATCGATATGAACTTTTATTTTTGCCTTGATTAAAACCATACTTGTTAATGCAATTATATAAAATTAAAATAATTTATTGACAAAATGTAACAGTTTATAACTAAAAGTATTCAAATTAATTTATTTAAAACTGAAATTTTTATGAATATCCTAATAGTGTGTTTAAAGTTAAAATTATTATAATTATTTTTAGGTTTCTCTTCTTGGGATACAAATTTTATGGACAAGAGATGGTCAAGAAGCCTTGACTTATGCAAAAGCCAGCAAAAAAGTTATGAGCTTCACGAAAAATAAATTTGATAACATTTTGAAGACACTAATTGCGCAAACCACTCATGATCTTACAAAATTTGCTCGTGTTAAATATGAGACTCTTATTACCATCCACGTGCATCAGAAGGATATCTTTGACATTTTGGTAAATAATCTCCATTTTATTTTTAACAGCATTGAGAATACTAATAAGTGGACAATTTTGAAATTGGTTTTATAATCACTGTTTTGTACTAAATAACTTACAGAGAATATAATCTCTCTTTATTTTTTTAAATTTTATTTTAAAAATAAAATGCCATTTTTGTAACAATAAAGAATCTGCCAAATATTGTAATTATATTATTTTCAGAAAAATGTAAATATCGTTGTAAAAGTTAGAAATTTCTTTTAACTGTTTCCTATATTTTTTTTTATTAAAACACGTTAATTTTTTAGGTTAAGATGAAAATAAAGACACCAACTGACTTTGAGTGGCTGAAACAAGCTCGTTTCTATTATGATTTAGATAATAGTATTTGTATGGTGAAGATAACTAATGTTGATTTTATATATCAAAATGAATATCTTGGTTGCAGTGATAGATTAGTAATTACTCCGCTAACTGACAGGTAACCTGTTTTAATAAGTATTTTATTTTTATTGAATTTATAGTACCTAATTATAATTTTCCTTTTTTTAATAGTATTAAGAGATCTATATATAAACAAGTAAAAATATTTAAAAGTGTACTTTACATTTTACTTTGTTATTTTATAAATATTACTAGGGGATAATTTATTCTGTAAATTTTGCATTTAATAAGACCCATTTGAGAATCTCAAATAATTTTATAAAAGAAAAAACTGTAATTTCATGAAATTGGTAATGTACCATTTTATATTTGATTATTGACCCTTTATTTATAATCTCCATATTTTAGAAAAGTGTAAGAATAAAAATTATTACTCTCCTTTCATCTTTGTTAAATTACAATATATGTATAGGAATACTCTATATTGCTTGTTTCTTATAAGTCTACATAAATAAATTATTAATGTGACTTGGAACTAGATTGTTTGTTTGGAAATGAACTTTTTTATATTAAAACTAATACTCCATTTACAAAATTGTTACTTATCCAGCCACTATTCAAATCCACAAGGTTTCCCCCATTCACAGATAAAAACAATGAATATCCCACTCCTTTTCAAGTGAGTTTTGTACTACAACTGTCATCTCAAACACCATTGACACAAACCTTCTGAACTTTTTGTTGCTTCATTATGAGAAACCAGCCTACCCTTATGGTGTCAATTTTTTAAGATACATTTGGATTAAAAAAGTTTTAGAATAAAATAACGAAAAGAAGAAGATTTTTTTGTCTGTCGTTTGTACCAAGTCTGTAGGTTTTGCATGATTTGGTGTTATATGGTTGATGTAAATGTTATTATTTTTATAAATTCAGGTGCTACATAACTTTGGCCCAGGCTATGGGTATGAACATGGGTGGAGCTCCAGCTGGCCCAGCAGGAACTGGGAAAACCGAAACAACAAAAGACATGGGAAAAGCCTTAGGAAAGTATGTTGTTGTATTCAACTGCTCAGATCAGATGGATTTCAGAGGTCTGGGTAGAATTTATAAAGGTGAATATTGCATCTACTTCATATGATTATAAATCATTTTTATTTTTATAGACTGTTTATGTTTATTTAATTTTTAAAGTTATTAAAAATTGTCTTAATATTATTCTTCCTTTACTCTTGAAGTGCAACTTATTAATAAATAATGTACTTAATATTAAATATCTAAATATGATTATACTTTGTTTTAGGTCTTGCACAATCTGGATCCTGGGGCTGCTTTGATGAGTTTAATAGAATAGAGTTACCCGTTCTATCTGTTGCAGCACAGCAGATTCACATAGTTTTATCTGCTAGGAGAGAAAAGAAACAAGAATTTATCTTTTCTGATGGGGATACTTTAGGATTGAATCCAGAATTTGGACTCTTCATCACAATGGTATTGTATCCATTTAATAATATATTTTTTAAATATTAGTAGGGGATAATTTATTCTGTATTTAACTAATATTTGTTTAAATAGTTGTGTAATTAAAATTTATTATTTAGCTATGTCTGCATGCACATTCTCTTTTTAGGTTTATTTAAAAGAGGGTTGCAAATCAGAGAGTTGAAATGAAACTGTAGTTCACACAATGTTCACTTAGAAATGAAAAGCAGCAGGGCACATTTTTGAGAAAAGGGGCTCTTTTTTTCCCCTAAGGACACTTTAATAAGGATGCAAAATAATTTTTCTAAAATTAACGTCAAATTGCAGTTTTTTAAATCACCAATCAGCCCTGGAGGGAACACTGGTTCATAAAAAGTATAAACAGTATTTAATATTCATAAGCCTTTTAGCAATTTAACTAATACCCAAGACTCCGTTTAACTTTTTTTTAAATTGTATTTAAAAAAGTTATTTTATTTCTTACATTTTATCACATTATTACATTTTACCATTTAATGAAGAGCATTATTTACTAATAAGACATAATTTACTAATAAAGGACATTATTTAGTAATAATAAACTCAACAAATATCCCATAGCACCAAAATTGTTATAAGTTTTGACTGTTTTTGTGATTTTCTCAAAACAAGTGATTATAACATGTTTTGCCTCTGGGCTATTAATTTATAAGTGTCTTATAAATTAATCATTTTTAATATTTAAATTTACTTTACATTATTTTAGAACCCAGGGTATGCTGGAAGACAAGAATTACCTGAAAACTTAAAAGTTATGTTCCGTAGTGTTGCAATGATGGTTCCAGACCGTCAGGTAAAAAGATACTTGGAAGATATTGATGTTTTTTCTAATCATGCATATAAGTTTTATATCTTGTATTTAAAGAATTCATCTTTGCTTAAATTACTGTTAAATGCTTTTTGTTGTGTACTTTTTAGATAATCATCAGAGTAAAACTTGCAAGCTGCGGTTTCCAAGAAAATACAATCCTTGCTCGAAAGTTTTTTGTTTTATACAAATTATGTGAAGAACAATTAACAAAACAGGTTTGTGAAGTATTTTATTTCTTTCTATGAAAATTCAGGAGATATTGTACTTATTCTTTGAGACATATATATTTTTGTTTTTATTTAATTTTATAAATTTTGCTTATGGATTTAAATTTAGGTTCACTATGACTTTGGATTAAGAAATATTCTCTCAGTACTTCGTACTCTGGGTGCCCAAAAGCGATCGAGACCAGAAGAAAGTGAATCTTCAATTGTTATGAGTGTGCTTAGCTCAATGAATGTATCCAAATTAGTAAGTTGTATAGTATACTTACTCATCTTTTTCTAAAGAAACTTAAACAACTAAATATCCTTAACATTTATGTTACTATTTTTAACAAACATATTTCAATCCTTTTGAAATAATTGTTTAATTTTGTTTCTCACACTGACTTTTTGTACATTTAGGTAGATGAAGATGAACCTCTGTTTATTAGTCTGATAAACGATCTGTTTCCTGGAATTACTAAAGAAACTGTTGAATATGATGATTTGCAAGTTGCTATTGCTCGTCAAGTGAAAGCTGCAAATTTGATTAACCACCCTGCATGGAATTTAAAATTAATTCAAGTACATACATATTATTTTGTTTAAAATGTCTTAAAACTGAGATTTAAAATGTTAATTACATCAATTCATAGATTAGATTAATTAGCTAAAATTAATCTTATATCTTTATTGTGGCACCTTTTATAGCATTCAGTACTTATCTTAAACAAAATATATTTTAAAAATTAATATTAGAGCTTATACAAATATGCAAAAGCTTATTTCTCTTGTATAAAAATGTAGACTTAAGTCAATCAGGATGATCAAGTGTAAAATTATGTATTTTATTAGTACCTTCAAAGCAATAACATTGAAATTAATCAGAAAATGTAGCAATTTATATTTTACCTGCAAACTTGAATTATTATTTTTTTTTAATTATTAAATTATATATTTAAAAATTTTAGATAGATTTAAAAAAATATACAAACTATAATCTGGAAAATCATTTAAAACTTCCCTTTTTTTATAAATGCCTATGTTTTTGTATTGTCATATAACACTATGACTATCCTCATCCAATTTCGATTAACAATTTTGAAACTGTTTGAACAATTCTGCCTACATGAACTACAATTGTGGAACTGTGTTTCTCTTAGTTACATAACACTACCCTAAGTAAAATAGTTCAATTATCTATAATATGTAATGTATTGCAAAAAAAAATTAAGTGCTTTATTAAATCATAGTAATAATTGTTTTCTTACTATTAGTTGTATGAAACACAGATGGTACGTCATGGCATGATGGCACTTGGACCAAGTGGAGCTGGAAAGACCTGCTGTATCAGAGTCCTAATGCGAGCCATGACTGATTGTGGTGCTTTTCATAAAGAAATGAGGATGAATCCAAAAGCCATTACAGCGTCACAAATGTTCGGAAGATTGGATGTTGCCACAAATGATTGGACTGATGGAATATTTTCTACCCTATGGAGAAGAACTTTGAAAGCTAAGAAAGGTGAAAAAATTTGTGTTAAATAAAATACCTTGATTTATTTCTTCCTCACTATTTAAAAAAGTTAATTAAAAGGGATAGGTATGTGTTAATTAAACTGTTAGAACTTCTAAGATATACTTTATAGAATTTTTTTTATATATTTAATGTAGTGTTTTTTATTTTATATATATTATGAGTAATGAGGCATGTTGAAATATTAACAAAATTAATAGAAATGAACAAGTTTTTCAATAAGCATGAAATGCACTATTTTATTTATAGTCACAATTTCCTACAATATTTGAAGCTTTACTTTACCAGTAATAGAATTATGAAAGTTTCGTGCATTTTTTTAGCTGCAAGGTATTTGCTTATTGTAGTAGATCTAAGTGTTTGTAGATTTTTGGCCACTCTGAATTAGGGTACATAACAATTTTAATTGTAAATGTAGTTTTGTTTTATATATATAACACCAATTTGTTTAATATATCCCTTAATTTAGATGAACACGTTTGGCTAATTTTGGATGGTCCTGTTGATGCAATTTGGATTGAAAACCTTAACTCGGTATTGGATGACAACAAAACTTTAACTTTGGCCAACGGAGATCGCATTCCCATGTCGCCCACTTGTAAAATAATATTTGAGCCTCATAATATCGATAATGCATCCCCAGCAACTGTATCAAGAAATGGAATGGTATATATGAGTTCATCTGGTCTCCACTGGGAACCTATACTTGAAGTGAGTACATTAGTTTTCAATAAAACAATGTATATTGGAATTAACGTCATGCAGGATTTTATTACTGTAATTACAATTTATTGTTCTACTATTTGATATATTTTGATTACTAACTTTTATAAACTTGCTGGATAACAAATGTATTAAAATCCCCTAAGCTGATTTCCATTTTAGTATAGAAGCAAACTGAAGAAAAAAGTTAAATATCTTTCAAAAATTTTCGCTTAAAAGTATTGTCTGAACAAGTTTAACTTCGTAGCCTATAATAGTTAGAAGATGTTATAGTTATGACTTAGGATTTGGCTCCAGATGAACACAAGTATTGTGACCGGTAGTCTATTGTACTGGAATGTGATAGTTAGGAGAAGCTTTTTTTTAAAAAAATTACACACTTGTGGTTGTTTTATTTGCAAGTAATAATTAATTTTCCAGGGTTGGTTAAGTCGTCGTTCTGCTGGTGAAACCAATATTCTAAAAGGACTTTTTTCAAAAATTTTTGCTTCTTTGTGTCCATATGTGATGTTATCCCTAAATCCCAAGATGGACTTGTTGGAATGTAATTATATAAAACAGGTATGTTTTTATATGCTTGTTTAGCATTCATTGTGTTTCAATGAGAAGATGCGAACGTTATTAAGCTACTTTATATTGCAATGTGTTAAATATCAAGCAAATGTTCCAAGTTCTTAAACTTCCACACATAATCTTCCGTCTTTAGGCATTAAAAAATTTTATGAGATAAATCATACTTAATCTCTTCTGTTTCTTAAATAATAATTTACCATAGCTTCCTGCCTCTAATACTTTTGTATCTACAAAATGACTAATTATTAAGCATTTTCTTTTAAATGGTTGTCATTTTAAAAATTAATTTTGCTAACTCATCATGATACTTGAAAAGTATGTAGCATATCGTTAGATCAGTATGACAACTAGATAACAAAAAGAGTAAAGGAAAATTCATATAAGCTAGTTGTAGTTATCACGTCACAATATGTCCTATCTACTATCTATATATTATACTATTATTGAGATATATCGTAATGTGAGAGTACTACAAGTAGGTATATGTAATACCCTAAACTTCGTATGTAATTAATTATCTAGTTGTAGTACTAGTGGGACGATATGCTAATAACTTTTGAGACACCAACACAAATGCTACATCTACTTTTATTTAACCAAGAAAATATTAAAGAAGCATTTTGATGAAGGACTTTTTTAAGTTCTTATGGCAATCTGAATAGGGCTTTTAAAAACTTTTAAGAATTTGAAAACTTTATGTTTTTATTAAATAACCATAAAAAATAATGACTTCGATATCTCTATATAATAACCATATAATTAAAAATTATTTCTCTACATTTATAATATAGAATGCTAAACACAAGCCTCTCTTTCTTAGTTCCATAAATAATTTATTTTTAAAAACTCCTTAACTAAACTAAGGAATTATTTACATTACACTTAAACTGTAAAAGCATCTTTATTTGTTCAAAATAATTTCAGTTTGCAATTTATATTACACATTAAGTTTTTGAGAATATTTTCTTATTTTTACTTTTAATGCCTCTTTCATTTGTTCTCTTTTCTTTCATAACTTAAACAGACTATGGACTTATTAGATGGATTGTTACCAACAGGAAATGAAAACATTAGCTCTGTGCATTATGAAAGGCTTTTTGTCTTTGCCCTTATGTGGTCTTTCGGTGCTCTCTTGGAACTGGATGATAGGAGTAAAATGGAAGCATTTCTTAAGAAGCACAAACCTAAGCTAGATTTGCCTAAGATACACCCTGCAACTAAACAGACAATTTATGAATTTCTTGTTGATTCTGAAGGTACTATTTAATATTACTTTTTAATTATTTGTTTCTAGTTTTGGGTACTATAAAATACTAAAATATTTTAGTAGTCCGAATAGTTTAGCAATCCCAAATAATTTGTTCACTTATTTTTACAAAATAGCCAATAATAGAATGAAACCCCAAGAGCACCATGGCTATTCTGATGCCACAGTCAATTTAAGCACATTCTGAATAATATTCTCATATATTTTAATTCACTTTATTTTTTAGGCAAGTGACCTTAGATAACTTTTTTATTCAACCATTATTAATTTTGTGACACCCTTTGAAATTTGAATTTTTAACCCATTTGAAAATAATTAAAAGAGTATTAACAAGATTGATAACTTCTGCTATTATTGACATATGTGAGTAATATGCTTATAAATTGTTTATGGTACACATGATTTTTATCATGAACAACTGAACAGAAAATTTAAAACTTTCTATCCTAATAGTATTAATATTTATGTAAAAATAGTTAAATGATAATAGTAAATTTTTATATAACATAAAAATTCAGAATCAACTGTTTTTGTTCAAAACAAAGGATTTTTATATTACTTAGTTAAATTTTTGTTTTATAATTTTAATAATATTAATTATTATTACATTAGGAAATTGGTTGCATTGGAGTAACAGAGTTGAAGAATATGTTTATCCAACTGATAGCATACCAGCATTTTCCTCTATTCTTGTACCTAATGTCGATAATGTGCGAACAAATTTCCTAATTGATGTAATTCAGAAGCAAGGCAAGGTATTGATATTTTCCTGTTTGATATATCGAAACAAATTCTTAATTTGGTACATATGTAATTCCAATCAAAATTGAATGAATTTTTAAAAGATTATGAAAAAAAAACTTAATTTGCAACATTGTAATAACATGGTTGGTTTAATGTAGGCTGTTTTGCTAATTGGGGAGCAAGGAACTGCTAAGACAGTTATGATTAAGGGTTACCTGAATTCTATAGATCCCAATGAATATATGTGGAAGAATCTAAGTTTTTCTTCAGCTACCACTCCTGAAATATTCCAAGTAAGTTTATAATTCTATATTTATATTCATATGTGTTTAAACAATTATCGGTCCATTTAAAGCCAAGGATTATTCCTGCAAAGCCAAACATGTCAAAAAATATTTTAAAAATTACATAAACCTTGAATTTTATTTTTTGAAAAAGATCATATATCTTATCTAAAGATTATTTGCAAAAATAATAATAATAATATTTCCAAAATATCCTTTTTATATGTAAAACTTGAAAATCCAGGGATGCATCTACCAACCTATTTTGCGATTTTCCTCAATTTTCGAATTTATGACATGTTTGTTTTCCATGCATGCTTCTCAGCTTGTAAATAGTTGCAGAAAAAAATACCTAAATTATTATTATAAAAAATAAATGCTTTATTCACCATCAAAATTAAGTTTTAAATACGTAATTGAAATTAACCAAAATATCTATTTTCTGGCAATAAATGTTCTTTTCTAAAAACATTAATTAAAATGTTTTTAATTATTATTTTCAAGAGAGCAGTGGAAAGTAACGTTGAAAAGAAAGTTGGAACAAGATATGGCCCACCTGGGAGTAAAAAGATGACAATATTCATCGATGACATCAATATGCCTGAAATCAATGCATGGGGAGATCAGGTATGACTTTTTTCTTTTATAAAATTGCAAATTTTCTTCCGATTAGAAACTTATCTATAGTTTGATAATGTCATCTCGTATGGAATATACAATTTTTATAAAATTTTTACAATTACTTTCTTAATGAATGTTTCGCGTGTTTAGTAAATGTGATTTTTTTCCGCCAAAAGAATGTTAAGTTGAATGATTGTGATTAAAAGGTTCCAATTTAAAATAAAAAATGGGTCTGTAATGGGAAATAAAAGGTATTGTCCAACAAATACCATACTTTAGAGATGTAATGCCTTTTCTTATATACTTTGTGACTAATTTTTTAGGAAAATAATCTGTAGAAGGCACATTTCATTTTGTGAATATTAAATTTTCATTTGCTATCTAGCCATCAAAAGCTTTCTTATGAGCAATAAAAACAAACTTTTTAATTACAACATTGAACATTACCCTGTTACTACCTCATCAGTTAACAATATTCCAACTAAAGTCACATTTAAAAAAAAATTAGATTGAATATTTAAAAAATATATTTATTAAAAATTCCTATTATTGAAGAAAATATTGCAGCGTCTGAAAATTGTTAGTTTTTTTAAAAAAAGCATCCAATCATTAATTGTAATTCAACTAATATTCTATTCAGTGCCTACTATTTGAAAAATGCTAAACAAATGCTAATTTTTTGATTCACAGTCATGTTTCAACATTTTAATAATTCCTTAAAAATTCTTAATCATAAGGCATTGTGTCTTATTTTGATTAAAGAAACAAAAAAAGTTAAGTAATAATTATAAGCAGTATTTGAATAAAAGGGGAAATATTTTCCTTCGCTATTTGAATCTTTTGGCTTAATCTTCCTCTATTCCCTGCACTGTAATAACACAAATTTATTTCGTACTGAATCGTTTACAGTTATTTTAAGATTGAAGAGATGTTTAATTGTATGCAATGCTAGTATCAAACAGTGACACTTAAACATTGGGTTGTATAGTTTTATCACACTGAGTACTTTAATTCTATTGGAAATTTTTACTTACATAAATGACTTAACTTTATAAATTTTGTCATTTAGGTTACAAACGAAATTGTACGACAATTAATGGAAAACAAAGGCTTTTATAATTTAGACAAACCTGGTGATTTCTCTACCATTGAGAACATACGGTTTGTGGCAGCCATGATACAACCTGGTGGAGGTAGAAACGATATTCCCAGCCGGCTGAAAAGACAGTTTTCGGTTTTCAACTGCGCTTTACCTGCTCCAGTGTCCATTGACAAGATATTTGGTAATTATTGTTTATTTAATGTATTGTTGATTAAAAACATAAAAATCTGATAGCCATGGGTGAAAGTTTTCTGCCCTAAGACAGATTCGGTCTTTTTCAATTTTGTCCAGGACAGGGACACATTTAAATAATTAATTCTCTATGTGGCTTACAATTGTTTAAAGCCAATAAAAAGTAAAGTCATACAACTAATTTTCTTATTGCATGTTAGAAACCAATGTTGAGACAATTGAGTTTTAATAATTTTCACTACTATCTGAGCAAGTTATAATCATGATTAATACAAAGAGCTGTGGATGTATTTGTAAGTGAAGAAATTTTGTCAAGATATCCATGGGTATGGAATTTCAAGAATTTAAGTTTTTAACTAAAGATAAACTTGCTTTCCATTTTTAGAAATTAACTTTCCCTAAAGTGTATCTTTTATTGTAATTTTAAATTTGGAATTTTTTTTGAATAAGTTTGATAATGTGGCATATTTTCATGCATGAACTATAACAATTAGCCTAATTTTTTAACAATTAGTAAAAAAGTACAGTAATTGTAGTAAACATATTAATTTTTATGTATTTAGGTGTTATTGGAAGTGGTTATTTCTGCAAAGAGAGATTTTCTGAAGAAATTGCAAGCTTTATCATACCTTTCGTGCCAGCTACGAGAATACTATGGCAGGACACAAAGGTATTTTTTTAATGAAAGAGTATATTTCTATAATAAATAACTTATTATATTTTAAACCACCCAAATTATTCATTTCCTGAAAATTAAGTTTCAAAGTATACACCTCTTGTTAACTTCCATCTAAGTATAAGATTAGACTGCTAAGCCATAATAAACTTGTTGTACTGGGCCGTATTTTGCATTGGGGGGTCTTAGGTTCAGTCAACTGAAGACTCGATGTGTTGAGAATGGTAGTTCATACTCAATCTGTGCTGATATATAAATGTCCTGAAGGTTGTTGTGTTGGGTGAGATTTTGTCCTCCTCATTTAGCGTAGCTTCAAACTTTAGATGCATTGTTCCTGTATTGATCCTCAGAGATAGATCACAAGACATTGTTAATGGCCCATTTACATATCTCCAGAGCTATGTTAACCCAACAAATTAAGAAAACATTGAATAAATAATTTATTATGTCTGTTAAAAAAAAATTTATAACACTCCTGAGTCTTAACTTAATAATATTGTTGTGGTTTTCTCATTTTCGATGTCTCAATTTATTTATGAATGTACCAGAATGAACACAGAAGCATTTATTGTAGAAGAAGTTTATAGAACAACACATATGACAACAAGAATACATATGCTAACAGATACTAAATAATCACAAGATTAGGTCGGCCACTACTGCCGTTACCACTCATCTAAACTTTAGCCCACTAGCCCAGCAGTCGACAAAGCTTCTCAAAATCTACCAGCATTCTATTTATCTCTGCCCAGTTCTATATTTCCATGAACCTCGTAGATAATTTTTAATTATAATGATTCCATGTGCCTAGTTCGTTGCCAGGTAAAAATCTCATTTTAAAGCCAAAATATTACTAATTAATAATATAACCGATAAAACTTTATACAAGTTTTCACTCGCTAAATTTACACCTTGGTTGGAAATGTGACAAATGGAACAGTGCTCATTTGGCTTTTTTGCAATATGTGTAACATTATAGTGCCTACTACTGTCCACAATAAATATATATTACCTAAAAAGCAATTTTTTTTTACTATTTTTGAACTGATAAAGAACAAGATTTCAATTATGATGTTTTTTTATAAATTATTTTTCAGATAAAAATGTTGCCCACACCAGCAAAATTCCATTATGTGTTTAATCTTCGAGATCTTTCTCGCATTTGGGAAGGAATGTTAAAAATAGAACACGAGCAGTGCTCAACTAAGAAAGACTTATTAACATTATGGAAACATGAATGTACAAGAGTTATTGCTGACAGGTATGAATATTGTTTCATTGTAATTTTTAAAACATATATAAAATCACTTTATATAAATAACTATTAAAACACAAATATATTTTTTAATTATACTATTTTTTGTTGTTATTATTTTTCCAATAGTTTTTCATTTTTTCAAAATTTATATTTTCTTATATATTATTAGAAGATAATTTTCATTAATTGTGTACTATAAAACTAAAAGGAGTTATAAGGAAATGTTCATTTAAGTTGTAAAATAATTTAGTTATATTTGTGTTTCATGTTTAAAGTATTACATTAAAGTACATTTTTAAAAGCATTGTATTCCTATTACTATTTATGATTATTGTGTGCTGTGGTAGAGTGTGTTTCTAAAACTTTTTTTCTGTATATATGATATATTATACAGTACATACAATTTTTATTATACATTTTATTCCGATGTTAAATACTAAACCTAAAAGAGTAACTGCATAATACATTAAAAAAAATTATAACATTAAGATTTTTGGAAACTTTATGGTACTAATAACTTATATAAATAAACTAATTAAAGCTTCTATTCATTTAAATGTAATACTTTTATTGAATTAAATTATTGAACTAGTCTTTTATTTTTAACATACCAACTATTAGTTTTACTAAAAAATTCTCGCCAAAAATAATTAAATAATGTTGTTATAGATTTACTAATAATGAAGATAAAGACTGGTTTCTAAAACGAATGAGCCATGTTGTGGCTTCAGAAATGAGTGAGGAGTATTTAGAAATATTACCTGAAGAACCTTATTTTGTGGATTTCCTGAGAGATCCTCCTGAGCCAGACGACAATGATGAAGACACCGATGCTCTAATAGAAATGCCATTTGTGTATGAACAGGTAATATGGCAGACATATTTCAAATTTCTTTAATAACTTGTACTATTTTTCTTGCATAACTTTTACAGATATAAAAGTCCTTTAATTTTAATTAAACTAAATAGAATATAAGCATCTAATGTCAAAATTCTTATTAAAAACATTACAAAAACAGTTAATAAATTGAAATTTTTTTTATCATCATTGGCTTAATTCTATTTTATCTATAACTAAATAATAAAAAATATAAATTAGTAATAATGTCAATTTCTTAATTTTCTGTAACTTGCTTAGTTATTATATATATGCTCTTCATATATATTCAATATATATTTTTTATATATTTATGAGTCACAAACTTTTTATAAACTTAATGGAAAATATATACAAGTTTCATCTTATTCAAATGATGGATACGGATGTGTGTATCCATTGTTGTACCTCCAGTTTTCCAAGTAGTACATATAATATACAAGTACATAAAATAATCTCTTCTTTTAAATATATTTCACATTTAAAGCATGGTGTAGCCTTTTGCAAACCTTTGCTTCTGGAATAATTAAAAAAAAATTAAAGGACTGAGTTGGAAAAATATAAATTAATTTTAATTCATTGAAAACAAACCTACAGATATGGTATTTTGCTGTCAGAGGGTTAATATTGGGTGACAGCCCTGCTAAGTGTATTTTTATTTTGAACTGATTTGTCATGTTAGTGTATTCTTAAATTTTTTATGTTAAATTGATGACCTGGGTAATTATTAAATTCAATAATTTATTTATTAATTCACTTTTGTCTACAATTATTTTTTTCCATATAATATATTTGTTATTCTAAAATATATTTAGTTGCTAAACATACTTTATAGTTAAATTTATTAAAAATAATTATATACAAGAAAATTCTTAAGCTAATTAAATTAGGAAAATAAGTTTATACAAATTGACTTTTTAATGAATGATTGCATTTTACAGATTCCTTCATTTGAAGAATTAGCTGAACGTTTAGATCACTTTTTAAACCTCTACAATGAGGGCAGCCAACGAATGCAGATGGATCTTGTTTTCTTCAAAGATGCTATGGTTCATCTCATAAAGGTAGACTTTCATTTACTGCACGCCTTTATTTTAATGCATATTTTTCTTTATGTAGGTGTGTATTAAATATTTATATTTGTTCTCCTGATCTTTCAGATTGCTCGCATTTTGAGTACCCCCCAAGGTAGTGCCCTGCTCGTTGGTGTTGGTGGTTCTGGAAAGCAGTCTCTGACACGTTTGGCTGCTTCCATCTACAAGCATGAAATTTTCCAGATCGTTCTTACTCGGTTATTATTCTTTTATGATATAAATAACTTTCTAGCAATGACATATTATATTTCAAACAAATTAAACTAGTTTTAATACTGTGTGTAATGTAAATTAAATGAGTGTGTAATATCTGCCGTAGGAAGAGTTAATGCTTTATGTGGTCCCATTGTTTCTAAAATTAAACTGCCAAATCAAAGGGCAATAAGTCATAAACTCTCCTCTATCAAAAAGCTAGTCCCTTTTTAATATATTTTTTAAAAAAATTGTATGAACTAAATGTAATGTTTAAAATGAATTAACATTGTCAATAGAACTCAAGGGGGAAAAAACATGCATTTTGTACCTAAATTACAAGTTTAATTGTTTTTTTGCTGATTTTTCATTTTAAATCAAATAAAATTTATTCAGTTACATTTATATCAAAGAATATATTTTTATGCGCTTTCTTGGCATTTTTTTTACCACTTTTAAGTGGTCAGGGGAATTACTAAGAAATGGCAAATGTACATATCCAAGAGTTTTTCCTTTGATAAGCCACAATTTAATGAGCTGCAATCTTTTCCTGAGTTATGTTTATCAAAATGTGTCTTTGGTTACATTATTGAAAAATATTCATGGTTATAACTTTTATTTGCTTTAAAAAAAAATTAGGATTGAACTTAAATGTCCTATTTTGAAATTTGTACCTTTTCTATTTGAGAATTTTAAAAAAATGTGGTCTACAACAGATTAAATGTAAAATCAGAGGCATTGCATATCAAATCTATGTTAAATGAGAAAGATTGTTATCCGTACTGCTTTTATAATACTTCACATAACTTTTTCTAGTATTTATATAATACATAACTTTTCTAGTACAGTAGAATTCTAATTAACCAAACTCTAATTACCAGGATTGCCAATCCACCCAGATCCTTTTTAGAGAAAAAAAAGTAATAAGCAAAATCCACATTTTAAAATGTTCTTGTCCATAAATAATTTTGTTTTTAATAGTCATTAAATTATGTTACATAAACAAGCAAAAAAATTTGTTTTTAATGAGAAATAACCTTTTTTGCATGAATTATCCGTATATTCGATTATCCAAGTAGAATCTAGTCCCAAATTATCTGGATAATTGGGGTTCTACTGTATATTAATTGATTTATTAAATATTCCTTAAATATCCAAAAAGGAATAAAAGAATATTCTATTTGGTAACCTATAGTCTATTACGAAGCAATTATGATCGTGCAGTTAACCAAACTTTCTAATTTGCATTATTTGTTATACTTGATTGTTTTTAAGGTCTTATAATGCTAGTAACCTAGTAGAGGATTTGAAGTTTTTATACCGAAAAGCTGGAGAAGCAGGAAAAGGTGTTACATTTATTTTCACTGATAACGAAATAAAAGAAGAATCATTTTTAGAATATCTGAATACCATTCTTGGTTCAGGAGAGGTAAGTAAAACTATTATTACTTTTTTATTTAGAATTTTCATTTAGTTCAATACGCATAACTGCCAACTTGTATAAATTGTGTGTACAATGTATTGATTTTAACCATTTTGTATGGCTGTGCTGATACTATTAGCTTATAAATTTTACGAAATTCAAGACATTTGTTCAACTTAGAAATATTTTCTATTTTGATAACTCAAAAACTATAAAAATAGCAAAACACTTTAAATTTTTTTGTTGAATTGTGTTATTTATTGAAATTTTCATTTATAGAGCATGTTGGTACTAAAAATTAAACAAATTTAGCAATTTCACTATTAGGTGTTTTTAAAGTAAATATTTAATATACAAATATTGTATGGATTTAATTTTGTAATGTTGGAATGTTTGGATATTTGTATTTATATAATAATCAGAAAAAAAATTAGGTAATTTAATGTAATAAGTAATAGTTTCATTTAGCTGAAAAATTTAACTTTGGTGTTATCTCTAGAGCATAATTAGCAACAATAGTACAATTTCAATAAAAGTGTCATATATTAAAGTATTGTATAATTAATAATTAATCTAGTAGACAAAATTGATGAAGAATTGAGTTAAATAATTTAATTGTGCATTTTACATGTTTTTATATAAATAGAGTGATGTGACTTCTGTTTTTTTTTTTAACAATTTCACAGGTTCCTAACCTATTTCCGAAAGATGAGCTTAGAGAAATAATGGAAAATTTAACACCAGTGATGAAAAAAGAATTTCCTAAAAAGGAGCCTTCGCAAGATAATTTGTATAACTACTTTTTAACAAGATCAAGAGATAATTTACATATAATATTATGTTTTTCGCCAGTAAGTTAGAGAAATGTTTTAATATTATTTTATATTTATTAAGGTTATTGTTATAAAACACTTAAAAATTCTTTTTTAATAAATGTAATATATAAATAGTTCGCTTAACCTTAGACATATTTGTTTAAATATAAATATTTTTTGTATCTTATTTTCACATAAAGTAGTTTTATAATAGTATAAGATCCAGTAAAAGCATTATGTTTTCTTTAACATAAATTCTCAGTTTTACTAAGCATAAAATTGTGAAATACTGGTACCTAAACACTGAGCTATTGTATATAAACTATATATCTTATTTTTATGTCATTTATCCGTCATTTATATTTATAATTTTATTAAATAATTGTTTAATCTTTTTATTTTAATGTTATAGGCAGGTGGTAAATTTCAAAAACGTTCTTTGAAGTTTCCTGGTTTAATCTCTGGATGCACAATGGACTGGTTGACATCTTGGCCAATTGATGCACTCGTCGATGTATCAACACATTTTATAAGTAATTTCGATGTGGAATGTACACCTGAAGTAAAACATGAACTAATGGGTGCCATGGGTATCATACATGATGCTGTATCACAACAATGCAATGAATATTTTCAAAGGTAAGTAAATTTTTTTTTCGATCTTGTAGTCTTTGTGTGTTTTGCCAGTATTTTTTTTAAAAAATTGAAATTAAAATAAGTATTCTATTGAAAACATATTGAAATCTGTTTAATTCAAAATAAAATTTAAAATGCTTTCTTTGATAGATATCGACGTCTGACATATGTAACTCCTAAATCTTATCTTGCATTTATTAATGGATATAAAGCTATCTACACTGAGAAGAAAAGGGACATAAACAGCCTTGCTAGTCGTATTCAGAGTGGTTTAATTAAACTCCATGAAGCAACAACAGGCGTGAATATACTTAAAGTGGACTTGGCAGTCAAAGAGAAAGAACTTGTTGTTGCAAGTGCAGAAGTAGATGCTGTAAGTGTATTTCATTTGAATGGTATACTTAATCAAATAAATTTACGTCTTATTTTTAATTCAATAAATTAAAATTATTAAACTTTTTTTAACTTTACCTACTACCAAAAATTTAGAAAATGTATTATCCTTTAAAATACCAGATAAGTGTTTTTTAATAAATAATACATCTTTAGATTTATCTGAAGCCTTCATTTTGCACATGTTTTAAGAGTTTATAAAGTACAAAAATAATCTCTCTCTCTCACAAGTATTCTTGAACTAGTTCATTTATAATACACTTAAAAATAATGTCATTAGAGTTTTCATGCATCTGTACGTTTATAAAGTTGTTTAAGTATCTAATGACATAAACTTATGCATCCTACAGTACTTTAAAAACATAACAAAAATTACGATATTGAAATAGTTTTTAAAATAAGTTCAAATGGTTTGAAATAGGTTAGGATTATAAAAATTTGTTCTTCTTATTTAGTTTCAATTCAAATAAAATTATTTAAATATTTCATGTTGAGAAATTGCCTAGCAAATTGCAAAAATATATATTTTGGGGCATTCCAATGCATCAAATCAACCAGATTTTGAAATACCTATCTTAAAAAAAAAATCTATTTACAGGGTGGTAACATAACCGGGAAATCAGGGAATTGTCATGGAATTTTTTTATTCTGGAAATATCAGGGAAATTTTCGAAATTTCACAAAAAATCAGGGAATTTTTCAAATTTGGATCATTAAAACGGCAATTATCCTCCATTATGCACTCTATTCTGGGTAATTTAGTTGTCAATATTTCCTTTTTGTTCTGAAAAAGAATTTTTTAAAAAAAGTATGGTTATGCACATTTTTATATTTTCTGTTTTATTTTTGTAAAAACGTGAACCACTGCTGAGGGAGCAGCAAAAGCAAAGTGCATTGGACCTTGAAATTGTGAGCAACATGTGAGGGGCTAATGAACGTGATTTATTGAAGATTGGAATAGGAAATATTAAGCATATAAAACATTTAAAATTATCTCCAAAAGAAATAGTTCGAAAAATTTGCATTCTGTGCTTACAGAGAACATGATTAATTACTATTATGCCTGCCACAATTGTATAATTTGTGTATCCATAAATTATTATTTTAACTGACAATAAGTATTGCTTATAAATTTTTATTTATAATGCAGTAAATTTATTGTATTGTAGCGTGGATACTTTGTTTTTATACAAAGCATATATTTCAATGTTTCTTAATGTAATTTTAAAGTCAGGGAAATTTTGTGACATCATCATGGGAATCGTCATCAGGGAAATATCAGGGACTTTTTTTCCAAAATTTTGTTGCCACCCTGACTTATAATTTTTGTTATCTGTGCATGCATGTAAGCCAGATAGGCAAAACTGTAACATCTGCCTAACATTCTCTTATACCTCTGCTGATATTGTTTTACAGAAATTATTTCTTTTAATATTTTCTAACATTCCTAAACTAATGCTTAATTTTCTACATTATAATTTCAAATTCTGTTGTCAACTTTTTTTTTCAGGTTGTGGTAGATGTTAAACATAAGACTGAGATAGCAGAAAAGGTTAAAAATGAAGTTCAAATAGTGAAAGACAGAGCACAGGTGATTGTAAATAAAATTACTGTGGAGAAGGCTGCTGCTGAAACAAAACTTGAAGCTGCCAAACCCGCCCTGGATGCCGCAGAAGAAGCGCTAAAAGTCAGTGATTAAATTTGGTTTAAGTTAATTTTTTTAATTAATTAAATTGTGTATAAAATAACTATTGTATATACTATAGTATATTTATTGTATATTTACTATTGTATACATATACTATTGTATGTTTAGACCATCAAGCCAAGTGATATTGCTACAGTTCGTAAACTTGGAAAACCTCCTCATCTTATAAAGAGAATTATGGATTGTGTCCTTATTCTTTTTCAAATGAACATGGATAAAGTTACTCCTGATCCTGATCCTGAAAGGCTTTGTCCTACTCCCTCTTGGAAATTAGCTTTAAAAGTCAGTAAATTTATTGTTTCTTTCAGCTTTTGTACTTGTAAAGATTCATGAAGACATTTAATTTGGTAGCATGAGGACTGTGATGCACAGAATTCCTTATGAAAGTACAACTTTAATTACTTAAAATTATAATTAAACACAGTTTTAAATGTTTGCTTATTAACGTCTTTGAAGTTTAAAAATAAATGGTAAAGAGTTGTAATTTTCGAAACAGTCTGATTATTTTTAAAAAAGTCACCCCATTCATTAATTTCTACATTTACCACCTGGAAATTAATCACCAAACATTGCATAACTCTCAACCAAATATGTTAATTATTAAGGTACAATAAGTGCACTCAATTCCTATTAACACAAAACCATTATAATAACATTACCAATTGTTAGACAGTGTTGAAGCTTGGAAAAAAGAAGTCAAGATTCTTAGATTTCTATGTACAATTTTTAAAATATAATTTAATATCTTGAAAATAGACTTATTTTAATATGAGTATTACACTGCTTTCCATAAGTTAATTACATGAGACAAATTCTGAGTTTAGAGAAAGGTGCTTCAATATCATTTGTTGAAATCACTGTTCATTGGTTGAATGTCACTGCTGTAGAAGAAAATATGCAAATATCTTGCTTGGAACTTAAAGGGGACATATTACTCGCAGTGATTGACCAGGCAACACTGGACCTGCATCCGACGAGAGGGTGGGAACTGTCTCGGCAGGGAAATACAAAGAGTCCTGCTGTAAGGCTGGATGTCTCCAGAACAGACTCGTTCCTCGGTTGATAGTTTCAAATGAAGTCGGGACCATCAGAGCGCTGTTACACTCAGTAGTGGCGCTAGGAATTGCCCGACGGGGGGGCTAGTCTTCCCCGACAGGGGGGCTAATATCCCCGACGTAAAATACACGTATAAAATTTTCCTAAATAACATGTCGAGGATAAATATTGCGTAACTAAATGATTATAACTAAATGCTTGTAATATTTAATGGGTTATTACTAAAGAATTGCAGAGTTTCAAATATTCTGGACTGCAATCAACAAGTATCATTTTTATGTTGGAATAATTACTATTTAACTCGTTTACAGTTTTCGCAAACCTAAAGTATAGTGGGGAAAAGATAAGTAAAAAAAAATGTACAAATCATACCGCTCTGTCATTTAATTTAGTGGGATTTTTTTTATTTAAAAACAACGATAAAACATTTATATTTATAAAAGGCAACGGAAATGAGCGATGAGTTATTTCTTATGAAATTCTTTTCATAACACTGAGCTGTAGGTCAATCATGTTTGAAGATGAAAAAGTTTTTTAAAAAATTTTAAGCATTCGTTTATTTCTTCCACGACCTTTTCCAAACAATATATTTACGACTGAGATAACAAATTTAAAAGTCCACAAAAAAATAGGAAGTGTGACATATTTTTTAAAGAAATATTTTAATTTTTCGAAGACATTTTGGATTTGTACTATTTTTGAAAAAATTATATTAAAAAGATTTTTTTTAATACTTAACTTTCTGTGTATCTTAAAATCAATCCAATCTGTTATCCGTAACATTTCACTTTCACCATGATATCGTTTTTTTTTTTTTTTTTTTTTTAAACTTTGAAGCGATTTCGTTCAATTTTAGAAGTAATCTAAATTTTCTACAAATTTTAATGTCGTATGAAACAGTGAACATATAAAATTGAATGTTTGTTACATAAGAAAAAATGTCGTTTTTAATTTTTTAGTCAGCCTGAAAAATTAAAGCTGAATTGAAAATGGAATCGCCTGTGTCTAATACATAAAAATCATATTTTGACTTTTGTTTAACCTAATAATAATTTAGGAAATATATATTTGTTAAAAATTCAAATTTCTTTAATCAATTCAATCTTATATTTTCATTTTACTTACACTAACATGTTTAAATTACCTAGTAGGACCAATTAAAAATTTAATGGATTTAACGACTGTCCATTCAATGGAAAACTATTTCTGACTACCTAATTGAACCATGATTGTCCTTTAAAACAGGATCTGATTTCTTCTGAACTGATTTTTTTAGAACAAATATTTCTCAATATATTAATTTTAACGATCTCACATGAAAAACTAATTCCATATTGATATTTTATTATTAAATTACAAATAAATTTAAATTTCACAAAATGTACAGTAATAAAAATTGTAATAAAAATAAAGGTATTTTTTAAACTTCATATAAAAAATGTATTGTTAGAAAAAAGTACCATACTAAATAAATTAAATAGGCAATATTAAAATTGCAATAGTTCTTCGAAATCCAGAAAACATAAAAATCAACAAACGATAGGACTCCGTCCTTAACAAAATAAATAAAATATTATTAAATTGTCATATACAAATAATTAAAAAAAAAAAATCACAATAATTTTTAAGACATCTCACCTTATACGAATTGCATCAAAGTTTGACGGTACTGTAGTTCCCAAATCCACTATATGATAATAGATCCTCGCAGATCGGACACTCACTAATCTCAATGCATTGCCTACTTTACTGCATTTTTACTCTTTTAAAAATTAAAAACAGCAAACTTTATCAAGTTTTTTAAACCTTTCATAAAGAACGGAACTCAGACTGTTCTACTGCTTCGTACAATACAAGTGATCGGTTCGTTTACTGGACCTCCTTTTTCTTAGAAACCTTAAATACTAGTGTACCAACACCAGTCAGCAGTCCTCTCTGTGTCCTATCCTATGCAGATGCGTGACCCCCAAATTCAAAGAGAGCTTGCCAAAGAGAGCCAGCTAAAAGAACAAAAAAACTATAAAATGGAAAAGGGTGATCTTGAATGAAAATATTTTGCCTTTAGTTCTTTTCCTTTGAAGATGAAGATAACAAGTGACAGATGACATTTTTACCACCTTAATTGCCCTTTAGCCGCATTGCTCCCAATACCTCGGTGGCCGCCTCGGTTCAGCTTTAGGGGGCATACTCAGTTTAGTATGCCCCCTAAGGCTGAACTGGATCCGAGTCGAGAGGGGCGTCTTGCCGTCCCTTTGTCAAGAAACACAAGGGGGTCGAGAAACATAGAAGAGGGACCAATGTTCTCACTCGATGAAACTGATTTTATCTTTTGGAGGCATCTGTCTGGTCTGGGAAATAAAGCGACTCTCAGACTGCCGTGGACGGCTAAATTGTTCTTCTATGGTCAAGTGACAATGGTTGCCTCGACAAAAAGTAAAATAAATTTTACGTTTGGAACTGATAATCCGATATAACAAAATCCGATATATTTGTCCACATTCGTTAAAATGAAACTACAGGAACATAAAACATGGTAAACTGAGACAGGAATTAAATGACTATTTTTTTTTCTGTATTATTGAAGTAATCAATGTTGGATGAAATATTTTTTTTTTTTTCGTCATGCCAAATTTGTTTCGTAAAGACAATGTACAAAAAATAGTTCAAAACGGAGTTTTTTTTCATAATTTTTGACTGCAGTTGTATAATAAAAAAATCTGTTTTATTTTTTGTTTTTATAATAGGTACAATTTAAGGTAAGGCATGTCCATTCTACACGAACAAGTAAAACGCGCTTGAGCTTCTCGGTGATTCGAGAACCCATACCGTATGAATTCTCGAATCACCGAGAAGCTCACGCGCGTTTTACTCGTTGACATAAAATGTAGAATTGTGTAAAATGGGCCTTAGGCTTTTTTTTATGACCAGTAAAATGGATGAATCAATACACGTTTATTGAAATAATTTTACAGACGATAATACCGTAGATACGTATTTTGCTCAGTATTCATGATCAATTGTACAAACGAGAGACGGTATTTTATAAGAGTAAAAATCTTTTTCTTTACATGTAATGTTTTTAAAATCGTATCTGTGTAAAGGGTGCATGCAGGGCGTGGGCGAAGTGAACTTTAACAAAAACATGAACATAACGAAAACTTACGTAACGAAATCATAAGCCTTGAACAGCGTTGGCGTAATTGCATTATCATCTAACTCATACTCGTCTGAGAGCATGCAGAGTTTTTATCGGAACCCAAAAAGTGCTTGAGTTGAGTTTGACGTTACATGCCTTAAACACCGCGGTCGTTTTGAGAGAGACACTTCCTACCTAATTTTTTATTACTAATTTTTTTTTTGTTTCTTTGTTTGTTGAAATTACTGTATAAAAAGGTTAATTAAAGTTCCTAAACGTAAAAATATCGACAGGATCAAAATTACGATGAGATGTCAAGCCCGACAAACCAATCTTGAAAAAAACGCCACAACCCCCCAAAAGTTCTTAAATTTACTGACTATTACTTTTCAATTAACTGCGTTAAATACCCTTACGTTACATCCAGCCCTCCCAGCAAGCTCATACACGGAGAATATAGTATCTTGGTCGGGAAAAGGGCGAATTTGACAACCATCCGTTTACTAAATCGTTACACACATGCTGAGGATTGAACTCGCGCCCATCGGATGCTTGTCCGAGCCCCTTATTCGGACATAAAAGTCGGGATTTCAATGAACTGTAACATTGTTGGAATTCTGCCTGTCAAGATGACACAGATCCATTTTATTAAAAAAAATTATTTAATGTTTCACAAAAACTTGTTTTTAACAATTAAATTAACACTTCTTCCCCGACGAACTTCATAATTCTGCCCGACAGGGGGGCTTGGCTTGCCCGACGGGGGGGCTACAGCCCCCCCCAGCACCCCCAGTGGCGCCACCTCTGGTTACACTCGATTCCGTCATCAGTGGTGGTGAAAGGGTCTCTGGCTTCATCGGGACTTAGGAACTATAAAAAGGACACTCTTGCTCATCAGCACTATACCCAGGAACTTTAATCCAACCCAGACTAGTGGCTACTGTACTTCTTGACTTCCAGTGGCGTTTGGTAAACCCGTGGGGTTTTGAAAAAGGGCATAGAGGACAGGTTATACAGCAATGAGCTGTCAGTGAGTCAAACATAAAAGTCCCATACGTGCCAAGCATTTTGGCTATATCAGCTAATACCCTGTTGCTAGATTTCTGAGTCACGCCATTTCATTCTCTCAGTTGAAAGCCTGTTATATCAGTTAAAAGACAATAACTTTAAAATAAATTTCTGTTGTGTGTCGTGTCATGTTGGCATTCCCAGTTTCGGCATAGACTACATAGGCTGATACCGCACCACACATCGCAAATAGTATAGATTACTGAAAAAACGGATTCTTCAATACTTCAAAATTGTGACAACGACCTGTTTGAAAATAAATTTCTCAATCAAAAGACAAAAAGTAAGTGCCAAACAAGTTTTTTTAGTTAAAAACTTGTAATAGTGAAGTGATAAAATGCTCATGGTTCTATTTTTCATCAAGTGATGGAGCATGTATACTGTTTTATGTACAATTTTTTTTCTCCAAAACATTCACACAATTTACACATGGAATGGAGGATACTGTTATTGGAAGAATGTTGCATTCAAAATATCACTTTCCTAAAGTGAAAGTGAATGTCCTAAAGTGAAAGTGACATTTCCAATATACTTGTCAATGATGGTTACCAAAAATAGTTGCGAAAGGTCATTTTCTAAGTTGAAATTTATTAAAAATTGGCTTTGAACCACCATGTCAAAAGATAGGCTGAACTTTTTGCCTTTTTTTAGCAATACATATAAATTTTAAATTCAGAAAAATACTATTAAAAAATATATGTAAAAAATATGCATTGGAAATATAAAGTCAACTGTGTTACAGAAAAAAAACCTTTACAATTTTATCCTTTTTCTAACTGCTCAGAAAGTTAAACGCTTGAAAACTCCCCTATTAGAGGAATAGCCATTTTTACCTCCTGGTATACTTGATTACCTAATTAAAGGTATGGAACATCACTGCTTAACTTGTTTGAAAATCTAAAATGGTCTCATCCCAAATTAATATATGTTTCGTTTATTTGTACAGCTTATAAAAAAGTAATATACACAATGTGATACATACATAATTTTTTTTTTTTTTTGTATTCATAAATAAATAACATTATTTACTGCATCCATGAGGAATTTGGAGTCAATCCAAACAGAACTTTTTGATTCAAGTCGAATTTACTGTTGCATACTTAACTTTTAGAAAGCAGTGTATTTTGTAAGTTTTTATTTTTTGTCCTAATTTATGTTTATACAAAAAAAAATTAAAAATCAAATGTATTAAAAAAATATGGTATCCTTTTCAGCTTATGAGCAGTCAGACCTTCCTCAATCAGCTTCAAGAATTTCCAAAGGACAGCATAAATGATGAAATGGTAGAACTGATGGAGCCCTATATTAACATGGAAGATTATACTCGAGAGTCGGCATTGAAAACATGTGGTCAAGTGGCTGGCTTGCTTGAATGGACCCTTGCCATGTATCGCTTTTATGCAGTGAACAAAGATGTTCTACCATTGAAGGTATAACCTAGTAATATTTAATCAATAAACCATCAATTTTTAAATTCATAATTTTATTTTTAATATAATGTGGCTATTCAATTTTTTATTTTGTATCTGAAATGTAAACTTTGAACTGTTTAGTCTGCTAACTAACCTGTATAGCATAATAATGGGACTTATTTATTAAAATTAACTAGCTTTGTTGTAAAAAAATTCAAATGTATGAGGTAGATGTACATATTAAAAGCACTGTAGCTATTAAAAAAAAATTATTTTGTCAAGTAGCCTATTTCGGTTTTATGCTCCTGCAGTTATCTACAAAGTTTTTCAACGTTGGTATCAGCGGATAAATTTTTTAAATACTTTTATAAGTTTACATAAGTAAAAATTGATTAAAGATGCTTCACATTAATATTTTTTCCTATCAATTTTCAGCTATAATTTATTTTGTATGTGATTTGTACACTTCCTCTTTTAAGTTTTGTTTATTTAACACCTGACCCCATAACCTAAGACTATCAAATTCAAAATCACCAATTGTTTTCTTTTTTAACCAAAATTGGTTTCCATACTTTGATTTAATATTTTTTATGTAATCATTATATATTTATTAACCTTGTGTACTATGGCACCTAGTGTTTGGTGCAGCATAGCCTTAGCTGCTCTGCCACTAAACCCAAACAACTAATCACCCTTTTTTACTTATATTGTTGAATAAAATTGTATGAAGCTAAAGTAAAAATACAAATATTGATGACCAACAACAGGCTCAAGGCCCAACACTCTTAAATATTGAAGGCCAACAACTTGGTCCAGCTAGTACCTCCTAACTCTTCCCCAATGAATATCTAACTTCTTCTTAAAATCCATTACTCCTGTACGATTAACAATATTCACTGGCAAGTTGTTCCATTTGTCTATTACCCTATTATAGAAATAGTATTTTCTCCCTTCCCGATTAAAATGGGATTTGTTTAATTTAAACCCATGACCTCTTGTTCTATCACTTAAATTAAAATCTAAACCCTCTAATTAACCCTCTATTAAAATCTAATCCCTTTATTTGATAAATTTAAACAGTTGAATCAAATCTCCCTAAAACATTCTCTCTTCCAGAGTATACATATTCAAATTTCTTAACCTATCATACCAAACCTCTGTACAATACAACCTCATACCAACCTCTGTAAGATTATATTCTTAGATTTCGGTGAAACACTTTTCTGATATACCCCAACATTCTATTAGTTTTCTTGCTAGCCACTGTACATTGATGACTCATTTAAAAATCCTCATTTACTAATACGCCCAGATCACTTACTATATCGCTATTTTTGATTTTTGCCCCCTGTAAAACATATGTAGCCTTTCTATTTCTGATATCCATGTGTAAAACTTGACATTTACTGATATTGAAAGATATACCCCATTTAACAGCCCATTATGATATTTTTGTTAAATCACCTTGTAATTGCTCTTTTTGTTCCTCAGAATTCACAGTCCAAATATTTTTTTTTTATTTAACTATTAACTTCTTTGATCTAGGCTAGCCTTGCTGTTTTGGAAGCACAGAACACTAAAGCATCCATAGAGCTTGCTGAAGCTCAAGATATTTTTGATAAAAAACAGGCAGAATTAGATAAAGTTAATGCCATTTACAACGGAGCAATGAGCAAAAAACAGGTATGGTATAATTATATTTACAATTTAATATAATCAAATCGGTTTTTATGAAATGGGATGAACTACACTTTTTCAAATTTTTCAGGCAAAACAAAAAACATAATTTTGTAAGT
Source organism: Troglohyphantes excavatus (assembly GCA_963932185.1). Classification (NCBI taxonomy): domain Eukaryota; kingdom Metazoa; phylum Arthropoda; class Arachnida; order Araneae; family Linyphiidae; genus Troglohyphantes; species Troglohyphantes excavatus. Next base: position 46,626,279 of record OZ010666.1, read on the forward strand.
TTTTTTTTTAAATTATAATTATTTTTTGGGGAGGTTTTCTTATCTGGAGAGGATCTGTTTTCAAAATGAACATAGGTTTTTGAAGATAAACTACAATATTTTTTAATTAACAATGTGTATTTTTACAAATTTAATGTTTAAGGGACTTGCATAAACAACGTGTGAGCATAAACGAGAAAAAGAGGTATCTCTATTTTTAAAAAAAGTAAGCCCTAGGGGGAATTTTCAGTTCTTTCAATGTTATTCAGATCGTATCTCAAAATGTAAAAGTAAAAAAATTACGAAATTAAGTGAATTTGTTAAGAAATGTTTGATAAATAAGAAGAATATATTTTTGTTTCAATACTGTTATTAGTTTATAAGTTATTTAATATTAAAGTCGTCATTGATAAAATTTCGCTTACAAGTGATTTTGTCCGTCGAGTTTCTGAAACACTATTAAGAGGAGAGATCCAATTTGTTTAAGGAGTGCACAAATAGGTTTGAACTGGAAATCCAAGTAAGCAACCCCCCCCCCCCCCCCCCCCTGTAAACTTGAAACCTTAAGAGTTGGAAATTTCGAGTTTTAAAAATCCCTGAGTAGGCAAAATTTATGCATTGATGTAATTTTTTTATATCCATAAGTTTATTTTCTTCGTTTATTGGAAATTTTCCTTGGTAAGCGGCATATCTCCAAATAATATTTTTAGTATTAAAAAATATTCTTCTGCTATGGTGTCAATGAATGGTATGGCTTTCACTACTCCAGGTTTTTCACTGGTGAACACAAATTCGTAGAAGTTATTTACAGCAAAATAAGTTTTTGTGCGCCTAGGGAACCGCTTTTCCGTAATTCTACTAAAGAGGACTTTATTTTAAAAGTAGGCTCTTCACCAATTTTTTTAATTAGCTACATTCTAATGTGCTACATGTTTTTCTTTAAACTTCTTTGTATTCTTTTTCTACTTTGTATTATTGAGATGTATAAATCCGGTCCTGCTAATGAATTTTCCTTTTAACCATTGCAAAATCTCAGACTTAGAAATGTAGATTTGATCCGTTCTCACATGGAACCGAAGTGTGGAAGTTATAGGGGAGTAAAACTGCCAACTAACGGATTTTGAAGAAAAAAAATTTTACTCTTTTTTTTAAAATGACTGAATCAATTTATATAACATATTTTTATTCAATTTGTTTAACGTACGCTCAATTTTTTCCTCTTATTTTTTTAGTTTTTGCAAGATACAGCAGAAACGTGTAAACGGAAAATGAGTACAGCTGAAGCTTTGATCTCGGGTTTGCAAGGTGAAAAGGCAAGATGGACAGAAGATAGCAAACGTTTTCAAAGTCAAATTAACAGGTTGTTATACAGTTTTCTTCCCTCAATTGTATTACAGTAAAATAACTTATACTATAGACTTAAAACTGCTTGTTTCCTATTTTATAAAAAGTAATTGACAAAAGTTTTTTTTTTAGATTTAATCTTTAATTATTTTAGGACACATAGCTTTTAACAATAAATTAGAAAAAAGTATGGAGTTGTAGAGTGAACTTACTTAACCACTTGAACACTATATAATTTCTATATGTTTATTTATATATTCTGGAATTATCAGAAACACTTCATATTTAAAAGTATAATTACTACAATCGAATTGTTTATTCATTATCATATGTGCAAACTATAAAACGATATAAAAAATTAAATTAACAAAAATTCAATATAGGTAAAGCAGAAATAGAATTAAGAAAATCGTTATAACACTCATTCTTATCCCCATTATGCAGTTGCATGTTCACAAGCCAGTTATACTCTACTTTTTGAGAACGGCTATTTTACGATTTAAAAATCTTAAGCAAGTTACAACTTCCTTTCGCAAAACGCATGCCTAAGTACATTGTATTAGTAGTATGAAATTACCTTTATCACTATACTGGGGAACATAGGCTGATCCTGGAAAAAATTCAGAGGGGGGGGGGGGGGGGGGGCTACAAAGACTTACTCAAGGGTACATGTAGACATCCGCACCCCTCCCAAGATAAATGTATAATTTTCTTTTCATAAATATATGTAATTATTTAATTAAGTCAACAATATGCATATTAGCAATAATTTAATAAAATTCTTAGCATTTTTAAGCTCCAATTTTCGATAATTAATAGTTTTATTAAGTTTTTCCGTTGGGACTGCCTTCGATATTAGATTTAAACCTTACTGCGAATCTTCCTTTGTGTATAGGTAACATTACTAATAAAATACGGAATTGTCAATTTAGAAAGTTATTAGTCAAGCAAAGGGACAGAGAAGGGTAAGGTGGCTATTTATTCTATTGTTAAGACTTGACTGACTTGTGATGGCCTAACTGCCTTAAACTTTGATGGTCATCGCTACTGGGAGGGGGGCATTTATGTAATGATATTGTGATTATTTGGAAGGAGTGATAGGATCACTGAATGTTAGATTAATGGGTGTTTTCCAAAAGTTGTTAATGCTTGACTTTCTGATTTTGTAGAAAAGGACAAAAATATGTACCTTCATATGTCTTCTACAATTATATAGAGACAAACAAAATTAACTGGTGGGGAGGGACACTAGCTTTAATGCCCCTCCCTTAGATCCACCAATGCCAGAAAATCTTTTAAGAAAAACAAATATAAACAACAAACAAAAGTGTAGCCATACAGATAAAATTATGGTGGATTCTTGTGCATTAGAAATCTTAAAGTACCTCTAACATTTGACAACATGCCTGGTATCTTGTGTGTGTGCTTTTTTTTTGTTATAAAAATTTTATGACTTTTAATATCTATTTCCTTAGGCTTGTTGGGGATGCTGTTTTATTAGCTGCTTTCTTGTCATACTGTGGTCCTTTTAATCAAGAATTTAGAAACTTGCTGTTTAACTTTTGGCAAAAGGAACTTGAAAATAGAAAGATTCCACACACTAAAAGTTTAAATCTAATAAATTCTTTAACTGATGTACCCACAGTAAGTTTTCTGCAAAATTATTAGTGTTATATTTTATGTAAAATATACTATTTAAATATATGATACCTTAATATTTTTACTTTAAAAGTTTTTTATAATGCTCTTATTTATTGAATTGAAATCTCTCAATGGTGCATTTAGAAATTTTATTTTGTGAGATGTATACAATACTGATAAAACATTAAAAATATTAACCAATTTCACGAGCTTTAGAAAAGCATTCAATACTACCTGTTAAATACAATAAACCTGTTATGATATAAATATTACCTCTACACGTTTATAAAAAAATTAATTAAATTTTTTTCTTCTTACTGTATTTTTAAGTAATTTTTTTATGTTTTTCTGTAATTGCATTTGACTGCATCATTATGCGACGGAGAATAATGCGACTTCAAAATAATTCAAATTACGAAAGATACAACAAGTCAAATCCTAAATAGGCCACAGGCAGGATCAGCTATTCAATAATTAAAATTGTAATATTTAATACCATATAAAAATCTGGTTTATACTTGCCTTTAATATGTGTATGTATTAAATTCAAGGTAATTATATCTACATATTATCACAATCAATTGCTAGTCAGACCAGAATTTGATAGGTTAAGGTACATAGAGTCGAAGACTCTTTAACTCTTACTTTAAGTTTTAATCATAATTAAAGCATTTTTTAAAGGAATTATATAAAGTAGAAGGACAACATACAGGACAGCACGGACACAAAAGGTTAAAATCCAAAAAAATGTAATGACGTCGTAAGGAAGTAAGATCAAACGGGAAATGGCATCAATAAGAATACAAATGAAATTGTCAGCATAAAAGTAGTTCAAATACCAGTCCTACCCAAGGAAGACAACTCCCCGATGATGGCTGTATTTACAAAATAAAATGACTAAAATTTTCAAAAAGATTTTGAAATTTAAAACTTAAATCCAAATAAATTTTCATGAGGTATACATTGCATAATAATATCCAGACCAAGGTGGGAAGGAATTGGGTTACAAAGGCTCTAGGCCTTCTCCTTTTGCAAAATTGTTAGTCATACAGTTCATTATATTTTATATCTGTGGGAAAATGATTGAAGTACATTTTAAGTAATCGCATGTTTTATTCAAGATTGCTGAGTGGGGAGTGCAGGGTCTCCCTAATGATGAACTCTCCCTTCAAAATGGTATAATTGTCACTGAATCGGAGAGGTATCCACTTCTAATTGACCCTCAAGGACAAGGAAAAACATGGCTTTTGAAAAAAGAAACACAGAATGGACTTATAGTAAGCTGTATTATTTTATGTTGTTTATTTTTGTGGAAAACCATATTGAATTCTTTATATAATTACTATTAATAATAAAATATTGCTAATTTCTAGATTATTTCTCCCAACTAGGTTACAAATCTGAATCATAAATTTTTTCGTCAGTTCTTCGAAGATGCTTTGTCACAAGGCAGGCCTATGCTTATTGAAAATGTTGGCGAGGAGCTGGATCCTGTGCTAGATAATGTTTTGGACAAAAACTTTGTGAAGTCTGGCACTATATTAAAAGTATGTTATAATTAGTCACTTATAATTATATATAAAGTCACTTATAATTATATATAAAGTCACTTATAATTATATATAAAGTCACTTATAATTATATAAACAACTCGCTCGCAATTACAATACTTTAAAATAAACTTTCTTGTTTTCCTGATAGGTAAAAATTGGGGACAAGGATGTGGACTTTTTAAAATCATTTCGTCTTTACATCACAACAAAACTTCCAAATCCAACTTATGCACCTGAAGTAAGTCAAATGCAATTAATCTTAGAACTTGAATCTCATTTATTAGGGGGTAAGTTGTAATTGCATGACTTATATTTGTGCAATTTTTCAGATTACTGCTCGAACATCAGTCATTGATTTTACTGTTACCATGAAAGGCCTAGAAGATCAGTTACTTGGTCGAGTGATTCTCGCAGAAAAACAAGTAGGTTTAGAGCTCATTTTATATAAAAAAAACTTTCATTTGTGAAATACTATTTAAATATTTATACAAACGCTTATACTGCATTGTTCAGTTCGTTTATAGGCAAATACTTTCTACAAAACAACTGTAATATACCCTTAAATAGAATTGAAGAGCTCATTTTAATAGGCATAGGTTCATTTAAAAAATTTTTTAGCAGGCAGCAGTTACTTTTTCTGGACTGGTAACTTTATGTTAGATTCAAATAATCTCGAACATACCTTACCTTAAAATATTACATGTACTTCATTTGTTTGTTAAAATACACATTTCAGCTCAATTTATCCCAAAATCATCTTTTGCAGTCAGTGAACTCTTCAAAAAGTATTTAGATAATTTTAGCTATTTTAGAAAAATAATTAATATTCAAAATAACTTTTAGGAACTAGAAGCTGAAAGAGTAGCCTTGTTGGAAAATGTTGCAGCTAATAAAAGAAAAACCAAGGAATTGGAAGATAATTTACTTCGCAAACTTGCAACAACTGAGGTTAGTATTAAATATAATAAATTTATTTCAAACTGTATCATTTATATGTATATGATTTTAACTTGGATAAATTGTATTTAGTTTGGAATTTTTTTTTATTTATAAGTTTATACACTTTGATTGTTTAAAAACTATTTTTATTCCTACCATATTTATATGTGCATTATAACACATAACTTTTTTTCAAACATGATATCTGCTTGTTAATTACATGTTTTTTTCCTATCGGAATAATCAGGCATGTTCAACTACCACAATTTAAAGGTTTTGGTGATTATTTCAAATGAACAAAAAACTTCGAACTTATAATCATTCCACCTACAAAAACATCTTGTATGTATAAATGGAAAAATACAAACATCGCAATAATATTTTTTAAGTCAAGTTTTACTCAAAATGAATTTGTATCTTTAATTTTATGATTTTCAATTTAATTTTACTGATTTATATTATAATTATTTACAGGGGTCATTAGTAGATGATGAATCCTTAATCGAAGTATTAAAAATCACAAAAAAAACTGCTGCTGATGTAGCTAGTCAACTGGAAATTGCCGATTCTACCAACAAAATGATTGATCTAGCCAGAGAAGAATACCGACCTGGTAAAAAAATATTTTTGATATTTTTCAATAAGCTATTATTTTTTAAGATACAATTAATTTCTTAGTAAGAAATTATACATCCATAATAAAAAACAGTTTGTGTAGGGATCGTAAAACACCTACTTCCTTTGTTTTTAATTAAATATTTATATACAGTATAACCTCATTAAAACAGACTAGTGGACTAAAGGTTGTCCTCTATAATGAAAGGTCCAGTTTATAATGAATAATTCTTATAGGAGTGTAATGTCAGCTGGCCAAACTACAAATAAAACAATTCAAAGCAAAAAATGTATATGTTTGTTGACTTTATATTTATATATTGGCCTTACAAATAATAAATTTTTTTTAATTGTAAATGTTGCTAATTGCAACATTTCTTCTAAAAATTTCAGAAAAATTCAGATAGCGTAGTAAATCTATACTAATGTATTACATAACACTATACTATAATTACTTTAAAGTTATTAATTATATATTCAATGAAAATATTATTTTTAGTGGCTTCGAGAGGGAGCATTTTGTACTTTCTCATCTGTGACATGGCTATGGTGAATGTTATGTATCAGACATCATTGGGACAATTTCTAAAAATATTCGACATATCTTTGGAAAGGTAAAAGTTATCTATTAATATCAAAATGTTTTTTTTTTCTAAACTTTAGTTATTATTCTTCATGCTCAGGACTAGCCCTAGTCAACATTCATATGATATAAATTGAATTACTACTTTACAATTCAAAGGGTCTATTTTTTATAAGATATTTTGAAAAAATTAAATTATCACTTATTTGAAATTTTTATTAAAATCTTAAAATTGTAAATCTCTAGTACCCTCTTTTTTAATTTAAGTGTTATTAATTCCCTTAAAATTGTTCTTGATATAAATAACAATTTATGATTTTATATGAAATGTTGTTATTTATGTGTGCGTTATTCAAAAGAAATATGAAGGTAGTTTTATGTTAGATTCATTAGTATTAAATAATTAATCGATTAGATACCCTAGTTGTTGTTTTTTAGTTCACTGCCTTTTTGCAGCCAAAATAAATATTTGCATTAACCAAATGTTTCATGACTCTATTTAAAACTTTTATTTTCAATAAAGCTTCATTTTGTAGTTTAAATTATTAACAGGAATAAAAAATAAATTTTAAGAAAATAATTCATGTAATTTTCTCTCTTCTTTTAAAAAGGTCTGAAAAGTCCCCTAGGGCTAATATTCGCATTGAAAACATTATTCAATTTTTGACATTTGAAGTTTTCAAGTATACTTGTCGGGGTCTATATGAAACACATAAGTTTCTTTTCACATTACTTCTATGCATAAAAATTGATCTGTCCAAAGGAAAAATTACCCACGAAGAATTTGGCATCCTTATTAAAGGTATTGTTATTAACTTTGTCAATTCAAATCTCTATTTAATAAGGATGTAAATTAATTTTTATATTACTGTGTTTAGTTATGATTAGGACTCGATTGACAAACATTAGATTTTTCACTATTTTTCTAAGCCCATTTATGTGTGTTCTTTTAAATGTTTTTAATCTAATCAATTTAATGATTCAATTTGTTACTCTTTTTAAGAAATATCTGTTAGCAATTTAATAATACAAATGAAATAACTTTATCACCTCATTTTATGTGATAGCCTAACATTTTTATTCAATTTTTTTTTTATAATTTGCATTAAAAAAATTATTTATTTATGATAAGTATGCATATGATTGATTACATAGTTTTTGTAAATAATTTGAATTATTTATAATATGAACTTAATTAGATTTTCACACAGTATAAAAACACTGACTGTTATAAGGTCTGCCAAACTAAACTTATTTAATAATATGTAACCAGCAATACATCTAATATTTTACTTTACAAATATAGCATGGTAATTTTGTTTCTTGTCTTCAGGGGGTGCTGCTTTAGATTTGAAAGCTGTTGAACCCAAAAGCTGTCGTTGGATTACTGATATGACATGGCTAAATTTAGTTGCCCTTACAAAATTAGACTATTTCAGAGAAATTCTAGTTAAGGTAAGTTTGTGTATATTTATTTCCTTCAATAAATTTATTTTGTGCTGGATCTTTGTGTATTAATTAATACAAAACTATTATTATTTTATCAGTCAGCTATCATGTTCATTTGTATAAATTATTTGTGAAAATTTGCAAATAGTTGCTCATGGTTACATTTGACTTTTATATAATTTTAAGGTAAAACACAGTGAAAAAGCTTGGAAAATATGGTTTGAAAAGGATGCCCCCGAAGAAGAAACTATACCTGATGACTATGGCCGTTTAACTTCTTTCAGGAAATTGCTCCTTGTTAGGTATTCACTTGTTAATAATATTTTGAGAAGTTTTTACTTAGAATTTAAAATGGGGATATTCTCCTTTTACATAAAAAAATCCATTTAATTTATTTTGAAGTTTTTTTTTCTGAATAACTTCCAATTAGTCCTTTATCTTCTATAATTCATTGCCACATTTCTATTCAGGCAAGAGGGTGCAATGGCATTATTAGTAGAGTTAAGGGGTCACTATTGTAAGTGTTAATGCTTTTAAAGCTAAACAAAGACTTTTATACTTAGCCTTGCATACAGTGGCACCTAGTGTTTGGCGAAGCACAGCCTTTGCAGCTGTTGTGCCATCAAACCAAACCAACCTATAGTTCATAATTTTGTGTCAATATACCTTCAATTTAGGATGAATCAGTTTTTACCAATACTTTAGTTTGTCAAATTTCAGAGTTATTAAAAAATATTCAAATTAATAAAAAAAATCAGATAATTTTTTTTCTGATATCACTAACAATTTAAGTACTGATGATTTATTTATCTAATTAAAGTTCTATTACAAGTTTGAACAGAATTGAGTAAAATTTTGGCTGCACCAAAGTCAAATATTTTCATGAAAATAATAAGTGGCTCCTAGACATTAAATTAATGAATGACATTATATATATATATATATATATATGTGTGTGTGTGTGTGCATTTAAAGTTTACTATTTTTTTTTACTTACAAATGTTTAAAGATGCATTTTACACATTAAAAGTGTAAACTTTACTGGTATAAAGGTTTTTACTGAAAGTACTGCTCAGCTAAGTTTTATATTTTTCAATTAATTTTAAAGTAAACACATTTCTACAGGAGTTGGTGCCAGGATCGCACACTGGCACAAGCCAAGAAATATGTTGCTGATTCCCTGGGCCAAATTTATGCAGATCCAGTTATATTGAACATGGACTCGATGTGGGCTGAAAGTACACCACGTAGTCCTTTAATTTGTCTCCTGACAATGGGTTCAGATCCAACTCAGCAAATCGAATCCTTGGCAAAGTCAAAGGAGTTGTCTTTTGGAGCAATTTCCATGGGACAAGGTCAAGAAATTCATGCAAGGAAACTTATGAATAAAAATATGGAGAAGGTATTAGTTATACTTTAAGCTTCATTAAAGGCTTATATATACAAATTTTCTGTAAACACAAAACTATTTTTATGTATTACTTAAATAAAAATTTCTGGAGATAATTTTTCCTCATATCACATCTATCTTAGATCATGCTCACGTAATAAAATATTATCTAGCTACAAAGGAATTCAACTCGGATGTTGTCTTTGTCATCCGACTGTGGTTCAAAATTACAAGACAAATTACAATTGTTCCTGGTTCTTCCCTCAAACTAAATACAAAACTGACGTCCATTGTTTATTCTATACCTCTAGTAGGATTGAGATGTGAATTACCAATCTACCAGCTGAATGAATTAAACAATGTATTATCTATAAGTATTATTATGTGTGACAAATTCGGAAATTAACACTGTATTTGAATGATAAAAATAATAAATTTTTATTTATAAATTTATTCTTTTTGACATTTTAAAAGTACCACAATGTAAATGAAATTTAACTATTTAAAATAATTTTCTTTAAAATCTTTCTAGATTATATTTAACTTAAAACACAATCTAAGCTTTGTTCCTTCACCCCCATATACATTAGTTAAATTTTGTCATGCTTCAAACTCTTTTTTACAAAACTTTTTTACAAACTCGACAGTTGGTGCATTCTAGGGTGGCTGGATGCTGTTACAAAACTGCCATTTAGGCTTGGATTTCATGGAAGAACTCCTGGACAGAATCCTAACAACCGAACAAGTCGACAATACCTTCAGATGCTGGATCACCACCGAGGTCCATCCCAAGTTCCCGATCTCACTTCTGCAGGCTTCCATAAAGTTCACCAACGAGCCTCCCCAAGGGATGAGGGCTGGCCTCAAGCGCACATACTCTACCCTAACTCAGAAACAGCTGGAGGCAATTATTTACCCACAGTGGCAGCCAATGCTCTATTCAGTGTCCTTCATGCACAGTGTGGTTCAAGTGAGGAATATAGTTTCATTGTTCGGTTTATTGACAATCTGAACTGAGGCTTATTAGTTAAGAAATAATGTGTGAATGTAGTAGTGTCTGATGTAAAGAAAGGGATTGGTCAATACCTTAATGCCCTTCTCTCCTTTATGAAATACTAACTGCATGTGATATTTCTCTTATTAGAATGCAGTCCTTACGATTTTGAGAGAGGTTCAATCATTTAGGTATAAAACTATGGGCCAAAATCTGATACATTTTGCAAAAACTATTGATTTAACAATATTGTACATTTCAGTTATGAAAACCTTATTAATAAACCAACTGAACAATGTAGGGTGATGATTGAAAGAGTTCAAATTGGTAATATTATGCATTTGTAGCTGTAAAAGGTAATTTTCAAATTTTACAACTAAAAGTAGTCAGTTTATTTTTTATTATTTTCCGCATTGATGTAATTAAGGGTTTATTCTTCGCAATTTAACATCTTGACTTTAAAATTAATAATTCAAATCAGTATTTTAAACTTTCATTTTTCTAATATATTTTAGGAACGAAGAAAGTTTGGACCTTTAGGGTGGAATATACCGTATGAATTTAACTCTGCCGACTGGGGATCAAGTGTTCAATTTATTCAAAATCACCTGGACGACATGAATCCCAAAGTGGTAAGTACCTGAATTATGTATGTGTATTACAAATACAAATATTGACGATCAACAACAGGCTCAAGGTCCAACAATGTTGGTCCAGACTAGTATTTTCTAATTATTCCCAATGAATATCTAACTTCTTCTTAAAATCCATTTATCCTGTATAATTAACAATATTCACTGGCAAATTGTTCCATTCCTCTATTACCATATCATAAAAAGATTACAGGAGAAAATGGTGCTTTCTTCCCAATTAAAATGTGGATTTGTTTAATTTAAACTCATGACCTCATTGTCTATCACTCATTGAAATCTTTTCCTGATGTATCCCAACATTCTTTTAACTTTTTTACTAGCTACTGTACATAGATGACCCATTTTAAAATCCTCATTTACTAGTACCCCTAAATCACTGACTACATGACTATTTTAGATTTTTTTTTTCGTTTGTAAAACATGGGCAGCCTTTCTATTTTTGATGTCCATGTGCTAAACCTGACATTTACTGATATTAAATGACATGCAAGTTTTCATCAAAGGGAAAATATATAAAAATAAGTTTTTAACTTGCAGATATTAATATATTTTATTGTAATACCGAAAAAATATCAATTAATCAAAATTATTAATAAATTAAATTTCCTGTAATACTCTAAAACTGTAAGCAGCTTGAAAGATTACAGGATAATTATCCTTCTTACTGATCTTCTATAAACATTATTTTGACTCGGAAGTGTGTGCAAATTTTAATAGCTTAATAAAACTCAATTCTTATTAATTTATTCATATGTTATTTTATGTGTATTTTTGTTTCATACAAAAGGAGAACGTAGTAAGTTGTCACAAGTAAAAAAATATAACAATGAAATAATTCGGAAATATTAAATATTAATGGCAAATCTAATATAATCTCTAGTATAAATTTTAAAGGGTCTGCCTGCGCTCTTCAAAACCTGGTATATTACACTCCTGTAATTAAAGTTGGAATAAGTACTTAATTGCTATTTAACAGGGAGTATCTTGGCCAACTGTTCGATATATGCTTGGAGAAGTTCAATATGGTGGTCGAGTGACAGATGATTATGACAAGCGGCTCTTGAATACATTTGCTGAGGCAAGTGAACTTTCACTTAGTAACTGTGTTTTTTTATATATTACTTACTAATAGTTATAGTTTACCTTTTTATAATTTTCTCTTAATGCATGATGATTAATGTTCATTGTAGAGACTTCTTTCCTTATTTATGTAAAATTAAAGCCAAATATTATTACACATTTTTATCAAATTAAAATAATACACTTGATAAATATTATATGGAAGGTTTCCAACTGGATATATTGTGTTAAATATTTAAAAATTATTTAATACTTAACAAATAAGGATTTTTTAAAAAAATATTTGTTAAAAATTTCTTGAAATGTAATTTATAGCAATAAAAAAATTATTTATTCTTTATATTTAAACACTAGATCCTCTTTACCTTTTTATTGTGTAATAATTATTTTTTGTATTTTTAAATTTTCTGACATGTTGTCATGGTGATAAATTTGTATAACTTTATCGATTATTGGATTAAATTATAAGAGCTTTGCTTGGTGGCATTGTATTCTCAATCGGTGATGGTGATAAAAAAAAATAATGATGGTCTCAGGGAAACTTGTGTGGCTCACAGAGCTAATTAAAAGTATTTAGTAATTAAAGCATTAATATATTTCCAAAATTAAATATTATTTTCTTTAGTGGCCTTAAATCTTTAACTAATTAGGGTAAGGTTATCAGTCATTTTAAGATATGTGAGCATTGTTCATTGAATTTTACGATTAATTGCTATGCTTAATCTTCAGGTATGGTTCGGAGAACACATGTTTGAAAGCCAATTTGCATTCTATAAAGGTTATGGCATTCCTTCTTGTTCAACAATTGAACAATACATAGAGTACATTAATAATTTACCTGGAACAGACACTCCTCAAGTCTTTGGATTACATCCTAATGCTGATATTACGTATGCATCCTTATTTCTCATTTTAATTCTTCAGAAAATATTTTGTATATCTTTTGAAGTAATTTTATTATCAACACAAAATATGATAGATTTTTTTTTTATAAAATATAAACGAAATTGGATTTCAGGCTGTATAATGTAATTTTTACTTACTATGGATTTTTGACATATTTGATTTTTTAAATGATGCAATAAATTAATAAGATATGAATTTTAATTGTGCTGAATTAAAAGCTGCATAGACTGCTAAGCATATAATACTATACTTTGAAATCACACTGTTATTTGCTTTATACTTGCCTAATATAGTGAGATAAAATTTTCTGTGAAACAGAGTTTATAACTATGTAATAAATAGAAATTAAAAGTTAAATTTTTTCTAATAACGGTAAAACAGCTTATAATTTATCAACATAACTTATTTTAAACTGTTTTAAATTTAAATCTCCGATTTTTAAAATTTAATTGTATATATTAGAAGGAATGCATTCAAAATATGTTTTATTCTTTTTCAAATAGCTATCAAAGTAACACCACAAGAGATGTTCTTGACACCATTCTGAGCATACAACCAAAAGACACAGGAGGAGGAGGTGGTGAAACGCGTGAAGCGGTTGTATACCGCATGGCCATGGATATGATGTCAAAGTTGCCAGAAAATTATATTCCCCATCAGGTATTTAAAAACAAGGAGTATATTTCAAATGAATTATTAGCCCAGCATTTGATTTTGGAGCGATTTACCCTAGTTCTTTTTTATGCTTATTAAAATTTAAACTACAGGTTCCTTGCACATAAATATAAAATATTTGTTTTTAGGTTGTAATATTAAGAGTTATATTGTTTGAAAATATAATTAAATTGTATATTGAATGGAAAGAAAAAATACGCTAAGAGAAATCTATTGCATGTTGTATATTTTTTAAAAATAGTGTTCTTGAACCTTTCTGTCACCACTCCTTGTATTCTTATGGCATTCAGAATTCCTTGTAGAAAAAAGAAGGGTTCTATTTAAAAAAACTGCTTTTTTAAAGGTGTAGGGGGCTGATCCTTAACGTTCTGATCAGCTGTCCCAGCATTATACACTATTTTTAAATTAACTTTTCAATATTTTTTTAATCTATTTACTAGGGTATAAATGAGTAAATTTATTAAAAATAATTTAAACTATCCTACAGAGCGAAATCAACTTTACAATTTTGTGAATTGAGGCTTTATTAACGCCTAGAATGAACACCGGCATATTTTTATATTATGTCCCCTACTGAACTTTCATAAAATTTTATGCAATGGTTCCGAAGTTTTTAGCGAAAGAAAGTGTGAATAATAATTTAACACTAATCATATTATTATTGGGAATAAGTGATAGATTCTACTTACTATTTTTCCATATAATACCACTTCATTAAAACTTTATTAATGGGAATTAAAATATTTTTATGAATGGTGTATCATGTCATAAATATGCCTATTATAGGTGAGAGAAAAAATCAAAGAAATTGGAAATCCGACTGCTCCAATGCAAATATTTATAAAGCAAGAAATTGATCGAATGCAGAGGGTCATTACAAATGTCCGAACGACACTAATGGATTTGGAATTAGCCATTGATGGAACAATTGTTATGAATGAGGTGATTTCATATTATGACATTAATTTTATTAATTATGATTAATTGAACAAATTAGTTAAAGAATGACTAATCGAATAAACTTTATTTATAATTTCAGTTATTGAGAAATACTCTAATTACTAAGAAAGTAGTGTTCAAGTTAGATAGATTGAACGGTTCATTTGTTATATATTGTCGTAACGCTGTACGACGTAAATATAGTGTTCTATTATATATAACTTATTTTGCATATCATTTCCCATTTTATATTAATTTAATTTCATCATGTATGTCAACGATTTAACGTTTCATATTAGTTAAGTTATTATTTTATTGATTGAACTCTCTTGCTCAGAAACTCTCTTGCCAAAATCAAAATTGGATTTATTTTAGCGTTTTTTGTTTTTTTTATTTTAAATTATTTTATTCAGGCTTTGTTTTAAATTAATTCCCGATTTTTATCCCTGTTAATTTTCATCTGCCTGTAAACTTTTTCCACATCTTCTGCCATTGCCTTCAAGTCGGCCTCCTCTACAAAATCCCAAGATTTTATCAGACAACCATCTTGACGGACAACCACAGATCCGCCATTTTCCACCATTTCAATATGCCTTCTTCTCACAGCGCTTCAATAAGTGTTGTTGAACTCAAATGAACCCTCACACACAACCACCCCCCAACCAATTAAAATCCTGAAAAAAGGGTCACATGGGTCCCCGATAGACATGCTCTAAGAAGCGAACGGACCCCCTTTGCTTCGAGGCAGATTACAACACACGCGAGCGAAAGACGGACCCTGAGAGGGGGCGGTCTGTGCTCATCTCCAAAAATGTTCCGGACGGAGACGCAACGCTGTCTTCGAATAACAAAATGGCCTCCTCAAAATGCTGAAAACCAGGATCCAGCAGCACGATCCTCCTCCAGCAGCAACATGGGACACTAAAAGCTAAGACCACTAAACAATTCCTCTTTTTATTTTATTAATTAATCTGAACTAATCAGATCTTTTATTTTGGTACCACTTGCGCCTTATTTTACTTAACTTATAAATTCTTGTTATGCGATGCATAACATTGCTCGTGACTTAAATTTTTATGTTTTCTTATTCAATTCGTGTTTTTTATCGCGCTGCAAGAGAGTTCTCTATCTTACAATTAAATGCCTACACTTTTGTATTTTATGTTTGCGTACAGGTTTATAAATATGTATACATTTATCTTTTGAATGAAACTATGTTTATGCCGACCCACAAATAAATGTAAATGTTTTCTTTTATTCATTAAACTTTAAAACTTAATGATTTAAATTTTGTGTTGTGTTTTCTTTATCTCTTGGATCTTCTTGCTCTAGCGATACATCATTTGGATGTATTTTATTTCGTACTTGTGTTATTGCCTTTCATAATTCATTTTACTTCACTTATGTGTTTGGCCACTTTAATTACTCATGTTCATAAAAACTGTGAACATTATTCTAAATACTTTAATTATTAATTTGTTCTAAATTGATTTTTTTGTGTGCGTACCTCTGTTTTTTAGTGTAAGATTACTCCTGTTGTAGCAATACGACAATATGCTCATTGTCCCTTTTGTTGACATTAATTATGGTGGTACCTGATTAATGGTTAAACAACCAATAATGCTCATTTTGAACTGCAATGAACATCTAATCTTATGTATAAATGAAACACAAGTGTTGTAAAGCTGTGCAGGAATATAATATTAACTTTATTTAATAATCAATACAAACTTCTATTGAAAATATTGCACAATCATCCTATAATGTATTACATAAAAGTTTCTGATATTTTCATTTACCATATTAAAGTATGTTGACAAATTTCATTAAAACCTTATAAAGATTTTAAATGTTCATAAATTATTTATGTTAAAGAGAGTTCAGCTGTGCTTAAGCATTTTCGTATTTTAAATTTGATATGCAATTAGTAATATATTACTAACTGCATAACTGGGCTCTTTGTGCACACAATTGTTGGTCACAATCAAAATTATATATATATATATATATATATATATATATATATATATATATATATATATATATATATATATATATAGTATCAGAAGTGATGCAGGTATTAAAGTTCCATGGCTGTGAATGTCTGGTTGTTAAACACTAAAAATATTTTAAAACAAATGTAGTATCAAAGCATAACTTCAGTCTCCTTTTGAGGTCTACCCATTTAATCTAACTTTGTTCAAGTTTGGTCTTTTTTACTGTTTGTACGTTTTATTTAAAAATGAAATTTTATTTCAACAGCTCCTAAGAGATGCATTGGATAGCATTTACGATGCTCGAATTCCAAAGACTTGGGCCAAAGTATCTTGGGACTCCAGCACATTGGGATTTTGGTTCACAGAACTGTTGGAAAGAAATATACAGTTCTCAAATTGGATATTTAAAGGAAAACCTAGTTGTTTTTGGATGACTGGATTTTTTAATCCTCAAGGTAATGATATGCTTTTACTTTTCTTAATTTCAGCCCGTTGACTTTTCAACAAAAATTTTTCAAAAGTTGCATTGTTTTTTAAAAAAGTCAATTTGATATCAATAGCAGATCACATAAATTACTTTCACCACTGATTGGATGCAGAAGTGAAGATACGTTTGTGTCTCGCCAGTTTTTTTATACAGTATAGTGACACATAATATAAAAGTTCATTAAAAAAAATTCATTGGAAATATTTTTCAAATTTAAATTGGAGGACTTCTGAAATTCTTCTATACTTTTAATTTTTTTTTTTTAAAGGCATGAGTTGGAAATATAAAATCTCCTGCAGTGAAAATAAACCTATAATTTGATATTTTGCTTATCTGTCAGAAGAATAATTGCTGATGATCTTTTTATTGTGATAAGTTTTGTCATATTTTTTCCTGTTATAGTTGGTAAGGAAAAAACTCTCATTCAAATAGTAAAAGTCATACTTAAAAATTGTCAATGCTGGTGTTATTTTATAACATGCTGGTACATGTTATAAAAATATTTTTTTTTCTTATGTAACCTATCTTTGCAATATTTTATTGTAGTATATTAAGCTGTTAAATGATACAATTTATTTAGTGCTCAATGAGTATTCCATATTAAAAAATGTCTGATATAAATTGAGTTTTATTTAATTCTAAAACAGATTAGAAGCAAGATATAATGTACCAGAACTATAAATTTTATGTGGCAATAGTTTCGTTATTTACTATGTTTCACCAAAAGTTTTTTAAATATTGCTAAAAATATAATGAAAGAACATAGTTTTAATTGGTTTTAAACATTAATCAGTTTAATATTAGCAATTTTTTTTATACTATACCTTTGACTATTGTGAGCAGAAAGAGTAAGTGGCATGTACAATATATATAGCATGTTTTAGTTTGGCAAGAAAACGAAACAAGTTTTTGTAAAAGAAACATCATTTAATATTTATAATAAAATCAAATCATTAACTCCCCATTAAATTTTAATAAATTTGATTGAGTTATCAACAACATTAATTTAAAAAAAAATAAAAATTAATGCTAGCTCTGATAATTTTCATTTGTTAGCTGCTCTTGTTTACAAAGGTGAATTGATACACGTTATTAAGAGTGGAAAAAATTTATTTTTACTCTGTTAATTTGAGTTGTGAAATATCACAAAAGTTATGTTATGGGTATTTTTAACACAGAAAAGAGTAGGGAGTTGTAGACGGTAAAAGAATACACCATTAAAATAATTTTAAGATTCAATATTTTATTAAACGATTCAAAATAAAATTATTCTTAAAGTGGACCTATAAGTGGTAAAGAAAAATTGCACTAAAATGCTCGGTTAAAATTGGATTTCGAAGAAGTGTGTAGTTATCCAGCCCCTGGTTATATGAGTGTAATATGTTTCAGATAATTTGGGAATATTAAATTAGATTAATTTTATTTTTAATAAACTTTTGTATGAACTTCTTTTGTTATTGCAGGATTCCTGACAGCTATGCGACAAGAAGTGAGCAGAGCTCATGGTTGGCCTTTAGATACTGTGACACTGCAGAATGATGTGACACAGATGACTCGTGAAACTGTGAAAGATGGGCCTAAAGTATGTAAAATTGCCTTGAACTTCGATTATATTTTTTTAATGAAAGCCCTAGTTATGTTATTTGTACACAAAAATCTTAAAAGATGCAATTTATATATATTCTGGATATTTCTTATAAAAAATATCTGTTTCTTTGGACAAAATTTAAGTGCAAAACTTAATTTCTGATCGAGTGTTGTTCAAATAAGCTATTTGAAAGAAAAAAAACTCATAGAGCTAAACTTTTTGGAAGTGTGTGTTTGCAGAAACTTATATATTGCTTGCAATATGTATTTTACATATAAACTTTAGTCTTTTAAATCAAAACGTTTTCAATAAAATCTATTTAAAATACATTTAAAACATTTAAGTTGCATTAAATTATATTTTACTTCTTTTATAATAACCAAAATAACTTAATTTATAAGTTTATTTCTCGGTCTTGGGTGGAGGAAAGATTACTATTTCTACAAATTTTAACTTTACTCAGGACTCTCTTCAAACCAATAAAGGTCATAAACTGGGAAGGGATTTTAATATTGTTATTAACTAAAGAAATGTTCAGACGAAAAATTGCATTAGCAATTATTTGTTATAAATGTTCATTATTTTCAAAGAAAGAGATTTCAAAGAAAAGATTATTTTCAAAATAGAAATACCAAGACTGAGTTTTCTGTTTTGGCATTTAAATTTTCATTTATGTAATTTTAATTTATTCATTGAACTTGATATCTGTAATGTTGAAAAATATAAAGCCTCAAATAATTAGTTATAAATTTCAGTTGTATTAAAGAAGGCAACTCATCAAGTTCCCTAGTGGAGTTCAATCTGAGCATTATTAGTGGCTCTGCTTGTGTCATAACTACCTCTTGTGCCAACAGTATTTAATACAATTGAAATTTTTGGCTTGGAGCTTTATTAAAATTTAAATAAACTGCTGCAGAGAAAAATTAAATCGGCTAATCTCTACTGCAGTTGTTTTAATATTCCAAGCGGTTTAGACATATAGTTGTCCAAGGATTTCTAGGTATGTTAAAACATTTTTCCTGGTGCATATCCCCAATGTGTCAGAAGAGGATAAATTAAAGGCAAGGGGGAAAAAATGTAAATTGTAAAAGCGATATCTGTTTTTAAAAGTAGACCGAATTAAAAAAAAATATCAGAATAAAACATTTGTTAGAAATATAAACTCTCTTGCCGTTAAAACAACTTTACAATTTTAATATTTTTCACCTCTTAAGAGTTAGTAACACCTCAAATGATACTGAACACTTTGCAAGACTTAGAATACTGATTGGATATCTGCAGAGCCACTAATGATGCTCACATTTACCTGCAAAGAAACATGATGTAACAAATGTTTGACTGACGAGTGGTTATCTCTGTATAAGCTATTACTTTTGGATACCTTTCTAGACACCCTGATAACATTAAACATTGCTTTATTTTGTCAGCACTTGAATGACCATGTTTTTATATCTAGGATGGTGTCTATGTTTACGGACTTTATCTCGATGGAGCCTCGTGGGATAAAAAGAACATTCGACTTGCCGAGCCTGCTCCCAAAATTCTGTTTACTGCTTTGCCAGTTATTTACATTTTTGCCGCAAATTCAACTGATCCCCTTAGGTCTATGATGTACCAATGCCCAGTTTACAAGAAGCCAAGACGTACTGATCTCACCTACATTACTATGCTTTCTTTGAAGACCAATGAAGATCCTGATAAGAAACAAGATCCTAATCACTGGGTCTTACGTGGAGTTGCTATACTTTGTGATATTAAATAAACTTTTGCTTTTATATTTATGGGTTCTTTTTGTATTGCATTTCATACTTTGAGTAAATTAAGTGGGATAAAAAGAACATTCAACTTACTGAGCCTGAACCCAAAATTCTCTTTACTGCTTTCCCAGTTATTTACATTTATGCCACAAAAGATCTATAATGCCCAGTTTATAAGAAGCCAAAACTTACTGATCTCGCCTACATTATAACGATTTCTTTGAAAATCCTGATAAGAAACAGGATTCTAATTTCTGGATTTTATATGGTATTGCTATACTTTGCAATATTAAATAAACTTTCATTTAGCTTTATATTTATGTGCACAATTGTATATTTATGCGTTATTATGTATTGCATTTCATACTTTGAATAAATTAGTTATTTGCCTCAAAATAGTCTTTTAATGTTTGTAAATGCATAATAATTTATTCTAAATTTAAAAATGCTGTCTTAGAAATTCTGTTGCAAGTTTCATTTAAAACATTGTATTTACAAAAACAAATAGTACACAGCTTACCCTAACTTTAAATCCATAAAAGTAACATTCACGAGAATGAGTTGTTGTACATTATAGTTCTATGTTATTTTCCTTCTATTGGATGTGACAAATTGCCAGTCCTAAAGAGCATTTTTATGTAAACTTTTTTCGTCCTGGAAAAATCAAAAAGCCAGAAACCAGTTTTAAGATGGAAAGCTTTCACTCATAAATGCTGTGACAAAGATATTACACTTAATAAGTTAAAGAAATAATGAAATGAAAATAGCAGTAAATAAAAACGACACTTTTATTAAACCATTTATTATATACAAAAAAATTCACATTTTGGAATTTTACGATACCATATCTCGAGCAACTTGGAAAGCTGATATTAAAGCACTCAGTTGGATTTTCTCGCTGGTGCCAGCAGAGAGATGATCCCTGAAAGGTAAAAAACATTTGTAAGTTGCTACAAATATGGATCTTGCTACAGAATGCATTGCATTTGTTTTACAAGATTGCCACTAACATTCAGATTAAAATTTCCTGGCTTTCTAGAAGGTTTTTAAAAGAATCTCAAAATGAAAAGTATGTGAAAACAGATTTTTTTTTAAAATTAATGTTGTTACATAAAAAAATTAAATGCCTGCAAATAATAAACTGTTAAAATATTTTTAAAAAATCAATTGAAATTACAATTTTTACAAAGAAAACAAAATTTGATCGAAGGCATGGAAATGGTAAATCACTTTCATCTAAAAGTTTTTTAAAAAATCCTTGTGTTTTCCAGGAGTGTGATAAACACTAGAACAGTGTTAAGAAATTTATTTCAATTTTATAGCAATCTAGATAACATACAAATTTGTAAATATTTTTATTATGTTTTTTAAATATAGTATATTTCAAAATAGTATACATCCATTTATAATGAATTATCTTGAAAATAATTCCATTAAAAAAAACTTTTACAGGCTAATACTTTTATATAGAATTAAGCATTGTGTATAACTAGGAACAGGACATCATACCACTGCACAAAATTATTGCTATAGTGCATTGAGTATCTTAAACTCTATATTATGAATTACAAGACTCCTTATTATTACTACATACATATTGTATGCTCATTTTACTCCTTTTGTCTAGCATTTTGTATTTTTAGTGCCAAAAGGAAACATTATACTAACTATTGCAGTGTTCATTCTAGGCGTTTTTTGAAGGGCGGTCCTCCCTAACCGCCCTTTTTTCATCTCAATAGCGCCCTCATGCCCCTTTTTTTTCAAAATGCTGCCCTCTTTAGAAAACATTCCGCCCTTCTTGCCCTTTTCAGTCAAGCACAAGCATCATTGCTTCCCTAGTTGTCTTTAAAAAAGGCATCGATTAAAAAATATTTGTGTGTAAATTGGAATTAAGTGAATTATGACATTTCGAGCAAGGGGCATTCTACAAATCCTATTGGTTGCCTGTGCCTGCATATGAAATTCTAAGTTTTTTTCTGTGTTTTTTTTTTAAAGAGAAGTTGGTTTGGGACTAGGTTGGGATTGGTTTGCAAGAAGAAGCATCTTATTACCAAATTTTGGATTTAAAGTAGCTTTTTTATCAGTTTTGCAAGGGATCTGATTCCTACTTAGAAATTTGGTTTTTAGGGAAAACAATTTTAGAATGTCAAATTTTAAATAATATTTTTATAAAGAGACACCAATTTTGTACGGGTCTTTCCTTCGAGATAGGCCAAGAACCGTTAACAATAGCCCAATATTTAGCTCTAGCGCAATGTCAACAAACAAATCGGAACTTTTTTTTGTTTGGTCACGGGTCCGATGCGTCAATGTGTGGCCACGCCCACACCACATTTTTTTTAAAGTGCCCTTTTAAAAACAAGACGTGCCTTTTCAAAAATGGGGTGCCCTTTTACTGCCAACAGTGCCCTGCCCCTTTTTATTTCTAGAGTGAACACTGATATTGTAATACCACCTGCCATTAAAGAAATTAGTAAAGAAGATTTTTAAAATTAAGTATTAAGATTTTGACTATGCATAAGTATTTG
Organism: Troglohyphantes excavatus; assembly: GCA_963932185.1. Classification (NCBI taxonomy): domain Eukaryota; kingdom Metazoa; phylum Arthropoda; class Arachnida; order Araneae; family Linyphiidae; genus Troglohyphantes; species Troglohyphantes excavatus. Next base: position 46,649,376 of record OZ010666.1, read on the forward strand.
ATATGTCTGATTAAATTTGAATTTCTACAATGCTTTATCCAATACGAATTTTAGCTTTGAGAAATACAAGCATTTTGAAACTTGGTTGGTTAACCAGTCACTGATTTTTAATTTGATTTTTTTAAAAACATGAAGTTATTATATTTTACAAAGTTAGTTTCCTTTTGATTTGCATCATATTTTATATAATTGGTAATTAAATTATACAAAAAAAAAGCATTTATAAATTTTATAAAATATACTCTACAATGAGTAAAAAATATATTATACATTAACAAATAGAACTTTAGTAATTGTGTTCATTAAAGAGAATAAAAATGAGATTTTTAACGAAATAAAAACTTTATATCTTTAAAAGAATAATCCATTTTGAAAGACCTATTCTAATATACACTCAATACGTAGATTTAATTAAAAGATTTACTTACTCGATATCAGCCATTTTTTCCAAAAGGTGGATTTTGATCTCTTGAGGAAGCACAACTAAAAACATTTACATATTTTAATGTGAAATCAATTTAAAGAGCTATTGAGTAACTACTAATTATTGATAAAGAATAAAATTAAGGACAAAATTCAACAGTTGCAATTCTTAAAATGCGATAATTATCATTGAACCCTTATTTTTTGTATTACTATTTGCTTTTAAATTAAACTGTACAATTATATAAAAGGGTTAACTTTTTCCAAGATTCTAGTAAAAGGAAATATCACCCTTATTACAAAAAATACAAGATATCCTACATTCATTGGCATAGTTGTAAATTAGGCAGTGCCAAAATGCTCTGAGCCGAGTGGTAACGCTGGGAGAGTTCTTTTGAACTTTGCCCATGAAGCTTTTGTCCAATTAAGATGTTTTTGTGTTGCTTTTTTTAAAGAAAATAACTAAATATGAATTTCAAACTTTTTGCTATAAAGAAATACAATTTTGTACATTGGGTACCCACTTGTATATTTTCATGATGTAGTATTGAGTCTTTCAAATTATGTTACAAATGTTCTAACATATTTTATGAATTAAATGTGTTTTTGGAAAGGAACAGGCAAGTGAAATCCTTTCACTTGCTTAAAGCTTAACTATCTTTCATTCATACCCCACATTTTAAAAAGTGTTTATAATACCCAAGAATACTGATATTGTTAATCTATTTTTATACTCTATAAACATTCATCTGAAACAACATCTGTTATTATTTAAATTAAGATAAATACCATAACTTTTTCGAATTTTTAGAATACTTCTTTCAACATACAGGATTTTTACCAGAATTATATTTATGTAAATTATATTTAATACTGAATTATTTTTAATAACCGACTTGTATTTATTGTGTGTTGCATACATATTTGGTACTTGAGATTTTGTTTAGTGGTATAGAAAGTGGTGGTCTGTGACCAACCTAAAGATTGGGAACCACTTATTTATTTCATTCTGAAATAGGAGAACCAAAAAGATCATCATAAGAGTAAAACGGTCAAGTTGAAATTGAACTTATGAGGGAAGTGACCAATTTTGCTTCAAAAGGCACTGAAGATTATTTTTCAAGTTGAAAAGGCAGGCCTACCATTAGAAAATGACTAATTGTACAATAGCCATCTTAATACACCTAAATTGAACTTTATAAATATATCTTACTTCTGTGAACATATAAATGAACTTGAGTAAGAATATCTTGAAGAGCCAGTCCTTTCAAAGTCTTCAATTCATTTATATCTAGTCATTAGTTAAGATATCTCAAAAGTATTTTAGATGTTGGTTTTCGTAATTTTACAGTTACAGATAACAAAAAGAAGAAATATATTATTTGTAAATTGTTAAAAAGTACATAAAAAATGGTTTTATTGTATATAAGTATTAGTTTTTTGAAAGCTTATGAATACTTATAATAATCCATTAATTCAATACATATTAATAAAATAGAGATTGAATTAAAGCCAGGTAACATTAAAACATATTTTATAAAAGTTCAAATATATATTAACATTTTTATTGCATTGCATTTATAAGTAAACACTTGCAAAAGGATACTTTTATAAGCTGCTACAAAGTCATCATTCAATAACCAATTAACTATGGTTTTCATATCAGACTTCAAAGGATGTCCCACGCAAGCATACACATTTTCTTCATTTACAACATCAAAGGCTAAAGCAGCACACTAGAATAAAATTGTAAATATTAAAAAATACATTGAATTTCAAAGTTACAGAAACAAATATTATAAAGTTATTAGAAGCCTAAACATTTCTCAGAGTCATCAATGTTTTAAAAGTTTTGCATTTGTCATTCATTAAACACTAAACATTCTACTAAAGTATTGGGAGATTTAGGTATATTGTTACATTCAAAATAATGATGGCATGGAATATTTAAGGAGCATAACAATTTAATTTTATATCAATTTTTGAATATTAGTTCAAGGCAAATAAATTGATTGCATACTTAGAACAAATATGTTCCCAGGTAATTATGATAAACGGCATGTTTCGAATAAAAATGCACAGTTAATTAGTAAAATATTTTATCTTGACATGATAACTACATCACAAAATAGTTGTATATGTGTTTCTTACAAAACAATGAGCAAACTACAAACCTGGAGAACGTTAATAACTTTTCGCATATCTCCTTGAGCCAAATCCATTAATGCTTTTCGACCATCCTCAGTCACTTCTAACCTGAAGTCAATAAAAAATAAATATTGGAATGTGATGGATTGTAATCTATTCCTTCTTATTTGAAGAGTTATTTTTTTAATGAGTTGGAAAGAATTTTATATGGCTTTAAGTAAGTATATCAATGGCTAAAATTAAACATTGGACATATTTAATTTAAAGTTTAGCGAGTTCAGTATTAATTTTTGAAGAGATGATTTTAAGAAATTATATAAATAAAATTAGTTTGAATATATTTACTTATAAATGAAATACTTAAAAAAAAAATTAACTATTCAAATTAATTTACTATGTCTTTCAATGAAGGTTAGAGGGATTTCGAGTGATAGAAAAGCAATGGAGTAATTGTCTAAAACTTTTATTTCAAAATTACAATTTTTAAAATATAAAGAAATGAATTTGGAATTAATTTCTAGTAACTCACAATCCACCAACTCAATGTGTTAAATCAGATTACATGAATGAATGCAATTTTTTTTTTCAAAGCATAAAAAAAAATCATTGTTCTTTTCCATTGAGAGTTGATGAATTCTATCATCATATTTGTTACTTTTTAACTATTAATAATATTACAGTTATTATAGATTACGTTCTTATGTTACAAAAAGAGCAACACATAATATTTATATAAAAAAAAATTGTATATACTTGGAGAGCGAGAATAGATGGTTTAAAAACATGCACAACACATACAGTTAGAACACAAAATAAAGTAACAAAATAAGGCCTAACAAATGAATGACAAATATGCATTTATATAAAATAATATTAATATACAATTTTTCAATATTATGCAAGACAAATTTTATTAACTCTATAAAATGCATCATTCATCATGTTGCAAATGATACTTACTTTTCTTCATTAATCACATGCTCTAATCGAGGAAGTATCTGCTTATTTGACAATGGCCCAAACCTAAATCTAGTGCATCGAGATTGAATGGCTGGTGTTATTTTTGACAGATAGTTGCAAATTAAGCAAAACCTAGTGTTTTCAGTAAATTTTTCAATAACTGAAAGAAAAAGACAAATTTATTAATTACATATCATAAAAAATTTCAACATATTTAAAATAAAATAAAAACTTATATCCTTGTTTAAAGTAATATATACTAAAACTAAAATCATACCTCTTCTAAGAGCATTCTGAGCATCATTTGTCATGGCATCAGCTTCATCAAGAATGATAAGTTTAAATCCTGATCTAAAAATAAAACAAAATATTCATTTTTTTTAATAGTAAAATGTTTTCTACCAGAAATATATGTACATAATTTATATATAAATCTTTCTCAGTCATCAAAATTATTTCTCTTCATATATCAACTCTCATCTGACTATGGTTAATAACTCTACTTACAAACAATTCAGGCGAGCCCAAGTCCAAATTTAGCGATTTTCATTTTATTGCAAATTATGTCTTAAAAGTTTGTGTGTGTTCTATCAAATCATATCATGAAAATTCCCTTCAAAATTATTTTGTAGCGATGGGGGATATGTTAGGTTTATCATGTGAACCTGTATCTATTTAAAAATCACGAAGTTATAATAGCTTCTTGGCACACAAAATGGACAAACCCAAGTGTAGAATGTTAAGAAATGTCAATTCTGCTACAGTCTTGTAAAATATCATTTAGTGATTTTCTATGCATTCAGGCTCCAATAAAATAACAGCTATCAACTCTTTTTTCTTAAATTTTCCGATTTAAAAAAAAAATAGTTTTGGTATCAGTGTTAAAAGAAAATTTAAATTTGATGTGAGAAATTTAAATTCTGGATCAGAATTTGGACTTGTTTTCGTACAGAGAGTATCGAATGTTATGGGTATTGTGATGATGCAAAATCCGAAGTTACGGAATTGCTGATGTCCTGACGATTTCTAATTTGGGACTTTCTACTGTATTCGGAAAAAAATATTTGGTAAATCAATTATATGGCTGTACTGCTAAAACTTAAAAACAAAAATGCAGTGCCCTTCACATTATAAATACCTACTGTAAATTGTCCAAATTATAACTTTGTACACAATAACAGTGAATAATACAAGAAACAAATTGCATACTAACTTGAAAATCGTTCTTGTACTTGCAAAGCTTAAAATTTGCTCTCGTACAACTCCAATGCCTCGATCATCTGATGCATTTAACTGAAACATAATTTAATAAATTTAACAAAAAAAAAAAAACGTAATGGCTTTAGATATTAAGCATTAATATATTGCTTAAATTAAATATATAGATTTAAATATTTATCATACTGTAAAAATTATAAATGAAACGTTTCATATGATAATTACGTTAAAAAATTAAATAATTACTTGAGCAAAACTACAATTGTTTCGTAATTTTTAATCATGGTCAGTTGATGAGGACAACACTTGAGCTTTCACCCCATACAATCTGACATAGAAATAGAGGTAACAGTTATGAATTTATTCTAAATGATGTTAAATTAGTTAAAATAACGTCACACTAGAGCTACACAATGGGCTATTGGTGATGTTCAGAATTTATATGGAAGACTGTTCATCATTTCGTACAACAGTTAGATGGAGCTAGTACCCAACTTTATGTCACGATGAAAGGAGATTTATTTTATCCTCTACAAATTTAACGACTGTAATAGACTGCTGAAAGGTATTGAAATACCATAATCAACTGATTTAAAGGGTGATATTCCCCAAAAGACTACTCCAAGAAAGTACAGCTGTGTTTGAAAAAAGTAATGTACCAGTTGACAGGTACCTGTTGGGCAAAACCTACCTTCTCACAGAATCTTACCACGAACCTTTCCGGCGAGACGCTGATGTTTTTGTTTACGTTTTGACTCCAGGAGCTCGCGAGCCTGTTATGACGTCATCTGGTTGATGCGTCGTACGCATCGGATGGGTGTTTCCCGTATGCGGACCTATCGTGCAGGACTTCAACAAGAAGTTTATTATTCTTTGTCGGCCCGGTGCCTTATGCTAATTTAGGACAGCTTATCACTATATAAGTCGATGTTTCAGTGGGTTCTTTTTCTGTAGCAATGTAGAAATTCTGTAACTATGTAGTAACTCCCTGCCTGACTAGTTCATTTTAATCTTTCTATTCAACATGATGTGACCAAGAATGTGTCAACTAAGTATGTTGAAGTGAAACCTCAAATATGTTTTTCATACTACGTTTTAAGTAAGAATGTTCTTTTATTACTTTATATCAACATTGTAAATATTTTTCTCAAGAGACTGTTCATATCACCTTCACTGTCAATAAAGAAGTTAGAAGATATTTCAATGCTGTTTATTAACTTTTTATCTCTATCCACATACTAAACACTTTTTCTGGAACCAGGCTACTTCTGCAAATTATAAAATCTCATTATGGTTAACTTTAAAAACCTAATTACTAGGACTTAACCACATTAGTACCAAATTTGACTGTTCGGAGCAGATGAGAGGCCCCAAACGACTGCTACAAAGGGGTACCAGCTGGTTTGTAAAAGTAATGTGCAATTGCGCAGTGCTAAAATCGACTACTTGGAGGAGCTAAGAAGCTATGAAAAATAATCAGAAAAAGCTTGTCTTTTACAGAAAGTTTGATTTAAGACATACATTTGCAGAAAAATGCAGATGATAATGAAAGCCTAATTGACCGAGTGTTATTGTGGTCCCTGTTTTCACTCGATCTTCCAGCATTTCATCTATCTGCAAAATTGTGTGTTTAGAAATGCAATGTTCAATTTTTTTCAAATTTGGCATGAATGCTGCTTGAAGTCATTAAAATCAACATGTTTTTTTTATTTATATATTTGGTTGCGAGGTCTACTGTTCCTAGAACTACTAGTAGTGTTCTTTTGAGATAAATTTTCATCTGCTGTCAATGGCCCATTGTGCAGCTTAAGTGCAACCAATTATGATTATTGTCTGTTTAGAAAGTGGGGGTTTAGCTCTTAATGTTGATGTGATCTGATTATAAATCATATTTACAAATGTTTTTTAACATTTTATTTCGAAGTGCCAAGGTTAAAATAGTAAATAATCAATTTGGCACACAAATTTTGCTTGGTGACTTTTTAAGTTTGTTTAATGGAAGAGTAACAAATTAATTAAATAAGAAACACTTACTTCCAGCACCATACTTGAAATTTCAGTAGGTGAATATATCTGCTTAGCACAAGCAAGAATAGTAGAGGTTTTACCAGTTCCAGGAGGACCATAAAACAAAAGATGAGGCAGTTTGTCTTCTTTCATGAACTTATTTACTGAAATAAAAGTTCAGATAAAATTTTAATTTTACAATTGTAAAACATTTTATTTTCAAAGTCTAGAGAAATTTGTTCAAATACATCTGTAAAAGAAGATGCACATAAATAATTTATTCAATATTTGCACCATAAAGAAAGCTTATTTTATTATAAAACTAGCGAAGGGAGTTGCTCTGGTTAATTCCTAGTGTACGGTGCCCCCGCCAAATGTGATTTGGCGACAATTGGTGGGCAATAAATTATATATGTTGGCAACACTATTTCATAACGTTCTTAGTAATATCATGATGTACGGCAACCCTACTTTTTTTTCTCGCATATTTTCACGTTGTTTGCCAAGGCTTTTGCGGAAATTTTCAGAATCGCACCAAGGAGGCACCGTACACTAGGAATTTACCGTTGTTCTTCACAATGGGAAGGTTAAATAAAAAAATAATGAGCCTATATCCTAATAATAATAATAATAGTGGATTATCAAATTTTTAATTTTCCTAAGAAAAAAATCGCATTTCAATGAAAATCTCAGATGGAACCGCCATTAAATTATTTTATATATTTTCAAAAGAAGTTTAAATGTTTATCTGAACTGCTAAGCCTCCAATGAGAATGATGTAACAAATTAAAGCTAGCAAAATTGGATTTATGTTCACTGGAAAAATATACAAGGAAGCCATTTTTATTGTTATCAGTCATCTTAAAATCAGCAGGTGTAAATATTTTTTCTTGCCAAATATTGTCGAGAAAAAGTCTTTAATAAAATGAATATTATTTGGTGCCAATAAAGTCACCAAATGTTTAAATATTAGTACAGAGAAATTTCACTTTACACATGATTTAATCAATACATGAATGCATAATGGACAAAGCACAGTTAAACAAAACGAGAAAAAACCTGAGCGGCATCTCGCTAAAAGTTTTAAGTGCATGCATGTACCATAAACAATTAGAGCATTACACTGAAATGCGTACAAATGCCATTATACAATGGTACACCACGAAAATAAACATCAAAGAAAAGTTGCCATTTTTGTTAAATTATCGGCAGTTGACAAATGTCCAATTCAGCAAGAAAAAGTCATTATACTATTACTGCTTCTATACCCATTTCTGTGACATTTGTGCATGCTCTTTAAACTGCAGGCAGATGCCACTTGTGCTTTGCCCATTGAGCATTCATGTGTAATTCAGGTTTTCAGAGTCGAAATGATGTGAAATTTATCTTTAGCAGTATTCAAACATTTGGTGACATATTTTTTGTCTCGGTTAATCTGTCTTTCACGGTCGCCCTGATTTTTCGCCAAATCTGGCAACACGGCGTCATGCGCGATGCAGGGAGAAAATGGAGGAATTCTTTGATTCGCAACCAAACCGGTTTTTGTCGCCAAGCAAGATTTTATCTTTGTGAATATAGGATTTTCAGAAAAGTCGCCAAGGGGCGACCATATAAAACAGAAAATATGTAAACATCAAAAACATCATTATACTGTTTCTGTTCTTAAAATATTAATTCAAAATAATGGTTGAAATGCATTGACTGGTCCCTTGATTTTTGGACAATTCTGGTTAGGGAAAAATGCAGTTCTTCGATTGGCAACAATCGTGAATAACGCCAAGGAGGACCGTTCGATGCATTTAAATCAAATAAATAATATTGCGCATTGGTTAGCAAAGAAGTGCGTTTGCATATCACTTATATTTATAAACTTTAAGAGTGTAAAAGTACTATAAAAAATTACTAGTTCTGATAATGTCTTCATGTGCAATTAAATCATCTAATTTTTCAGGTCGATATTTTTCCACCCTGTAAAACAAGAGAATGTGTGAATATTACAAGTTGTGAGTTATATATCAAAACAAATTTAAAAAATAAAATTATGACTTAAAACTTCTTACCAGGGCAAATTATGAGTCACTAATTTATCATGCATAACGAATAATTTTAAATTAGCAAACACAAACTAAATTAAATCCTGAAAGAGAAGAAATCTACTTCGCGCGTAAATAAGAAAAAGAAACAATTCAATTACTTCAAATCAGTTCTACAGAAACGTCAAAGTAATTTTTCGAATTTAATTTCAGAAGAGATACTGTAAAAACTGGTAAATATTATATTGGGGTTTTCACTTATTGAAGAAATAAATTTGAAAGCAAAAAACAAATATAAAATAATTATTTTAATAATATTTAATTTATCATAAAAGATTAAAAAGAAAGGTTTATAGTATAAAAGTATTGGCAACATATAGGGTTGCTACATCTCCCTTTAGGCGAGCCGGTTCACAATATCGCCAATTATTTTTGCATTGTGAAACCTCGTGATTTTCACATTTTTAACAATTTAAAAACAATATTAAACATTTTTTTAAATATATAAATTACATAAAATTAAATTATATTATGGGGTTACAACATTTTATTATAAATATGGTCGATTTATTAAGCATTTTTATAAACCAGAGCAAACATGGTGGGGAAAAGAAATTGCACGTGTAAACTAAATAATACCAGAAATATTTCTCATACACAAAAAAAAAAGCTGAAATAAATTAATAAAATAAATTCTTGAACAAATTGCATCCATGAAATAAATATTTAATGCATATTTAAATTTTTCCCCAACTTTTTATTATTTTTAGTGATAAAAGCGAATTGTAGCCAAATATGGATGAACTAAATGTGGATTTTGAATGACCTGAGTTGACCAATCAGACGCCCACTTTGAAGAAGATTTCGCCGGCTTTTTCTGACGTCAGAGGAGCGTGCTGGATCCCTATTGGCTGAAGGTCGTCGAACATTCTAGAACTTTCTTATTTCCTTAAAGGGCGTCGGATTAGGCCATGTAGCGCAAAACTCGGTCATTTCAGTCGAAAATTTACTGTGAGCTGGTTGAAATCTTGTCGCTGCAACTTAATACTTAAACGAAAATGACGACTGTTCCAGCAATCGGTATCGATTTAGGCACCACATATTCATGTGTTGGTGTATTTCAACACGGTAAAGTCGAAATTATCGCTAATGATCAAGGTAATAGAACAACTCCAAGTTACGTCGCTTTCACTGAAACCGAACGATTGATCGGAGATGCCGCCAAGAACCAGGTGGCCATGAATCCCAGCAACACAGTCTTCGATGCCAAGCGATTGATCGGCAGACGATTCGAAGACTCTTCAGTCCAGTCCGACATGAAGCACTGGCCATTTGAAGTCGTCAGCGATGGGGGCAAGCCCAAGATTCAAGTCGAGTACAAAGGTGAGAACAAAACCTTTTTTCCCGAGGAAATTTCATCCATGGTTCTCACTAAGATGAGGGAAATTGCTGAAGCCTATCTCGGCAAAGCCGTCACCAACGCGGTCGTAACTGTTCCCGCATATTTCAATGATTCCCAGAGGCAGGCCACCAAAGATGCTGGCACCATTGCCGGTCTGAATGTTCTCCGCATCATCAACGAGCCGACCGCTGCCGCCATTGCTTACGGCCTTGATAAGAAGGGTACTGGTGAACGAAACGTGCTCATTTTCGATCTTGGAGGCGGTACCTTCGATGTGTCCATTCTCACCATCGAAGATGGGATCTTCGAAGTCAAGTCGACTGCTGGAGACACCCACTTGGGAGGTGAAGATTTCGACAACCGCATGGTCAACCACTTCGTCCAGGAGTTCAAGCGCAAACACAAGAAGGATCTCACAGTCAACAAGCGAGCCCTGAGACGTCTGAGGACTGCATGCGAGCGAGCAAAGAGGACCCTGTCTTCAAGCACCCAGGCCAGTATTGAAATTGATTCTCTCTTCGAGGGTGTTGACTTCTACTCTACCATCACTCGAGCTCGTTTCGAAGAATTGAATGCTGATCTTTTCCGAAGCACCCTGGAGCCAGTTGAAAAGGCCCTCCGTGATGCCAAGATGGACAAGGCTCAAGTCCATGACATCGTCCTGGTTGGTGGTTCCACCCGTATCCCCAAGATTCAGAAGCTGCTACAAGATTTCTTCAACGGAAAGGAGTTGAACAAGAGCATCAACCCTGATGAGGCTGTCGCCTATGGAGCTGCAGTCCAGGCTGCAATTCTGAATGGAGACAAGTCCGAAGCTGTACAAGATCTCTTGCTGCTCGATGTCACTCCATTGTCTCTTGGTATTGAAACTGCTGGTGGCGTGATGACTGTTCTCATCAAGCGAAACACCACCATCCCCACTCGACAGACCCAGACCTTCACCACCTACTCCGACAACCAACCTGGTGTGCTGATCCAAGTGTATGAAGGTGAACGTGCCATGACCAAGGACAACAATCTCCTTGGAAAGTTCGAGCTGACCGGAATCCCCCCTGCACCCCGAGGAGTGCCACAGATTGAAGTCACCTTCGATATTGACGCCAATGGTATCCTCAATGTTTCTGCTGTGGACAAGAGCACTGGTAAGGAGAACAAGATCACAATCACCAATGACAAGGGAAGGCTTTCAAAGGAAGAGATTGAAAGAATGGTCAAGGATGCCGAGAAGTACAAGGACGATGATGACAAGCAAAAAAGCAGGATCTCTGCGAAGAACGCCCTGGAAAGTTACGCCTTCAACATTAAGTCCACCATTGATGACGAGAAGCTGAAGGACAAGATCCCGGAAGATGACCGCAAGAAGGTGGTTGACAAAGTGAATGATACCCTAAAGTGGCTCGATGCTAATAACTTAGCAGAGAAGGAAGAATTCGATGACAAGCAAAAAGAACTTGAGGCTGTGTGCAGTCCTATCATCACCAAATTGTACCAATCTGCTGGAGGTGCACCAGGTGGCATGCCTGGTGGCTTCCCTGGAGCAGGAGGTGCCCCTGGTGCTGCAGCTCCAGGTGGAGCCAGCTCGGGTGGGCCCACAATCGAAGAGGTCGATTGAGTGCATTCCATCTAGTGACTTGTTAATTTATAAAGTAGTATGTGATGGAACTATTACAGTTTACCAACTTTTCAATGACTGTTGCTGCAAGGAACTTTGTATTTTTTGTTCATCTAATATAACTTAAACTTTCAGGACTTCATTCAGATCATTAACTATTCCATTTTTAACTTCTCATCAACCTAAAATTGTTTTCTCCAGCTTTTTGTATAATTTCGAAATAAAGTCGTCATATTGATGGCTTGGCACATTTGATATGAAAAGTGCATCTGAATCTGTTCATTGCTTTACTTTTTAGGTAGATAATAACAATTCGAATAAATTGCCTTTTGTATAAAATGTTCATTAGTGTGTTCCTGTAATAAATTGTTAAATTTAAAAAGTTAATTATTGATCCTAATAAGTTGGTATATGCAATTTTTAAATCTTGGTAGAGTATTTTGTTTAGGAAAATTTATGTGTAGAAAAGGAGTTAAAAGCTTCATTGTTTTAAATGTAATTTATGGTTAATCTTCTCACAAGATAGTAATTAAATCTTAATCAGTTATGCTGTTCATAATCTAATGAAGTTTAGTTGTAAAGTGGAAGTTGACTGAGATTCCATATATTTGTGTCTTCAACTATTAATTTGGCAACTTTTAAATTTTGTTACACTTAAAACAATTATTATATTGCAAATAAAATCTGTCAAACAGTCGTTTTCAAATACTATAAGTTGGGTTTTTGGTACATTATAAAAAAAAAATTGCAATATCATAATTGTTTTAATTAAGTGTTATGTTTAAAATTAATTTAATTGCCATTTTACTTTTATGAAGAGTGGTGCATCAATCAAAGACTGCCATTGCATTTCTGTACTGATTTAAAATTCCAATCGTGAGCTAAAAAATACCTTAATTGAAGAGAAAACCAAAAATTAATTTCTAAATCGTGGTTTATAAGTATTTGAGTATATTCATTAACTGATGCAGGTACTGAAAGATCAATTGATTTGAACATTTAATTAAGCTTGGGTTTTGCATTATGTTGTTGTATACTAAGCGATGAACTCCAATTTATTCACCCCAGTTCTACAGTTAAATTGGTTCTTTTTGGCAAAATAGCAATATTAAAATTTTCATTTGTACATCAATTAAAAAAAATTAATTGAAGCTACATTTTTTTCAATTAAAAGATACCTAATGTATTGTACTTTAACAAGTAATATTTTTACATTCCCATTATAATTTAAACAAATTACCTAAAATTTATAATTGTATCGATAATACGAAACTTCCATCCGAGGTTTATTGAATTTAAAAATTCGTTCGTAAATAATTAACCGAATGAATTTTCTTTCACATCTTGTGTATCGTTTATTTGCAGGAAGTATTACTATTGTCATAATCTTCGAGAAAGTTCTATGGAGTGCGGAATATTTCATCGAAATGTTAGCCGGACTCGTCACTATGACGTAATAGAATTATCTAGAATTTGATTTAGTATATGACGTAATAGAATGTTCTAGATTTTGATTTCGTATACCTTCCTTTTATTGTCATCACCTTCGTCATGATTTTTATTAATTGGGGTTTATCCCAGGTATTGAATACCTTTTTCTTTGTTAATTGACAGTGAACTTTTTACAGTAAGATAGTATTTTTTTTTTTTTTGTATTCCAAACATTATCAATCGGGATTTCTCAATCCAGGCCCTTGTTGGTTTTCCAATTGTGTTTTCGTCCGAATTTTTTTGTACATGTATCTTATTTATCCGCTATCAAAATAAAGCACTGCCATTATGATCTCTGCTTTACAAATAGCACGATTGGCCTAAGTTTGGTCCCTTTCGATAGAGGTTTCGGCTTTGATGCGTTTAAAATCTCGAAATAAAACGAAGTAATTAACGAAACGTGGATAAGGGGCCCGCTTAACAGAATATTTTTATCTTTAAGTTGACATTTTCGTTGGTGCCGTTCACGTAAAATCCTAGTTGTATCCAACAGACACATTCGATTATTTTTAATTACTATTTTTATCCATGAAAATCGAAGGTCTTATTAAAATGTGGTCATCTCCCATGACCTAATTTTCAGCTCGGTGATCCATAGTCATCTAAAGATTGGGAACTACTTACTGTTCAGTGCGCCGGAACTTATTTCAAAGGGGTATTTGGATAAAAGTAGGTATAGCGCCACCGTTGCAGTGGTAATAATAAGGTTAGTGTTTCCGAAAAGTTTCCTCAATCCCATTATCTTTTTTTTTTTTTTTTAATTTCCTATTTAATCCCTATATATAACTATCCATATCTCTTGCGAATAACGATACATTTTCATACAAGCGAAGCCGCTCCTAAAATTTCTGGAAATTCGATAGACCGACAGTTGTTTTGCCCCCCCTGTTTCCGTTAACGCGTTATCTAATATATTGGTTGCGAGAAGGATATTTCGATAAAAGCTGATTAACATTAGTTTGTTTTATTGTGTTTCAGCTTTCACCGTCAAAAATAGCATAAGTTCTTACACCAATAACTTTTAACAGCGAAATATATTCGCTGAAAACTATAAATTCTGAGAAGAAAAAAAAAAGTATAATCAAATCAACTGCCGAGGACTTTTACCAGATATTAAAAAATATGTAAACCTAAATATTTCACTTATGCATGCAGCAATTTAAAGTTAATTAATTTTTTTTTCAAAATGTTCTAAAAGTCTTGTAGCTCACATGAGCCTTCTTATTTGAAAAGTGAGGTTTACTTATTTGAAATACCTAAACAAATTATTTTGCTAAAAATATCTAAATCTCAAATACTTTTTATTGGTAAGGCTGAATTAAATTATGATGCTCTTTGCTTAATTTTTATCAATTGTAAATCTTGATTTAGAACGCTGAAAAGAATATCTAAGGTAGAAAAGAATTTAAAAACACTTGGTAATTTTCATTCTGGGAAAAAAAGAGCAATAATGTTTCTTACTTTTATTTTATAAGAAAACCTTCATAAATTCACAACTGTTCGTATATTAGTTAAAAATAAGTTGCATTTGAAAGACCAATAATTTCGAATCAAATAATTGGCGATCCTCTTTGTTTAATTCGTATAATGGAGTTCTACTGTATATGTTAATGCTATAATTCAGCATATCAGATAGTCTTCATGAAAAGATACAATATTCTTTTTAGAATATTGGAAAGTTTGTCATTAACACGAAAATTATTAAACGGATTTGGACGGCACTTTCTCTGAAAGAATTAGCTTATATGATTTTTTTTTTAATTATATATTCAGAGCCGCCCTTAGCAGACGCAGGGCTTGGTGAGAGCTTAGTAACGGACCCTTTTTAACTTATACAGAAATTTATGAATACATTTTTAGATTTTTTTCGGAGCTAATCGGATTCTTTTATTAATTACAATAATTTTATGCGGCTACGTATCATTCGAATTGAATATTTATTCGAGAACTTGGTTACATAAAAAATCTATTATTTTGATTTTTTGAAAGTTATTTTTATCTATTTAAGCCTAATTCTCTATTGAACGAGACTAAAATTATTTCAGTCGCGATATTTGTCATGAAATGGATCCCTGTAAGAGATTAATGATAGAAGATATAGGCCAAAGTTCTTCCGGAAGCTTTTGTACTTAACAATCTGATTTTCGCCAACTCGGAGCTTTCTGATTGTTCTTGTGGTAGTACCGGCTGTCCTGCCAGAAGAGATAAAACCCTCTGTAGGATCGTAAAGATACTGTCCGAACTTCCGGAAAGACATTCTATGTTCTATCATTAACATGATATTTCATGTAGCTGATTTTAAGACGTTTCATGTCAAAACAAGAAAAAAAAATTAACATTATATGTACATTTGTACAAAAATATAACACATATGAAAATTATATGTAACATTCTTATTTTGTGCGTTTTTCTTTGATGAGCGCGGGGCCCTGTGCGGTGGCACGCGTCGCACACCCTTAAGGGCGGCCCTGGATAAATATCATAAATGCGAATTAAAACAGTATTATATTTTTTAACCTAGTTTCCGGTTACATATAAAAGAGGTTACTGCAAACTAGCTTTTGCGGAGCTGAAGAATATCACTAATACAAGCTTTTATGTTAAAAAAAGTGTCTGATAAAACTACTTTATTTTTTTTGGTGGAAGATTTTTTATTTCATCAGAATATGTATTTCTTCTATCCGAATACTGCAAAAATAATCTTTTACCACCAAATATAACATGTTCTTTCTCAATCTCTTCCTTTTTTTTTTTTTTTTGTAATTTAAAAGTATAGCAAATATTAAGCACGCAATCATAACCTTCGTGTTCGAATTCCTTGTTGGAAGGTTATGATTTTTCTAAAAAGGAAATGAATTACACTATGCCATGACATTTATTTTGGTCACCTGAAATTATCTTTGGCACTCCCCCCTTTACTATTTAGGTCAATCTATATTAATAAAACTAACCTACCTAAATATATCATCTGACACTTCTACACTTACAAAGGCTCAAATTTTGTTATAACGTATTTTTTTTTGTAATTAAAATATTACAATACAAATTTTATTCAATTAAAAACTACATTTCAAAATTAATCATTGTTACTTCCATATAACTATTATGTGATATTCTGATTCGAAATTTGACTTTACATATGTTTTAATTTTTTATGTAACATTTAATCGTATAAGAAATGTTCTAATTTCGGTATATTGATTAGAGAATGTCCCAATTTTAATGCAAGTTCGTTTATTCGACGTTGATCATTTCCTTCATTTTTCTTTTATTTCGTTGGTAAGGCAATATTCCGACTAAGAATAAAATTCTATATCAACAAAAGCCGTTGAACTTTCCAAATTGGCGAAAAAATAAGAGGAAGAAAACGGTTTTAGATTGGTTCATTTGCAAAATTCAGGATTTTCACAAATTTTACTTTATGCAGTAAACCCAATCAATATGTTAAATTTCAAGATTCTAAAACAAATAGAAGTGTTCAAAACTAACGTCCTAGGAAAAAAATAGCAACAAATTTTTAAACGTTCCACGTGCGAAATTACAGATTTTCAGATTATTTCCTTCGTTTTTGTACGGTAAACCTTATTATGTAGTATGCGGAATTTCACATTCTATCAGTACGCAAAATTTCACGTTTTTAAGGTATTTGGAAGGGTCGAAAACTAATATTCCATACAAAAATTCGCAGCTGATTTTTTAAGGTTCCACGTACCAAGTGACATCACAATATGGGGAAACTACTGTACACTTTCGATTATTCAACATTTAATAAACCTGCGGTTTGCACTTTTGAAAAAGTCAAAACTATTCTTCTTCATACAGAAACCTTAATTGTAAAGTTATATGAAAAATCTGACATCTTATTTATTGAAATAATTATGAAAATAGTTAAATATTGTCGGAGATTTTTCTGTATGCAAAACTTCGAAATATCTTATCGACTAAAGCTGTTAGTGTCGGGCATGCGGGTGAAAAGTGCTTTATACTATCAAAACTTCCTTTTTTCGATAAAAAAGATAGGAACACCGACTTATCTCGTGAGAGCAAGGTGTGAAACTCCCTGCTTTATCAAAAAGTGAAAATAAATTTTAAAAAGCAGTAAAACCGTCTTCAAGGGGTTAAAATCCAAGGGCTGTAAGAAGTGCCGAATTACATCACGTACCTAAATTTTGTGCCAATCACAAAAAGTGATAATACTTATAAAATGTATATGACTTTTTAACTCTTGTATAAACGTAAATAGTTGATGTAGTACAAAATATCCCGTGACTCAATCATGCTTGCAATTTTGTAGTTTATTTTTCAAAATTACTTGGTTTATTAGCATTTTAGTTTTCATATCAGCAGTTTGAACATTTTGCTTCCTCTAAAAGAATGAGATGGCTATGTATAATATAGTCATCTCATTCTCATAATATATTAGAAATCGCTACATTTAATTAGAAATGGTGAACATTTTGAGAAGGGAAACTTGAACTTGTTTATTTCAAGTTTATTAGTAGTATCGCATAAAGATTAAGAATACACAATTTCTAATATGTAAATTTACTTTGCGAATTAAGTTGTTCGTCCAATCGCAATTGGCAATTTTTTTTTTAATTCTTGCCAAAAAGCTTTATCCTCCACATGGATTTCACTTAAAAACTTAATTTTTTATATAAAATTTCATTATATGTTGAACTTTTTTTGAGTAGCAAAATTCTCTTTATTAAATTTGTAGAAAATGCCATCCTTAGCACCAATTCAATTATGTCCTTTTCTACTTAATTGAAAAGTAAATTATACACATTTTAAATACATTAAATATTTTATAAGTTTTATGTTGATAATTCTCGTTGAAATTTTATCTAGATTAACACAACTGACTATACTTAACGAACTAAAAAAAAAAACTCACCAAAAACTTTACCTTCAACTTCGATTTCACTTAAATAGTTAATTATTTATTTAAAATTTCATTACGTGTGTAACCCTATTTTGATAAAAACAATCAGTAATTTATTTACATTGTAGAAAAATGCAATCATTCACACTATTCGGATTATGTTTTTTTTTTTAATTTGTCTGAAAAGTAATTCAACTAATGGAAAATTACACACATTTTAAACATACTGAACATTAGACAGATTTCATATTCTTGTTAAAAGTTAGGATATCCATTTCGTGATGAAATATCGTGCCAATTCAATTAATTTCTAATTTTTATAACATTTATTTGCCAATTCCAAATCCTGTCACTCGAATTTTAAAATCAAGATACTTTCATCAAAATACATTATCGCTTGTTTTTTCCCCTCGAAACAGCAACTCTACCGTAATCCAAAGCACAAGAACTCAGGTAACCAGACAAGCACAGCTTCGTGACACATTCCAATTGCTTGACAGACAATGTCTTCTCCCTCTTGATTCTTGTAAGACTAGCCAGTTCTTCGAGGAAGGTATCCAGCAGGTAGTTGATGATTTTATCGAATTCCACTAATGCGATGCTGGATAACTGGAGCTTGGGATGTCTTGACTTCTTCAGGTTTTTCATGAAGTGTTGAAAGCTTCCATGGTTCGAATGGTTTGCGATTGCTTTCTTCTTCTTGGTTTTTCGAGGTTTGCTTACGACCGAAGAGATTACGACTTGATCCAAGTAGGACAACTCTTCGGCAGGCGGGATCCATTGGTCTTCGCCATTTTCTATTTTGATATCGTTTTCTATTTTCAAGTCATTTTCTATTTTGATTTCTGCGATATCCATAATTCGGCGATTTTACGTTGTTTAAGCAACCAGAATAATTGGTGGAAATAATGAAATGAGAAATGAACTTGTAAGAAAAACGTCTTTTACTGTGTAATTCAAAATCTCGTGATTCATATTAATCTCTTTAGAGTAATGCCATTTTTAAATTAGAAATACTAATTAAAGTACGCTTCTATAATAAACTAACAACTTATCATTAAATAAACAACAACAAAAAAATGCAATACTGAACCTGAAAAAATGAGTTATTATTTTAAGTTTATTTATCAAGTTTTTAAAATGTCCATTTTAAATACTAACTTTATGCCTATCGATATTGACGCTAAAAATTAGGTGTTATTTTGCAATATGTCATCAATTTCAAAAAAGTGCTTTGTAAGTTGTGTGACAGCCAGGCACGTATGTAAGGGGGTGGTTCAGACCCCTCCCATTGAAAGTCAAGAAGAAAAAAAAAATTTAATCAAATTATTGTAAAAATCATAAAAATTTCAATTTCTTGTATAATATTTTTTGTTGATTAACGTGAGGGAAAATCTGGTATTTTCCAGAATCTTACTTCGGAAAATAATTTTTAAAAGGCGTCAGAAACATATTTTGAGGTCATTTTTATCTCAAACTAGGCCTAACATGACGCCATCGTGTTTCATTATTTGGTATTTGGATTTCGACTATAAGGAAAAATCGTCAAACTGGACTTATAAACAAGATCTTCCAAATATATATTATTCTAAACAAGGGTTCTCAAAATTTAAATTTATTTTCTAATTTATTTCCTAATTAGGAGTAATATTTACTAATTTTAAAAATAGGTAATGACTGATATTGGTAAAGATTCAATAAAAACTAAATGATGTTGCTGTTTCGATATTTATCTGCCAATGTATTCCTGTGTACTTAAATAAAAGTTCATGAGTTTTTAAAAAAACAGGGTGGGGGGGGGGGGGGGGGCAAGGGGTTGAACCCCTCCCATTAAAAATCTATACTTACGTGCTTGGTGACAGCCATAACATTTCTAAAATTCTTAGTAAATTCGACATATGTTTTATTTTTTCTCCCATCAATAAGATCACATTCACCACTTAAACACTCCATTGACGACTTAATAACTGGAGTATTTATAGTACATCGTGTCAATGCGGCATGTTGTACATCTGTCAAACAAAAAGAGCATTAAAAATTCGCATCAAGGAGCATCAAGCACATACTGTCATACAAGAAATAAAAAATATAATTAAATAATAAAAAAAACAGTGAAATTTAGAAAAAAATTATACGTTATATATTTGCAAAATTAATTAACAATATTATTTAATAATTGTTCTGTTGATTATTTTCGTAAAATTATATATTTCCTCCCCTATTTTATGCATTTTTAATATATCCGTTATCTTTATTCTTTATTACATCATATTTTATCATTTTACACGACCGATTGTTAGTATAGTTTAATGCTGCCATCTATCAGCGTATTGTGTAACTATAAAAAAAATTAACTCTATGTGAACAAGGATTTTCGTGCTGCCCTCTGTTAGTAAATATTCATACTATTGAAAAGGTTCAGACTCCTAGCTTTTTGCTACATAATTTTCATTTCGTTTATGAAAATAAACATTTAATTCATATACCTTTAAAGATTAAAATTATCGAACAACTAGTGTAAAATACTAACCTAAATTAATATCCAAACTATCTGACAAGCTCCAGATTCAATATGGGTCATTTTCCAGATAAAGTGATATTTCAAAAATGAGAAATAAAAATTATCATTAAGATTTTTTCAAATAATTTTATGGAAACTACCCTAAATAATTCAGAATTATTCAAGTTTAGTTATATTAATATCATACTATAGCTGTATTGGCGATTATTCGGGGACTATTCCGAAGGAAAGACCTGGAAACAGTGCTCCGTCATGGTTAGATGACAAGAACAACATCTGAGCTAGCATCAAATTTAACTTTACAAAGGAGTGAGGACATTAGAGCACGACGGATTTAAAGTGTTCTAATATCCTATTTATGGTGTATATTTTAACGGTGTGCGAAAGGAACGTTTTGACGACCCTCCGATTACAGATCACTATGCCTGTCTTGGTATTGAACCCGCACCCATCGGATTGCAGTCTGACGTCTTCGCCATTCGGCAGCGCAAACTGGTATGAATTAGACTTAGATTTTGGTTGGATGAATTCTTGTCACTTAGTAAAACCGTTTTTGTTTATCAGTAAAAAATTGATCATCACATTTAATAATAATGCAGCGCATAGCTACTGCTAGGGTATTATAAATGGGACCAGATGTAACATTATTATTTAAAAGAACTAAAATTCTCACAATCAGGGTTTTAAATTTGGAGATAAAAGTTAAGCGTCATTGGCACCGATCAATTTTTTTTAGTTACCAAAATGTTTTGATTATGCGTAACTTCAAAATAATTCAAATGGTTTATGCAGAGCTGGCAACTTTTACGATATTTTTGTAATCGTTAAAGCTTTTTATGCATAAAATTAGAAGCATTTTTCCATTTGTACTCTAAAAATATCACTGTCTTACTGACAAAATTACTGAATTGTATGAGAGAAATTATTGAAAATCAATTTTTATTATTAAAAACTTTCGATAGTTTGTAAGCTTTACTTAAGTGTATGTATGTATACAGACACTGTAAAGACTTATAATGGATTATAAGAAAAGCAAAGGCATTTTATAATTTACAGGGAAAAAAATATTAACGAAATACATTATTTTTTTAATAGTCTGGCCGTCTTTTTATGCCTCTATCTACATCATTCGGAATGATGTAAAAATTGACGACTGTGTGTCGACTGGTCGTCAAACGTAATTTTTTACAAAAAGTTAGGCATCAAAAATAACGACTTCGTGTAAAGTTACGTTCGTCAGAAAGTAACTTTTACTTGCCAAATACGACTAACGAATACTAATTTCAAACCCTGCTCACAATATAATTGAAATTCTTTTGGCTTCGAACGTTTGCTTTTTTTAAAGGTACTGAAAAGGTTTGAACGTCTACATAGGATTTTCATGCATTTCTGTGTAAAATTTATCCGAATTTGAGTGCTTAATAAAAGTGAACTTTTAATATTCGTCGTTATGGCATGCAGCAATCATCAACTTTATTAAATGAGTAATTTAAAAATGATTCATTTGATGAAATGGTTGCTGGAAAAAAAATTGTATTTTTATTACCCATTTGAAAGATAGTCAGATTCAAATAATTGCCTAATTCACGATGTGAATACTCATTTCATGAAGTGTAATTTTTTGACCAGTATTTTTTTTAATATGCACTGCTATGCAGGAAGCTTAGCAAGGGGATTTTGGTAAAGAATCACAAAGTAAAATAATTCATTACTTAAAATCTAAGGACAGAATTTTTCTCGCCAATGTTGCAAAAGAGATAAATATTGTTTTGAAATGGTGCTCTTCACTTGGAGGGCATGAAATTAAAAAAATAATTCCAAAAATTTATCTATTTAGCTTCGTTTTAAAGATTTTCAGTTTCTATTTAGTTTTTATCTATTTAGTTTCGTTTACAAAGTAAAATATTTCATTATGTAAAACCTAAAGACAATGTTTCTCGCAAATTTTGCAAAAGAGATAGATGTTTTGAAATTGTGCTTTTCACTTGGAGGGCATGAAATTTAAAATAAAAGTCCAATTTATCTATTTAGTTTTCCTTTCTTTATATTTGGTTATTTCTTTATGAAATATTCGGATATTTCATGTAATATCGTAAAGTTGTTTATGTGAAATTACATTATTGATCTATGTGAAATCATCAGTTTTCTCTGTAAAATGATAACATTTTATACAAAATTAGTAAGTTATTAATGCGATTTGATGTAATGCATGATTACAAACTTAATAATTTAATTGCTTATATTTTTAATTTTAATTAGTGAGAAAGTATGTTTGTATTTTAGCATATAAAGTTTTGTTTAAACTTGATCGAAATGATTTTTTAATAATACTTTTTAAGATTATAAATTAATAATTAAAGTAAAAATCAGTTTTTTCTGCTTTTTTATTTCTGTTATCACATAATAATAAGGGCTTTGTATTGGAAGATATATTAAGACGGACCACCCACTCAAGCAAGGAACAAACAAAAAAAAATGACACTCTTAGAAAAATTCTTTTTTGCCTTCTCTGACATCTGGACGTAATAATTACTAACAAGACGGGAATGCGGGAATTTTTTTTTCTATCGAAAAAAATGGCAAACATTCTTTTTAATATTATTCTTGCATTCTTATGATTTGAGGTTGATGAGTTGGATAAACATAAATGAACAAAGTTTAACAAAGAAACTTTACCAAAATCACGAGTTCTGATCAGCAACTGGTAAACCTCTAGAACTATAAAAAGAAGAGCAAATCATGCGATCCCATGGTGTGTGTTCATCTGTGGTTCATCCTATGTGAACAGCAAACTATAACAGGTGTGGAGATCGCGTTAAGTGTTGCCCTCTAGCGAGCAGTAAGTGTCGTCAAGGTTCTGACTAGAGCAATGTGTGTTTGTTATTGCGAAAAAATATTGTTTTTTTACTGTTTCGTTCTAATTTTTGACTTATAAATAAATCGATGCAGTTTCTTTGTTAAGTTATGGCCGTAATTAGTGTGTGTACGCATTCAATTAACATTCAGCTCTATTTTTATGTTTTAATTTTTATGTGTAAACGTCTTCACTAGTCGGGAATTAATATCGTCCGCCGTAGTGCCCCAATGGGGAAATGCCGACATTATAATCTTCAGAAACTGAATCTTCAGAAACTGAATCTTCAGAAACTGAATCGAAACTGAATCTTCAGAAACTGAATCTTCAGAAACTGAATCTTCAGAAACTGAATCTTCAGAAACTGAATCTTCAGAAACTGATTTCAGAAGTTGGCAGCTCTGCTGAAACCATTTGAAATCTTCAGACTAATATCCATTCTGGCAAGAAGAATTTAAAATTAAAAGGAAAGAAAATGCAATTGAAAAGGAATTACCTGCTAAAAAGAAAGCATTTAGGGCCAGCAAAAGTGACAAAGATTT
The DNA here is from genome assembly GCA_963932185.1 of Troglohyphantes excavatus. Lineage (NCBI taxonomy): Eukaryota > Metazoa > Arthropoda > Arachnida > Araneae > Linyphiidae > Troglohyphantes > Troglohyphantes excavatus. Next base: position 46,673,472 of record OZ010666.1, read on the forward strand.
AAAAGGAAAAAAATACAAAACAAATTAAGCTCAAATTTAAACTTATAGGAATTGCCCGAAATTAGAAATTCATATTTTTGTAAAATATTGCTCTCTTCCGAAAGTTGGTAAATTTTCTTTACTTTAAAAACTTGATGACCCATTTTCTAAACTTCTACAAAATATTTGATAATAAAATTTAAGTGAATATTTCTTGCATGTCCATTGAATTTTCTTTAAATTTCTATTTTTTAATTTTCTTTTTTTCCACTTTGTATTTAATTGCGTAGAAATCTAAGAAAATAATTTTTTGTGTGTGTTTGTTTGTCACACGTTTTGAAACCCTGCAATATTCCCACACAAATTGACATAAATAAAATGATTTTTTTATATTCCCCACGTTTAGAGAAATATGTCCAAAAATATGTTTTAGAAAAGGCTTCCTTTAACGTTAAAGCTCAATTGTTTATGTATTCATCAAAAGGACCAGTCGTTCTCGCTCAATTTCGCTCTGTTCGTATAAATGCGCGTCTATTTAATTTCTTGTTGAAAAGATGTTTTAAAAAATTCTAAAGAACACGAGTGAGCGTTAAGTTCGAGCATTTTTATATGCATGGAAAATTTGAATAGATAGCATCATATTTTGTATTTTCATATGCCTGGAAGATTGATTGACACATTCCATTCATATCAATGCACAGAATCTGAAATATAAACAACTTAATTATAGAAATAAAAGTATTAACCTTTGGCAATTAAAAATAGCGTGTGGCCAGTGTTTCAGGTTTTAAAAAAGGGAAATATCTATGCAATATCTGAACTTTTTTTTGTGCGAATTAAAATAACCCCAGTCAGAAGATTTGTCTTTTCAAAAGTTTTTAATGAGTTTTTGTATTCTACTTGCGAAATGAACTTGATCTATATCGTCCAGTACACAACGAAATTATATATTTATTTCCCTCAATAATAAAAATATATATAAACTGCAATGTAACTTGTATGGAAGAAGGATAGAACACATAGCAAATACTCTAAATGTAGTTGAACTTCAAATAATTAATTTAATTAAAGCAATGAAATCTGACATTTAATCAAAACCAAAGACTTTACGCTGTTTTTTAAACAGCAAACTAGATCCTGTTGATGAATGATATTTCTTTTTTTATTATTATATATGAAATTTGTTCGCATACAGATTCCGGTTTCTGAAAGTTAATTTCAATAAAGACAAAACGTGTTTTAGACTAATAAAATAGTTTAGATTTATAAAAAAATTTTAAGTGAATTCAATGCTGTAATAATATAATTTTTTGATATTTTGCTCAAAACACGTTTTACACGTTTGCACTATTAAAAATATGTACTTGAAAATAAGTAAAATGTACTTATTTCTGATTACATCCGGTGCTTATCATGGCTCCGAATACATAAGCTTCAATTTCGAAAAAGACATGAACTCAAAATGAATACAATGATTAAATGCTTACCTTCATAGCCTGCTTTTCCTCCTTTTACGAACTTGTCATTGATATATAATACAACACAAATAATTTTCAATCAATACGTATACAAAAATATCAAATACATGCACGATTACAAACAAGTCGTATTGGGAATCGAACCCAGATCCTCAGCACCGCAGTTCAGTGCCTTATCACAGCACCGTTCAACTATCAGGACTTGTAATCAGAAGAAATGTTTCTTTAAAAAAAAGGTGTGCCAAAAGAATGTGAAGTAAGATAATTGAATTTTAATAACTCAGTTTCTATTTAACCAATCGACATCAAATCAAAAGAAAAACATTTTACCGAATTCCTATTTTAAGTTTGTGAAGTTACATTAAGATCACTTGAACAGAAATCAGAGATTACCAATATTTAATAATATTGATACTTTTTGAGAAAATACTGTTCATTAATTACCTTTTGTCAAATTAATTACTTTTTAAAGAGCTAAAAGGTAGAAAATAAAATTCTAAGTTAATATGGGTGTTTGAGTAGCAATTGCTTTTCTACTGATTTCCGGGCAGATCAGCCATAGATCTATTTAACTTAAATACTAAAATATACAAATTACATTGGAAAAACCGGCCTAATCCACTCAAATATAAAATACAGTTTTTGAAATAATTTAATTACATTGTACAAAATAGTAAATGCAAATTACGGTTTAATTTTTTTTTAAATCGTGTATAAGTACTATTATTATTGATTTTTTTAATAAACCTTTAAAGAAAACAAAAAATATCATTTACTTTGTTATAAAACCTTTGGCGGGCGTACAAAACATCGAAATTGTAAATTTGTTTTTGCAGCAAGATAATTCAATTTATATTTTAAATTATGCCTTTTACATCAAATTAGTGTTGTAAATTATTTTAAAATATATTCATGATGCTTATATTTGAAAAATGTTTTAAGATAGTATTTTTATGAATTTAAAAATTATGTTTATTGCTGGGAAATCTAACGATACACGAACGGATCCCATGTCGATATGCAACATGTGAGACGAAATACGAAACAATAATAAAAAAAATCCCGGATATTACGTGCAATGACTATTATTATTAACAAAACTATTATTTAATTTTTAACCGACTGAACAGCGCGCCTACCAAAACTTTGAAATAAAACCACCAGAAACTTTAAATTAAAACCACCAAATCCCGCGCCAAGGGGAGAGGTTTATCAATTCGACTGTTATGTATTTTTTATGTATGTTCGCGCAATATTTCTGTTCTAATTCAGATATTTGGACATTTTTTTTTGTTGGATAGGGGATGTTTCACTTGGGCACCTTTTGAAAAAACGTATCCGGTTATTCGGCATTTAACTATCCAGAATTTTCAATTAACCGGACCGTTTGAAAAAAAATATTATTCGATTTCGAAAATTCTTTTTTTGTTGGATAGAGAAAAATCCACTTAGGTGAAAACCGCAAAAAATAACCTGTTATCTGGCTTACATATTAAATTAACCAGAGTTTTTTTAACAGTTTCTCCAACGTCAAAATATTTTCATTTTTTAATAAATATTTTCAACAATAACATTTCATTCATACAGCATTTATTGGCATAGATAAAGATTATTTTATAATATACATTGTGCAGACAAAATGTGAGCACAAGTAGTTACTTGAATTTTTTGGGGAATGATAGCAAGGGGCGAAGCCCCCTGCTAAATTAAAAACTAAAAAGGGGAAAATAAAATAATCTCTAAAAAAAAATTCAATTTTAAGAACGAGCTGAAAAAATTGAATTATTTAATATCAATTTTATACTTTTTACAACTTTTTTAAGTTGGTGCCAATTTAAAAAAAATCCTAACTAAATTTTAGAGCCGATTTCGAAAAGTTTTAATAAGTATAAAATTGATATTAAATAATTCAATTTATTCAACTCGTTCATAAAAATAAAAATTATTTTTTACTTTTTAGCGCTTTTTCCTTAGAGTCGGTTTTCCTTTTTTTTTTAAATTATTTTATAAATTAAAATATTAAAAAATATACTTAATAAATGAATCTAATAAATGAATCTAATCTAAAATTATTAAAAACATGTGTGCCCAATTTCAATATTGAATTCAGTTATAATAAGTAAAAAAAATAATTTAGATTTAAGTACGATTCTCTGATAATTAACCACTTTTTTTTCCAAGATTTCGACATCAATTCATTTTGGGAAAGGGACAGCGAGAGAGAATATTCCCTTTGCAGAAATCCTTTTCCAATTCTCCGAGCGCGCCAAATGTCTTATCTGTCACGCCAAACGACTCGAATCAGCTCGGGAGGGTAGACCCGTTCCATCATCTCCTGAATCTCGAGAGAAAATCGTTTGTTGTCATTTGATTGGACCTAACACGAGGCTTCGCCCGTTTGCGAAGCCCGAATATGCCCGGTTATGTGCCGTTCTTTCGGGACCAAAAGAGTCCGTGGAACTTATTCTAATAGTGCTGACAAAGTATGGAAGAAAGTGTGCGATTTAGAACGGACCTTGTTTTTTGTGATAGTTGCTTTGTTGATAGCTGCTTGCCAAGGACTACCTGTTATCGCGCCAAACAGAGGAAATCTCACTGCAATCTCCCGAGCGGTCGTAAGTATCCTTTGGATGTTTATTCAGTTCGTAAAGTGTGTTCGAAATTAGATAAAAATGAACGATAATTTTGTTTCTAATCCGTATTTTAGTTCTGAGATCATCAACGCTTATATGGAATAATACATGAAACATATCTGTCATATAAAATCTAAGCATTTTGTGATTATTAAATACGATTTTCTATAATAATAAAATTAACGTCGGACACGTGTTTTCTTACTAATTAGATATATCGGAAACTAATAAGACGTTATGGATGAGACTTCGTAAAAATCATATTACATACGATAAAGGTTTTAACGTAAAGTTATTTTTTGTATCTTTAATATAGGATTAGTTATAACTATAAAAGTAAGAAGATTAATTGAAGTCCAATTTTGTCGGTCTCAGCATCCTTTGGACTACATGAACTTGACAAGTTTGAAATAGTAGTTTACAATAAGAATTTCTTTCCTTATTTTATATCAATATGTTAAAAAGAAACTGAGTTATTACGACTTTTTTGGTGTTTGTCGGACATATATTTTATTTATATGCATCTATTTTAATAGTTTTTTTAAATGATTGAGGACAATCTCATGGTGATCCCCATTTATAAATTTTCACAAAAAAAATCTGAGTTTTTCTAAAGAAAATGAAGATTTAAAAAAACGCTGTTAATATGTATTTTTTTCATTTAATTACAATTTATCTGTTTCTGTAGTGCATCTTTTCAAACATCCACGTGCGAAGGATAGGTACATTTTGCTAGTTATTACACAAATGTGAAGAGATTATCCCTAGAGCAGGTTTATTTAATTGAAAGAAAAAATCAGAAGTGTCACGACGTTGTGTGCTGTGTAAACGACATAAACTAAACATCTATGAATTTTTAAATTTAAGATAGGTTATAGGATGAAAACGAACATACCAATTTTTAAATGCTATAGCTCCGCAACCATAGAACTTAGAGCGGCTACTATACAAATCATTGTGAAGATGACATTTTGAAGTTTTATTTGTTTGGCAAGAAAAGGTAGCCAATAACTTCCTTTATAACTCTACCATAAAGTTTGTTGTTTATTGTATTGACAACCGCACATCACAAAGCGGTCGGTGTCATTGAATTTCCGAAAATTTAATCACTTAAAACTGTTTAAGTATTTAACACGAGTTTTTTTTTTCTTCACAAATACGGAATTTATCCTATCGATAGGTGGAGTATCCTACTTTAGTTTTGTCAATTTAGTGAAAAAGGGTGTATATACAAAGGCGAAAAATATCACTCAAAGGTGTGATGAAGAATTATCCTAGTTTCATCTTTTGCTATATATATTAGACTTGAAAACATCCCCTTTACAATTATTTGTGGAATGGCGCTCCAATGTTTTTCGTTGCGGAGATACAGCTTTTAAAAATTGGATTTTTTTTATAATCATCCTGATCAATTTTTTAATATTTTATTTATCATATTTGCATTTGCACACACTTTTAACAAATTCCTTTTGTGGGGGTGGGGATTAAATAAAAGTTTTGTCTTGATGAAGTGTCACAATTGATATGCTACAAACATGGCAAATGTTCTCACGTTGTTAAATAAAGATTTAAAAATTTAAGCATGATCCACTAAATGTGAGTATTGAGAGTTCAATATATGCCATTAAGTAAAAAAAACAATATGTGTTATTTTTATCGGAAAACATTATTAAAGAGAGTTTGACAAAAGTATTTGTTTTGAAATTAAAACATCTTGGGATGTTGAAAATAGTCATTCATCTTTATGATCTATATTACAAAAATTAATTAGTTTCCAAATAAATATTTAACACATTTCCCATATCTTTTTAAGCTTCACTTGCATTTTGGGAATAATTTGTAAAACAAGAACATTTTAATTCAGAATTTTTGTAAGTATCCTACTTATTTAAGATATTATAATACATTTTATACTTTTTGTCAATCCCTGTGTCTATTAATATTTTTTAAAATTATATTATCTAAAATTACTATTCTCATGTGTCATTTTATTATGCGTATTAAAAACTTATCAGCCATATTTTTATAAACTAGTTAAATATAACCTATATTATTTTAAAATATTTTATTAAACATTTTACTGATTTTAATGGAAAATTAGTTATGTTTTAACATTATATCCAAAAGTAGAAAATGTCAAATGTTTAAAATAACATCTTTGGTGCGATTACATCACTTTCATCAAGTGACAAAATGTGTTGACAACTCCTGAATCGTTGCCAGATTTTGCGACCTTACATTTTTTTTCAAATGGCAAAAACGTGTGCAAGTAAAGAAACACAGTTTAGACTCTTGGTAATATTTCAAGGTTTTGTAAGCGCATCTGAGAGTTCATCTGTTGCCAACTTTACAAATTAAATATATTACCTTACACCAACTTAGTTTAACAATATTGTTTTCAACGTTAAATCCTCGTTTTAAGATTCCATTTCAAAAACATTTCTGCTGTTCTATCTTAAATGTTAATTCTTTTATGAATCAGAAAGTACAAAACTAACTCAAAATTGTAGATATAAATGCTTTTTTTTGTTTGAAAGGTAATACACACAACAACTAAAAACTACATAACTTATTCTTGTTATCATTCAAAAATTTTTAGACTGTTTTTAAAACTTTAACCAAGACCCAAAATAAAATATAACGAGTTTTAGTGAACCTCTTCATTGATAATTCGTGAAATTAATGTACTATTTCATTTGAATTATTTGAACTAATTACAATAGTACCATAAGAATTCAGGAACTATTGATTGCGAATTTGTTCATGCATAACAAAATAAAAATAGTTTTATATATAAATATATTAATGCGTCCTTTTAATTTTAACGTAATAACGAAAGAGTTTAGCTGCTACATAAAGTTGCATAATTAAATTTTAACGTAATTAAAAATAGCTTAATTAAAAGAAGTTAATTCTGAAATATTTTTTGTACAACACATTTAAACCAACATTTTGTACAGCACATTTTAAAATACATCTTAAACCAAACGAAAATTCATTGATTCTCATATAGTATATTGCTTGTTAAAGAAATTTTATTTGAGTAATAAAACTTATTTTCATGAAATATTATCACAAATTTACTCAAATGGGTTTACCTTCTAATGTTAATACGTTATTGATTTTCATCGAGAAATTGATATTTAGTCTCGTTTTTCCATTATATAAATTAACTTATTATATTAAGCGGCCTGTTATTAAAGTTTATAAAGGAGGTATTCAAAATTAAAAATGCATATCCTACATATTGTAAAAAAAAATTATTCAATGAAGGTATGGAGTTTTCTTGGTTTATTCGATTAATAAAACTTTTAAACTTTTTTAACAAAAGATAAAGCAAATTTTGATGTTTATAACTACGATCATGGTAATTAAAAGATTATATTAAGCAGTCTGACAAAAAATATAATAGTCAAATAACATATTCTATATTGAAAAAAATATTAAAAAATAATACATTAATTTTCTTGGATGTAGTCCCAGTTCCAATTTTTGAGCGCTCATTAAACTTTAGAACTCATTATTTTATTTCTCCACTTTATCTATTCCCAGTCATTGAGAATTTCATAAAAAAAAGGGGCATCCTTGATTTCTCATATCAGTCATTGAACTTCTCATCTCAGTAACTCGTGAAACGTCCTCTTGTTCAAGTCCGATAGGGCATGGCATTTACAAAATGTTTCGTCCGCTCAGTTTTGTTTATGTCAAGCAACACCCTAGATGTAATATTGTGTTAAAAAGAAATAAAATATCAATATAATTTATTCTTGACTTTGTAAACATTTTTATAAATAAGGTGACGTAAAATCTTCTTTGGGAAAAGTTGTTTTCTGAATTGTATAAAAGGCTTGTAAAGAGAATATAATACTTTTTAGGGTTGTACAAGAATAAAAACAAATTCAAAATTAAGATTATTTTTTTTCGTACATGTCAGATTTCTTTTTTAATAATACATATTCAAACGTAATACCCCCCAAAAAAATGTTTTTGAAAAATATCTGCACGATATTTTTTAAATTTTACATTTATCGAAAGTTTTCTTTTCAGAGAATCGCCCTTTTATCAAGTTTTCTATAAATTTATTTACCTAAATATAGAAGAATTTAAATGTAAAAAAGAACCTCGTTTCGTATGTTTTTGACAAGACTGAACAGTGAAAATTCTAAAAAAACAAAGCGAGTCATAAAACCATTCATTTTCATGAAAATATTATACTTTAATAATTGCAGTCTCTCTTAAGTCAAATTGAACACATGTAGGGAAAGACGTTGCAAAAATAAAATGTGTCCCCTAAATTACTAAATAATTGGATAAAGTGTATAGTCTTTTATATCCTGCATCCTTTATTTGTATCGGGATAATAAAAACACGATTTACTCAGAATACCATTATTTTAGAAAAATCAAGTTTTTAAACTGCCCTTACTTAAATTCTCATACTTTAAGACCGCTTTTTCACACACCGGGAAAACCGGAGCCGGTGACGACACCGGCGCATGATGCAATGTTACTCAATTATAACTTTTTCACACACCGGGAAAACCGGAGCCGGTGACGACACCGGCGCATGATGCAATGCTACTCAATTAGAACTTTTTCACGTAAGGGTGGCTTAAGCATGGCATAGGCAGTTGGGGCGCTGGACTAACGAGGGCGCCAAATTTTAATGAACAAGAAAAAATATAAATAATTTAAGTTGGAAATTTTTTGTCAACATAGAATATTTTTATAGGTTTATATTTTTAATTTTAATATTTTAATTTATTAATTTAATGTTTATATTTTTAATTATGTATTACAATTAAATTATTCACTTTGAGATTCATTTATTAGTTTTTTTACTTGTATATTAGTTCATAGAGGTTACATAGTTTGAATTTGATTTTATTATCTGAAACAACACTTTTGACCCTGCAGGAAAGTGATTGTTATTTCTAAATTTTACACCTCAGTGAAGCCAATATAATTTCTTTTAGTTGATTAGTCTTTTTAATCTTTTAGTTGATTAGTCTGTTTAGTCTTTTAGTTGATTAGTCTTTTTAATATTTTAGTTGATTAGTCTGTTTAGTCTTTTATTTGATTAGCCTTTATAGTCTTTTAGTTTAACATCTACACATAGTTATAAAATTAAAATAACAAAAAATATAACCCAAGGTTGCAAAATAGTCTAAAAAAATTATTTATACACATAGTAACGTCAAAATTATGTTCTCATATGCTACGAAAATTTCTCAAACCGTCCCTGTTTTCACGTCAAATTTGCCGGCTCCCGCACCGGCAACGAAAATGCAGTCGACGTTGATCAGTCCGATTTGTTAGCAGTGCAGCGAATTACAGCAGATTTTAATTATCTCTGGATGCACTATTCGCCATACACTTCAGCGTATGAGATATAATGTAAGTTCATAATGTTTCGGCTACTGAGTGTTTAAAGTTACTTAAAAGCAGATAAACAATAAAACATATATTAATGGAAACACAAATGAGTTATGATAACACTGTTAAAAATAGGTACTAAAAAAAGAAGTAAAATGGACTAATTTCAGAGTACATTCGATGCTTCTCATGGCTCCGAATACATAAGTTTCAATTTTAAAAAAGACGAACTCAGAATGAGTACAATAAGTGAAAGTGAATAAAAAGAGCATATGCTACCGGCTATAGCCTGTCTTCATAAATCACTTTCAATAAAAATCGACAATTACGACCAAGATATCCCCAGGAGCCTAATATGTTAGAGGGGCGACTTGAAGAAGTTATAAACAGAAGAAATGTTAAAAAGGTGTACCAAAAGAATGGGAAATAAGATAATTTAGTTGTAACAACTCAGTTTCCATTTAAGCAATCGACGTCATATCATGTGAAAAACATTTTCGGAATAACTATTTTAAGTTTGTCAGGTCGCTTTGTTAAGATGGCTTGAACAGAAGCTGAGACTAGCAATATTAAATCACACTGCTCATTTTTGAGACAGTATGGTTACTTACATTTGAGTACGTCATCGCTTATTTACGATGCAATTGAACTCAAAGAAAAATGAGTAGGTTCAGGTATTCATTTTTAAGTATTTTTTTTACGGTGAGCAGAAATTGTAAATCATAGTATTAGCGAAAAATAAAAATTTCTAAATTTCGGTGGTTTTTGGCTGTTTTGAACTTCGAGCATGAATGGACTGTAGAAGAGCGAATATGACGTCATAATCGTGAAACCAACCGAATCAGACCGAATGGCCTCAAACACGTGACTGCTTTTCAAAATTATGAATTAAAAAATACTCGCGATTGGCTGATGAATTGGGAAATGTGTAACAGTGGAAATTTATGAATGGAATGACGTAATTAACCACGTGTCTGAGGCCATACACGTTGGCCTCACTTTGATGTTAGCGAGATTATAACATTATGTTCTCTCTACTATGAAGGATCCATGCTCGAAGGTTTTGAAAGTCAACTGTACCCTTAAAATTAAAATTAGATCTCGAAATGCAACACTATCGCAAGACTACACCCACCCATTGACATCGACTAACAGAAAGATTAAAAATAAATTCCGACCCTTATCCAGAGAAAGCAGCGACACTCAAATGTACCTTTCATAGCAGTTAGAATTTTGACTGATTACCGGAAAAGGAGACGGCAGCGCATGTCTTTCAACGGCCCATCTCCGCATGGCAAAGTTCCGAAAAAAGAATCCCAAGAAGAGTTTGGGCTAATGCAGTTCATGGCTTGGTATTGCACTTAAGGACATCCCCTTGATATGAATGGGCTTTCTTTAATTTTTAATTTTGAAAGGTTTTTTTTACGTTATTTTCTTTGATAAATGAACTGTTTTTATTTCGCGCAAGGCACTCTGCCTTGCCGCTTACTTTTTTCATCGCCTCTAAAAGCAGCCGCGCGAAGAGTGTATACCTTATTAAATGCGTGTGATTGTAAGGGTGCTTGCTCTCTAAAAAGGTTATGACAAAAAAAAAAACCTTCATTACTTTAAATCGCATTAAAATACTGATGAAAGTTCGTTTGGGTTGATATTTTTGATACGTTTTTATGAGTTATTTTTTTTATCTGTAGTTTTTAAGTTTTTGATAATACAGTTTCATAGTGTTGTTATTAGTAAAATACGAAATACATTGATAATACAATGATTAGATATTTTTTTTAAGAAGTTTCTTTAAAACGTTCACTGACGGTGTCTAAAAGTACGCAAACCGATTAGTGCCTTTTACCTGTTATTTTGAAGTACGTATCACGTGCCAGTGCGTGGTATGTATTAAATATATTGTATATAACTTATCGATGTATACTTAATATCTAATATAAATAGTAAAATATAGTTAAATAAATTTCATAAGCAGCAGCACGATTTAAAATAAGTTAAATTAAGTTTGACTTTTAAGATCTAATATTTCTACGTGTGCTGTAGTGATAGCTGAAAATACAAATAATTGGAGACTTCAATTTCGGTAAAAATAAATTTTATTATCTATCTACAAAAAAAGAAGAAGCTAATTTAGTAAAAACTTATATAAAGCACATGCTTTTTGCGTAATTTCACAGTTGATCACAGCTTTGGGTCGTGATGTTCTTTTTAACAATAACATCCAGGAACAGCCACTATTTATAGCTGGATAATACAATCGTTTTGAGCTAATGCGGTCCTGGTTTCCGGTCAAACTGCGGTCCTGGAGACAGCTGCGCGCGCATGTACGGTTAAGCTGAAGATGCTCAAACACTACGTATGTCCTACTTTTCCCATTGTTGTAAAGTTTTTATATTTTAAAAAAATACAGTAAAATATGCGTTTACATTTGTAAAGTATGTTATTACAGTAACTAACTACAAATATCAAGTACCCAAATAATTGAAATAATAATTCGAAAAACATCCAGACATAGTTGGTGAAATAAATTGTACAGGTTGAATATTTTATGACCATACAATTCAGCTTTTTAAATCGATTACAGAAATAAACGCGCAGAGGAAAATATTAGTTCAATATATTTTAAAATATACGTTTAATAAAATGTGGTCCTTTTATTCATTTGTCTTTGAATCAGTGAACAGTACCGAACTCGGGATTGGTAGATCTCGAGTGCGATTCCAGGTAAATCCAACCGAATACTCATTGTATAGGGGGTTGGTGTATATTAAATCCTTCGTGCACAAATATCTTCATGATTATCGTAGTATCGTAGTATGATAGTTTAAAGAGTGGGATTGTGATGTGTTAGTCTCATCATTTAACCGTGGTTCGAAATTATAAACAACCTGTTCTTGGATCTTTACTTCTGTGTATATCCCAATTCTTCGTTATTATCTCATTGTGTAGGTCTAGCACGATGTAAATGAAAGCAACGGACCTATGTTGTTATTTATTCAGGGCATTAATTACACTGATACTATTTTTAAACTAAGTTACTTTTGCAGAAAAACCATGGTTTTAGTGGATAGCCCAACAATCAACTGTTCAAGGTTTACACGGAAAAAAATCGTATTTGCATACGAGCCTGAAGATATATCGAAAAGTGCCGCAATTCGTTGTTACTTATCTCTCCACTTAGAAAACGCTTTGTTACTTTCAGCTCGAGAGAGTGAACGTTATCTTTGGCGTGTGTGTGTGTTTTCCTTCTAATAAGATTACGAACTCTTAACTTAATTGGTTCTGAACTCTAAAGTGAGTTTAGTGCCCATTGTTCTCCATTCTTTATGCTGTTACAGTTTAGAGAAGCGAAGCTTTATGGATTATTATTTTTTTTTTAGAATTTTAGCCCTTCCGCAGTTTTTTGGAAAAAATATGTTTTTATGGTCCACACAAACTTTCCTTTAATATTTTTAAATGAAAGATCCGAGGGGAAGATGGATGACGGTCCATTCGGCATGAGTGTGTAGAAAACGAAAACAAAGTTTCAGGTCTCGTATATATTACATAGTATTCTAATTTTTTTTTAACGGACTATTATCGTTCTTCCCGTTTCATTACTTTACAATACATACGTTTCATTACTTTGAAAGTAAATTATTTCTCTAACTGTGACAAGAACTCGATTTTAACAAAACGTGGACCCTCATCCACGTTTTGAAACCCTGGACCCTTCTTAAATTCTTTTTTTTTTTTTAAATAAATATTAGCGCATAGTTATTAAAAAAAAGGTCAATTGACATTAAAGTTTTAATATGAGGTGATGATTGTAGACATACATTCCATGTACGTATTAAGATTTTAAATACTGTTGTTTAAATTATTACAATGTACAGTAAGTACAAATATTTCCAGGAACATTTAAAAGTTGTGGATGGCAAAATTATTTTAATGAAATGTTTTGAAAATTAAATACGTTTTTGTAGATTTTGTTCTTAATTTAATCATCAACAATCATGTTCTTATTGAAACACATAAATTCTTATTTGAGAAAAAAATTTTAACATTGTGGTGGTTCTCCAAATTTGATGCAACATCATCCTGATATAGTATAGCTACGATTAGTTGGCGGTCACAAGACGCCCCTCAAAATTTGTTTTAGCAAATCAAAAAAAGAGCTTAGGCGAGGTGACCAATTACATTATATAATTATATAAACCCTGTACACAACGTAACGTCATAGCGGCCATTTACTCAGAGGTCTCATTATACTTAGATTTAACGAAATAAATAAAAACACAATGAATCTGCTTTCGGAGGATGAAAATGCAGATTTATACGCAGAAATTTTGGGAAAGAGACCTATTAGAAGAAATACCTCGAGGTAGGGCAGGTTGTAAAATCTTTTTCGAATTTGGACACGCTAACTGTCAATAAAAATCTACCTAGCCAAATTAACGCCAAATTGAAGCTGCCAAAACTGGAGCTAAGAAAATACAATGGGATATCAAAGAATGTTTGAAATTTTGGAGCCAATTTGAAAAAATCGATAAGGATTCTGCAATTGAAGATTCGGACAAATTCCAATACTTGCTGCAAGCTATCGATGAAGGTTCCTGAGCTAGATGAATCAATCGAAAGTTTCCCACCTACTGGCGAGAATTATTCAAAGGCAATCAGTTGCTTAAAATTTTGTTTCGGCAGAAATTATTTACTGGTTGAAGTCTATGTGCGAGAGCTTTTAAGGCTAGTTTTGAATAATGCTTCTCAGAATACTTTAAATAATGTGTATGCACTTTATGATAGCCTTGAGTCTCAAATTCGTGCTCTTGAAACTCTTGGAGTTACCACGAAAAAAAGTGTTGCTTTGCTTCATTCCCTGATTGAATATTGTTTGCCTGAACATATTTTAAGAGCCTGGCAAAGAAGTCCTGATAACAATCATGGTGGAGAACCAAAAGATAGATTGGAAAGTTTATTGAAATTCCTGAAATTTAAAGTCGAGTCTGAAGAAAGGATCAACTTGACGATGACCGGCTTTGGCTTAAAGGATGAGGTTTTCATACAGAAAAAGACGCAGCGGAGGAAAAGTTATGGTACAGATGTAGTATAGGACATTTGGCGCTCGAGTTGTTTTTGGCGTGTTTTATAGGGGCGATAAGTTTATGATATGCCAACCCCCCTGGCATTGTTAGTATTTTCTGACACTTTTGTGCGTTACCGGAATTATTTTTATCGGCCATTTCGATTGAAAGCGGAAGAATACAATAAAATAGTTAACAACAGGATAACTTCATAATAAATTCTACAATTTAGCAGCGCAAATCGAAAAAAACGTTTGGCGACATTTTTCGTCGCCAACAAAAAAAAACCGTGCCAAATTTATGACATACTACTTCTGTTCCAAAGTTATGCATTTGAGCCATAATTTTACATTTATACTTTGCAATTTGCCCGGTTGTGAATGTTTAATCATTTGATCACTGAGCTAAAGTAATATAAACACTGGAGCGAGGATTCCCAGCGACAATGTACTTTACCGTGCCGCGCGGAAGCATACAATTTGGAAAAAAGGTTGAGAAAACATTCTATCTTGGCTATGTAGGAGTCTCATGTGACGTCACAGAAAGGTTTTAAACTGTTTTTTTTCGGTGTCTTTTATCTTCTTTTTCTTGTAAATAAGAAATTAAGTATAGAAAGACATTGAATGTGTAAATTTTAATGTAGTTTTGAAAGCCAGAAATGCGTTTTTAAGCCTACGTAAACCTATGCGAAAGGACTATTTTTTTCTACCTGCGCTCAAAAAGGTGTAAAGGATGCTTACTCCTCAATCCAGTGTCTATTATTATTTTAGCACAGTGGGTTTGTTTGCAACGCCTCCATTTTGTCCTCTGACGAATGTCGGGATGATTGAAATATCTAAAGATAACGAATAAAAAAGTATCCAGGTGCGAGGACCAGAAATATAAAGAAAAATTCTTCCGAACTTATGATCGGATAAGTGCAGTTTCCTCTGCAGGAAACCGAATTAAACAGAACCCAAGTATTAAAAAATAACTCGGGGATCCATTTCTAATTAGGACCGCTTGGTGTGGCGGATGCTGAAACAGCGGGAAATTATAAAGATAATCATCGCACGAACGTAATTATTTATGCTTGCATTTGGCCTTATCAAATTCCTCTTCTAATTTGTCTGTCTTGTTTCTCATCATACGAGAAATTGGTTGGGAATAAATGAAAAAAGGCCTTTTGATTAGACTCATTTATATTCTTTTAAAAAGCTCAAAATTGTGAAGGTTCGCTAATCAATGCCTTTTGATGCCCAAGGGTAAAATTTCGATGTTGATAACCGTTTTATTGGGCTTGTTTGTATAATGTTTTCCTGGGAGGGTTGGTCGGAGTGAACTAAAATTAAGTATGAAGAAAATTATGCCCTTGAGGATTTTTTAGAAATACTTAAGAAAAATGAAATCGAGTCAGTCAGGGGCAGCTTAAGGTTCAAGCAGCTGTTTTGGATGGATGACTAAGAGTACCAAATTTGAATGTAAAAAAAGGTTATCGTCAGAAAACCACGTATATTTAAACTAAAGATTTATCACCTGTTGTTGGCGAGAAATCTAAAGTAAATTTTTTTCCCCTCTCTGGATCGCAGCACCAAGGTCATTCACATTTTGAAGTTAATCGCTTTTATTTCGTCCGCGGTAAATCTTTTGTTTAAATGTACGTGTTTTTACTTCTAAGTCGACGTTAAACTAAATTAACTTTAGCATTTAATTTAAATTGTTTCTATATTTTTCTTATAAAAAACTATGCATTTCGGTTTCATTAAAAATGTATAATTTAATATTATTTTCTTACTAGAAGAATATCTGCGTTAGACTAGACTTTGTAAAAAATTTGTTCAAGAAATGTAGCAAGTGTAATGTTACTCTCAGTCTGACCAAGTTTGTTTAATTGCCCGTAAAAATTACTTTGATCAATATGACGATTAAAAGAGTGTAATAATTATGCCATCATTTGGGGTAATAATTATACCATAATAAATAGGGGAATAATTATGCCTCAATTATGCTTGTTTGTCCTAAAAAAAAAGATAATTGAACCGTACTTTTATCAAGTGCATATTTTCAAACATGCGGCACATCTGTTAATTATAGTCCATTTGCAAACTTATGTATATAAAAACAAATACATAAGTTTTCTAAGACTGTAAAGTGCAACGAATTTTCATGTACTCCCAGCATATACCTATTTTTGAGTTGCATTGGATAATGGCTCATCGTTTGCAAGTTGAAGGGTTTGCTGCAAAAAGGATGTATCTCCAACCTAGGGGAATTTGGAGTTACATGTACTATCTTGTTTTTAAAAAAACCTTGTTTGTTTGGTGCCAGAAAGATGTGGCTACAATCGTTAATTCTCGCAATACTCAATAGATGACAACGCAGCAGATGAGTCGGACGTTACAGAGGGGGAGTGTGATGATTAATAATGTAATTTTCTGTTTTTAAAGCCGAGCTATATGCTATATTTCAATTGAAGTTTTCTTTAAATAAAATAATATTATAATAAATTGTATTTTTTGTATGAAATATTTTTCGTAGAGGTAGACAGAGCATCTATTTTTTTGCAAGAAAGAGGTAGCTCCAATATGTGCCACGTCATCTGGAAGATATATTTTTGAGTGAAAATACTGTCTACTGTCATAATAAGTAGGAACAATTAAGAAGATTGATCAAAAAGAATATATTCACACAACTTAGAATTTTGAATTGTCAAACGTTTTTTACGGCTTTATGCAATCTTGAATAATTATAGCTACGTCCTTTTTACAGCAAACCCCTCAATTCTTATTAATGTAATCACTAGTATTTGGGAATAAATGCATTCGTTAGCGTTACAGTTTTAATTTAAGTAAATTAGTATACTTAAGGTATTTCTTATATATTAGATATTTATTTTTTCTTCCTAATTTTAAGTAGTATAGCTTTTGGGCTGACTTTTTTGTGCGGTGAATAAGGGCATATTTTTAAATTATTGAATTCAATGCTATTTAATGTTATTGTTTTTAACGAGTTAAAAAATTTAAAATATAATTACCAAAGCAACTCATATTGGGACTAAAATTTGGAGCTTTATTTAAAGCTTGTATTATATTAAATTCAATTTTCTATTTTGGATCATCTCAATTTATACAAATTTGAAATTTTATATTTGTTTCTGAGCTAGAAATCTTGATCCCACAGACAGCGCAACAGACACATCAACCCCCTCCCCTGTTCTGCTTTTAATAGCTCTATATCACAATATATTTCTGTAAAAATATTTTTGGATAATTGTGTTGTTATAATTTGTTGTTTAATAAGTACATATTAAATATGTATTTCACATTTCTATAGATAGCAGAGGGGTCATTATATATTATTCGAGAAAACAAAGGTGTCGTCGATTTATATTCTTCGGCGCGCCCTTCTCTGTCGTTGTATCCAGTAGAATTGCAAGGCTATTTACAAATCCATTTCAAATATCATCAGAGGAGAGTTAGAGTTAGTTAAATTCCGATGTGGAAGACTATCATAACTATTCTATAGGGGTAAACTAAAAAGGGAAAAATGAAATAATCTTTAAAAAAAAGAAAAGAAATTCAACTTTAAGAAAATGATCTAAAAAGTAAAAAATAATTTGTAATTTTAAGAACAAGTTGAAAAAAATGAATTATTTAATATAAATGTTATACTTATTCGAACTATTTGAAATCGGTTCTAAAATGTATGTACGTCTTTTGTAAATTGTCACCAACTTCAAAAAGTAGTAATAAGTATAAAGTTGACATTAAATAATTAAATTTTTTCAACTTGTTCGTAAAATTAAAAATTATTTTTTACTTTTCAGTGCATATTCTTAAAGTTGGTTTTCCTTTGTTTAAAAAAGATAATTTTATTTTCCCCTTTTTAGTTTTTATTTTATCAGGGGGCTCCGCACCCTACTATTATTCACAAAAATTAAAGTTCTTGCTCACATTTTTCCACGTCTCGGATCCGGTTTAATAAATGCCGGGCAAACAAAACTATATTGTCTCAACAATGTATATTGTAAAGCAATCCCCATGCATGATAATAAATGCTGGATGAACGAAATGTCATTGTTGCACGAATCTATCAAACAATGAAAACATTTTGAATTTGGTGAAACTGTTTAAAAAATATTCGGTTAATCGATATTTCCGGATATGTAACAGCCGGATAACCGGTTAGTTTTTGCAGTTTTTGTCAATGTGGATTTTCTATATTCAACAAAAAAACAATTTTCGAAATCGGACAATATTTTTTTTCCATACGACCCGGTTAATTGAGAATTCTGGATAGTTAATGCCGGATAACCGGATATTTTTTTAAAAGGTTCCCAAGTGAAACATCCCCTATCCAACAAAAAAAAATTGTCTAAATATCTGAATTAGAACAGAAATCTTGCGCGAACATACATAAAAAAAAAACGTAACAGTGAAATTGGTAACCTCTTTCTTTTTAGCGTGCTTTGGAGGTTTTAAATTAAAATTTTGGCGGTTTAATTTTAAAGTTTTAGTTGGCGAGCTTTGCAGTCGGTTAAAAAGCAAGTTCAAGTGGTTACAGAGGAATCCTGATTTCAAAATTGGGGGGGGGGGGGGGTAAATTTTAATTGTTTCTTCAAGTATCCTATTGCCCTCTCAACTCGGTAGAGGTAATTTATGCACCAATGCGTGTAAAATCTTGAAACAAAGCAAAAAAATTAGGATGAGAGGTTCACGGCACCAGACGGAACAGCTTGTTTATATTTATTCTCTTGACGAGGTTTTCGCAGGGGTGGCTTAATATCTAAGTGGCACAACTGGCTACTTGGCACGCCGGAAAAAGGAGGTCGTCAAATTTTTGTGAAAATATAAATGATTTGAGTAGGAAATATGTTGACATCTTACATCTGACCTTTTATAGGTTTATAATTTTAATTAAATTAATTATTTACTTTGAGATTCATTTATTTTATTTTTACCAATGTATGACTTTAGAGAATTTGTATAGCGCGTATTTTATTTTATTATACCAGCAAAAATATGACCATTTGTAAAATTGTCTCAAACATTATTTGTGCAAATTGAAGCGCCAAGATCCTATTCGCTTGTGCAACAAACATTCCTTGAACTATCTCTGGGTTTTGTTGGCCACCAATTCCTATTTCTACAATCTGCTGATATGAGGTTTCACGTACAGCCTTTCAAAAAGCGCTCCGACTCAACCAAACCTGATTTTTTTATTTATAATAAAAAAAAAAACTGTTGTTTTAGGTGTACCTCACCAAGTATGGCTACCTTCCGGCATCGGATCCCAGCTCCGGCAACCTGCGGTCCGACAGCCACCTGAGAGCGGCCATCGCCACCATGCAGCGCTTCGGCCACCTGCAGCCCACCGGCCTCATGGACGTGGCAACGCTGGGGCTGATGCAGCGCAGGCGCTGTGGCATGCCCGACGTGGTGGCAGGAGGTGAATACAGGGTGAGGCGGTATGCCATACAGGGACAGAAGTGGCCGAGTTCCAATCTCACGTGGAGGTCAGTGCTAAACATGGTTCAATGTAATATTTACATATACAATATATATAATATATGTCATATATTTTCCTTAAATTAACATATTTTGATTTTCCTGTATCACTCTTTTATTCCTAATTTAATTGCGTCGTAGTAACCTTTCTTCCTGCCTATACAACTATTTTTACTATCCCACATAACTTCTCTATCAGATTCATGTTTCTTTCTTTAATGCAATAGAGTTCCCACCATTACTTCGCTGACAACTGCAATTCCCAGCTTATTTTAGTCATGACCACTTCCTACATGCATAACTTGGTGTAATTTTCGCACAAGAGCAATTTAGAGGTTTTTTGTGTCCCTCCACATAAAAAATCCCTTTATCAAACCACTCTGACCAATTAGCCGATTCCACTGACTCAATCTGATTGATAATAATCCCTAAAAGTCCCTGTGCGCATAAATGAAAACTCCCTACGAGGAGCATTTTTTCTTATTCACAATGTAACCCTGAACTTGTAAAGTATCGTGATCTGGATGAGAAAATTTTTTTAACCTTTACTTATTGTCCCTTATTATTATACTTTAACATTTGACCCCTCTAAATATCTTAACGACTGCTCCCTAACTTTTGTTATTGAAATAGGCTCAAACTGTTAAACGAACCTTTACAAAACTTTACATTTACCTGGTGTTGTTTCAAAGGTAAACAGATTTTTTTTAAAGGTGATAGATTACCGCGAATGACGCTAACTGACGTTCTACCCAGGGAGGAGAGGGGTCATTGGTTCTTAGTTCTTTCCTGGTTATTGGTTCTCTTCTTGGTTTTTCTTTCTTGGTTCTTTAGCTCTACCGTGCACCCTTTTGCATAAAAGGGGTTTTCAGGCGTTAAAGGACTCATTAAAGTACGCATAAAAAAGTCAGGCTTTAGCATAAAAGGTAGTAAGTGACTTGAAATGAATCGCTATGGCAATTGTGGACGTACATTTTGTCAAAAGCCTCAACAAAAATATAGGGGAACAGAGAGATGCACAAAGGTTTTTTAGTAAGAGTACTTTCTCATCAGACGTGTTTCCGATATGCCCCAATAGACAAAATGTGTAAGTTCACCTTCTCCACATTAGATGTACCGATTATTTCTGGTCACTAATGACTTTGTATGCTTTAACTATTCGTTTTTATATCGGTTTTTACTCTTTCTAGAGCATTAATGCCATCTAACGCGTGTTAGCAATTTATTTATTACCACTCATTAATAATTTAAACTAAACGTTACGTAAATTTCTAAAAAAAAATAATTGCTAAAGAAATATCTCAGGAAATAAACTGACATTATTATGGTTCTTTAACAAATACCATTTTTCAAATTTTGGAATGTCCCTACTGAAAATACTATTAGTAAATAATCCATGGATTATGTTACCACAAATATAAACTGTCATACAAAATTCCGAAAAAATATATTTATTAATTTTTAAATTTTAATGATAACCATGTAATATTAGTAACTAAATAAAACAAAATACCCATGATAATTAATTTTTATAATAAAAGGTCAATGATGTCTTAAAATAATTAAACAAGCCAATCAATCTTGCGATGTGTCACTTGAATTAAATCACCAGACGCCATAACAAGTTTAATTGTGTTAATTTACTTCAACAAGCTCTTATCCTTGATAAAGTTAAAACATTATGCTTTCAAGACTTCAAGTACAGTAGCTACTTATCCGTATTAAATTAACAATTAAAGAACATTAATTCTCACATCCGTTTGAACTTAAAGGAATTATGCTTTGTTTCAATACACACTCAATACACCAATCACACATCATCCCCATATCTTTCAATACCACGCAAAGGGATTCTTTGCTAAAACTTCCAGGACCTTGAAGTCCAAAACAAAGGGATCTTCAGTGGAAGCTGAGATGTCATCTGTTGAAAAACCTATAACAACAAATAACGGGCGAAATAATAACTAATTATCCGGACGTATTTAGTCAATGGGGTTCCTTGTGGGTTATCCAGTTTGACGTCATTGTCCGTGTTTTTTTTTATTATGTGAGATCACACAGTGCGGTGCTGTAGATTCGTTTGTAGATAACATTGGAAGTTGTAAGGGATATGCCGGATAGGCCGGTTGCGAATCTAACGGGTGAAATACCCTTTTGGACCCCGCCTTGCCCAATCCGTCTTGTTTGGAAGGATGAACAAGTTTCTCTTTATAAATGGCCACTGAGCTAACATTGTATAGACTGGAGCGAGGACTAAGCGTGCGCGATCACTTTACTCCTTTTTGGGTGAATGTTGAAAAATAGTACTTTTGTACAGGTTTTGCGCAGATTTAAAAACACATTTCTGGCTTTCAAAAATACATTAAATGTTTTGGCATACTTACGTTCAAGAAAAAGAAGACAAAAATATTAATTAATAAATCAAATGGTTCGTTAAGGTAATGTTGGGAATGTTTTCTCAACCTTCTTTTCTGAAAAATATTCATACGGGCGGCACGGTAAAGTACATTATCGTCCAATGGGTGTCCTCACTCCAGTGCTTATATTATTTTAACTCAGTGTACTTGGCCTTAAAACGACTTAGGGAAATATGACAAAAGATACTGAGCAACATCAACCAATGTTCAAATATTCTGCATCTCAAATGATGCCCTAAAAAGAGTTAAGTTTCAGTTTCATTTCCAAAACACAAAATTTTAACAAATTTTTCTTTTAAAAATGTCATAATTTTCTAAACTACTGAATCTTTCAACTATCCTCCATCAAAATCCATGCGCAAAAAAGAGTTTTATTGCATAGGATGAATACAGAAAAATTGAAAATTAAAATACAAAATGCTGTTATTCATAATTTTCTAAACTACTGAATCATCAAAATTCACTCTCAAAGAAGATTTTTATTACATAGAATGAATAAAGAAAAATTGAAAATTAAAATACAAAATGATGTTATTAAAACGTAAATTTTACACCTGTGTAAAACTATAGAGTTTTATAACTATAGAGTAACATATTTTACACATATAATATTCCAATGACACATTGCCTTCTTTAACTTTATCTGTTTTGTTTAATATTAACCATTATACTTACTTTAAAATTTTATTATATTTTATAGTTGGTTATAGGTTCTTTATGATATAACTTTGTTTTTGTATTTATTTAACTTGAACTAACTTAGTTAACTTTAAAATTAAATTTGTGTCTTTGATCACCCTTGCCTCCAAATAGTGTGTTCTGTCTCTTTCAACCATATTTAAAACAAATACATTAAGAGGACTCGGTACCCTTGGAATAATTTTTTTTATTAAATAATTTACATAGATATTTTACACATATTATTGAAGGTTATTATTATATGACATGATTTTAGCAACAAAAAAAATATTTTTATGAGTATATTTTTCAAAATTTAATTTTTTTTCTTAAAAATTGAACTTTTTTAAAAATGGTGTTTCTTTTTCAGTTTTTAATATTTTGTAAAGATTTTTTTTTCTTACATTCACAGTACTATACTTTATAACTTCAAGGATCGAATTTGAAGTTACTGATTTAGTTCTTGAGAAAAAAAATAAAATGTCGATGTATATGCAAAAAAATGGAAAAAAACACAATTTAGTCTACTTTTTAATTTTTAATTTTTTTCCTTTTCATTATTTTGCAAAACCCATCCTTGATTGTTTTAAATAGGTTATACAGGTATTTCAGAAAAAAAATCAAGTCATTTGAATAATATTTGAGAAAGTATTCTTATTTTGAATACCGTGGCATATGCAAAAAACACAAACTGAGATAAATCAGTTTAAACATTTCAAATCCAAATAACTCGATGAATACATTTGAGATTTTCTTCACACATAATTAATTTTATAACTACTTGCATACATATAAAATTCCGGTTTCTATTATTTAATTGGAGTACATTAAATCACTATTATGTACCCAGTTTTAAAATGATAACAAAACTAAATTTTTGAGAAAAATCTGTTAAAATCAAAATAATAATTTTTAAAATATTGTTTTACACTAATTTTGTGTTAGAAACCATACTAATATAACTGAATTCATTAAAAATACATGTTCCATACCATAAAACACTTTGGAATAGGCTTTGACAACAGCAAAAACATGTATTACATTTGTTAAATACGTCCCCTTTGGCAAATACGTCTCCTTGTACCTTCAAATTTAAAATTATATCAAACCACGGTAAAAAAAAGTAAACAAACACGTGATGTGATAGATACAGTCACATATAAACACGTTCAACTTGTTCTTAGCTGATTTTTCTTTAAATAAATGACGAAAAGCTGTTGCGGCAAAAATGTAAACATCGAAATGGACATAGCATTTTAAGTGCTGTGAAAGTAATAAAACGCATTTTTATTACATTTATAATTATCAGATCGTTTCAAAACTTTGTAATAATGAACTTTAGGTAGAAGAGCATATTTTGAGCAAAAAAAAGAAAAATTGATATTTTCATCGATTTTCTCAAATCAAAGGGTACCAAGTCCCCTTAATTTTTAACTTGATAACTCAAAAACAATTGCCTTGCGTTTTGGTCTATTTTATAATCTTGAAATGAAACCCGTTTAAATTTACTTCCGTTTTATAACGCTATTCTCTACATCGCCATTTTAGTATAACCTTGCGCATGTCAACATTGAATAGACAAGACCGATGACACGTTCCAGAAGTCTCTATTTGTTATCATTGTGTCTGAGGTTTCCACAAAACCACTCTTTGTGATAGTAATACTAAAGACATGAAAAAAAATTCTTTTGGAAATTCAACGTATTTGACTTTCTCTTTTTTCTTCTTTTCTAATTTTTTTTTTGCAATGGCTACTGTAAAGAAAGTTTACAAATAATGAGCACATTTGAAATTCAGGGGAACCCCCAGATGGTAGACGGATCTGTTTTTCATCTGTTTGAACTGGTGCGTAATAAGCAGACTGTGATTTTATGTGTGGTCTATACTCGGGGACAACCTAAGTTGAACCTGAAGCGGAAGCTATGATGTGTATAAAATATTCAATTGCTTTAGGTTCAACTTAGGTTGTCCCCGAGTATAGAATATTTATCTCAAATAATAATAAAATAGAAATAAAATAGAATAGAACAATAGAATGAAACTCAAATAAAAGAGAGCCTATTTTTCCCCTAACTTTTCTCACTATCCGTTGCAATTAAGAGCTAAAGATGTGTAGAAAGTTCAGTTTTGGCCAGATTGAATTAAAATATATTTTAAAACCTTCCAATATTAATTGTACCAAACGTTTTAAACCTAAAAACAACGCAATCCCGAAAAATCATTGAACATTATTTTTAAAAGAATAGCGATTTCGGACACAAATCTTCGTAAATCCATCTAAGAACGCCTTCTATTGGTTCTCAACAGTTTGGTGGTCATGTGCCAATATAGTAGAAAAGTTTATGTGAAATCAATGTTTAAAAAAAGTATCGACATTAACATCGAGTTTTAGTTGGATGTCTTCTTTTGGATGTGCACATTTTTTTCGGATGTTGCCATCTCTCTTTTTTTAATGTAGCACTTTTAAAAAATAAAATATAAGTAAATTATTTTACTGTATTGCCAAACCAAGGATCTTCTTCTGACCATGATTAAAAGATACGAGGCAAATGAAACATAATTAGTACTGTTTTTATTAATTACTTCAAAATTATAATTTCATATTTTCAATGCGAAAAAAAGTTTCAAGGTCTCTCGAGTCCAATTTTTTTTTACTTATTTTTATTGGTATGTTTATCTTCTTGAGTTTCGTTGAACAAAATATTCAAAAAAAAAGATTAAATCCCAAATTAATTTACAAATTATTTAGTGTCTATCAATGGCATAGAATGTGACAATAAAAGAAGTTTTAAAATTGTAAATTCGGAAAAAGCGCTTTTTTGTGCCATCGTTTACCATAAGTTTTTTAAGAACTAAAAAAAAATGACATTTCTTTTAAAGAAAAAAAGCTTTTATTTTAATTTTATTAAGTGGTGAATATTTTCTCATTAACACTTTAAATGGCATGTACTGGATTTGATCAGATCATTGTAGGAGAAATTTTTAGACAACCGGGGATAGTTTGAAAAGGAAGATTTGGCTTTGGAACCAAATAACACAAAAGTTTTAACCAGAATGTTCTTATTTATTCTAAATATTTATATAAAAAATGAATCAATTATATTACAAAATTTCAGTAACAATAAAAACATAATTATGTGATATTGATTTTTAAAAAAAAAACTTATTTGTCACACTTATTATTAATTAATGCACAAGTATAGGGGACTTAAAATGCTTTCTTCAGCAAAAGAAAAAAAGACAACATAATTTTACTGGGTACACTTCAAATAACACAAAATAATAAGTATATAAAACGCGGTGTATTTCTTAGAATTTTTATTTCAATAGTAGGAAAGGGTTGTCAAAAATGTTACCCCAAACACACACATAACTTCTTTCCTTTTGATCTTCCCTCCTCACTTTTAGCATCCAATCGCCGCCACTGCCTGAGACTATATTGAAATATTTTTGTACACAAAAAATTTCAATTACAACCAAGAAAGAACAATCATCTTTTTTAGGAGAGAACTTTACGCTATTTTTATCCCATCCAAGCTCCGAAGCATGCTTCAAGAGAAAAATCTAATACGATAATAAGAAAAAGAATTCTCTCGGAAACATGTTTATTGGAGGCCTTTGGCCTCCTAAAACACTCTCCAAGATCCTCTTACAAAAAAAAGGAAGAAATGGCGGAGCAGAAAAAGATTAGACGAAGAACAGAGCCGTCTTTGTGATGGTCCGCGAATATGAAATGTTTATGAAGGCGGCTCCGCCATGGCGCACATTTACATAAATCTGTTGTCGCCAAGTGGAGTCTACTCTCGGTGGTGACTAATTGGTTAGTGTGATTGATTGGATATTGTTTGGATGGTTTGAGGGGTTTTTGCGAATTTTTAGATCGATACAAAGAGATTTGTGTTTTGGGGGTTGCTGTTTCAAGTTTGTAACAGTGGATAGAATTATTTGTTTGTTTAAAGATATTCGAGATAAAAGATGGAAATAATAGCTTAGATATTTTTGGTGTAAAACGTCCTTATAATAATCAACATTGGGTGTCGGGGTAAAAACATCATGTTACGCTCTTAGGGAGATCCATTCTGACACTATATATACATAACAAATAGCACAATACATGCATTTGGTCTTGTTCGATAGAAAATTTGGCGCCATTGAGTGAAAAATCATTATCTAAAGCAAAACACGTACTTAGTGCCGTCACACAATTTTTTTTTTTGGGGGGGGACAAGAAATTTCCCAACTTAACGATCTGAAATTCCGAGCTCAATGATGCTGAAAATTCGTAGTTCCCACTTATCGACATTTTTCATCTTTTTTTTTTAAATATATTTTAGGTAATATTAAACAGTTTTCTTTCTCACAAGCATTGATTTACTGCACCTGTATCCAACGCAGTGTCCGTTCTGAGGTCTAATTTAAATGACTAAATTTAATTTAATAACCTCAAAAGTTGGGAAATTTCTAATCTTCCATAGCTTTCATTTGCTAATAATATAAATTTTATTCAGGCATGCATTTTCCCAACTGGGAGATTTTTAGAAGTTGAACTTCCCAACTTTCAGGGCTTTCAGTTTATTGGGAGCCTTGGGATGGGGGGGGGGGGGGGGGGGGGGGGCTCCTCCCCGATGCGACGGGCCTGTACGTTCTGAGCGTCGTGGATTAGGCCTAAAAAATCAGACGTAATAGCTGACGTATCTTTCTTATATTGGTTAAATTTTTGTTGGCGATCAATCCCTATTTCTATAATTTACTAAAAAGACTTCTCATAAAATCCTTTAGGACGTGTTCCGATATAACCACAGCCGAATTTTTCCTTCACGTAACTTATTTCGATCTATGAAATTAAGTTAATGATAGTTAGATTCAAAATGCTCACATTTTTATTAGCAAGAATTTGTAAATTGAAATATTTTAAATAAGCAACATAACACGTTAATGTGCGACATTTTCATAAAATTGAAGTGGTCGAAATAACGGGTTTTGTAATGATGAACATTTTTATTGGATTTCATTGCGACATGCATTTTAAAATCAGTATAACATGGGGGATTTAATTGGATGTTCATTTTGAAATTTGTGTGAGAGATTGTGTGCTTGAAAGTAATAAATTTAAAATTCAGACCATTGATTGATCTCTTCAATTTAAAATGAAAAAGTCCTCATGTTTACAGTAATTTTTATCATTTTAATATTTATATATTTGTTTTAAGAAAGAATATTATTTCATTTCAGATATAAAAATAAATTCACAATTGATAATATTTATTATGTTAAAGACGCTCTAAATCGGAAGGAAAAGTATGAATTGCCATTATAAACTGAATTAAAATACGTGTGGTTTGAAGTTTCGTAATCGTTTTTGGTCACTACATCTCAACTTATTTGCAATAAAATATTGCTTTAAATAATTAATATTTTGATTATAATGATATTTTGTTTAAAATCTGGATTTATGTAGAATGTTTTTAATCACATGTATATTTTAAACTGTGAAACATCAATTGCATTTTGAGAAAAAAAGAAAATTTGTAAATGTTCATCTCTATAGCTAAAACCACCTTTAGTGTTTTTATTACACAATTTAAAACCATATTATTCACAAAATGTATTTTAAACGCACACTTTTATCAAAATTTAAGAATTTTTGGTAATTATGCTTGTAACATTGAACATAAAACCATCCCTAACTGGAAATAAAACATTTATTTAATGAAATGTATTGTCATGTTCTCTTTAAAAAATTCAAGTATCTCCTTTATTCTAACATCTAACTTTTAGACATGTTATTTATTTTAATTTACACTCCTCCTTCTTTTCGGTATTTTTAATTAAGATGTAACAACTTCAATAATTTAATATTTAATTACACTATTGTATAATAATGATTCCTTATATTCAACATTCCCAATTCCCTTTCCCAAACTAATTTCCATTTTACTTGTATTGTATGTAGAAAAGTTATCATTTATGCTATTACGCTAAAAACACACTTTTAAAGCTTTCATGTGAAATATTATTAGAAGTTGGCAATTAATCGAATTTTCAGCATATATATAAATTCATACAAGTTATTTTTAATTACTTTATTTAAGAGTCGAGTAAGCAATTTGTTTCTATATTTCACACAAGGTGGCAGCACTACAATTCCTACTGTATAATTTTAAGTAGACTTTTTCATGATATGACAAAAACATATTTTATTACCTTATTTAAAAGTCTTACAAACAAAACAAATTTCAAAAATAAGACAGAAACATATTTTATTACCTTATTTAAAAGTATTACAAACATAAAAAAAAAATTAAAATGTTTTTAATATTTTATAAAAAGATAAACCAATTTCAATAGTTTTTAACATTGCATAAAAGCAAAACCTCAATATTTTTACATAAAAACTATTAAACCAAAAATGAAGTTAAATGTAAATTTTTAAACATTCAAATTTAATTCTTATTTAGAATTGATTAGCACAGAACGTATTGTTATTATTAAGTCATAGTTATAATAAGTATTAAATTTTCATTAATTGTGTTCAACATGGTAGAATAGCACAGCATTCTTTAGAAAATTTAGATTAATCGAAAATAATTGGGACGAAATAATAAAAATATTGATTCATGCTATATTGTAAATTTAATAAATAAAAATGAGTGTTCTTTAAATTATATTTATACTTTTAGGTACCAAATACACATTTAATAATTTTGCATTGGAATATTACGAAATTTACTGTAGAATTATAGCATCTATTTAAAATGTTAATAACTTTAAAAACAGATGAGCTATTAAAATGTGACTATTTTCTATTCGTACGACTCATTGTATGAAACTATTTATTAAAAAACTTTCTTTATAAACAATTAAAAACGTAATAAAACTTATGTCATAATACCAGTGCAATACCACGCGTCACATTGGGACACCCCTAAGGGAGTCCTGTGCTCAGAGAAGTCCCACCGTTTACGTAGGCGTGTATACGTTTCAATTTTGGTTGACATAAAAATGAAGAAAATACAACATTCTAAAATTAATTTTTATAATTTCCTTTAATTTTACGCAACTTTTACTAAGAATATGAGCACACATTTACCCAACAAATAAATATAAAGGAAACATAGCACCACAATCAGAAGTTTAATTTGTTTTAGTCTCTTGTACATGTAACACTCATTTAACCATTTTTCTTTTCTTTGTGACCCCGCGAACCCTCTAACATCGACCCGCGGACCATCTTTTGGGAACCACTGTGTTAGACAATACGATTATAAGTACCAGTTAATCTGATAAATGACTGAACTTTAAAACACCTGCTTGGTTGAGAAAAGTTTGTTTTGGTTGAGTTTAGTGGCATAAGAGCTGATATATGGTTATGGTTACACTGCACCAGGTGCAGTGGAATACAAAGTTAAAAAGTATTAGATTATTATGATTGAGAGTAGTTTGTGCCTCTTAAGAAATATGTTTGTGCATTGTGACAAAGCCTAAATTTAGGAAAATTATAATTAATTACCCTTAGTACTCAAGTTACGATTAAAAATGTCATAGTTAGCAATCAAAAAGAAAGGTATCAGGGGCAATTAACATTTTTATAAAATTAATATTTTAATTACTTTTTTTCTTAAATTTTCAACTTTTGATTAAAAACGATATTTAAAAAAAATTATGCAGCAACCTCATTTGATTTTGAGTGTAAATTTTTTTGATGGCCCTGGAAAATTCAAAATGAAGTAGCGTTGAATAGACGCTGTAATCATTTGTGTTTCATGGAAAAAAACTTATGGTTAAGGCTTAATTTTTCTTAACATACGTTACTGATGTTAATGAATTTAGGAAATTTAATAAAATAATACAACACACAAACAATTAGATCTTCAATTCAATAGTTTGTATGTGTTTTTCTTCATTCTAATAATAGCAACTTGTTAAATTTAATTACAGCCCATTTTAAATATACGACTGCCCAATTAAGCCATAACTGCTCAACTAAGCGACAACTGCCTCATTATAAGCCAAAACTGCCCATTGAAATATGCTCTTCACTGTAAGACTTCGATGCATACCACCACACAAACACATTGTACATTAGTTAGTTCATTACGTTACAATTAAAGTCCGTTCGTGCTACTATGAGCCGATAAGAGAAAAGAGGGGAAACGCAGAAGGAAGTGGGAGGAAACGCGACAGAAAAACAACATCTTCCAGAGTGGTTCTGAGTCACCGGATATTGAGATTTTATTATTGCCAAATAACCCCACTCCTCCCCTACCACCTTTTACGGAGATCTCAGAAGTAACACTCTCATTTTTGAGAGTTCTGCGATCGTCAAGGCCACACTGTTACAAATGGGTACTCAAAAATAAGTAATATGTACTCATTTTTGATTACATTCGATGCTTATCATGGCTCCGATCCGAATAAATAAAGATTCAATTTTGAAAAAGACACGTACTGAAAAATGAGTACAATGAATAAAAAGAGCAGTTGCCAGCCTACATAGTCTGAATTTAAATCACTTCAATTGCAACCAGGACTTACCGGGAATCGAACCCAGATCCTCAGACACACCCTTCAGTCCATCGTTAAACTACCACGGAGACTTGGAGACGTTATAAATAGAAAAAATGTGTGCCAAAAGTATGAAAAGTAAGATAAATGAGTTGTAATAACTCATTTTCCATTTAAGAAATCGACATCAAATAATGTCGAAAACCATCTTCTGAACAAATATTTTAATTTGTTCAGGTCGCTTTATCAAGATGGCTTAAATAGAAGTTGTGATTAGCAATATTAAATCACACTGCTCATTTTTGAGAAATTACGGTTACTTTAAGTAACCGTAATTTCTCCTTTAAGTACTTTAAGTAACCGTAATTTAAGTACGTCATCACTCATTTATGACGCAATTGTACTCAAAGAAAAAATTAGTAGATTCAGATACTCATTTTTAATTAGGGTTTTTTTTTTGTAGTATACTTTCGTTATATTTGAAATTGTTTCGTCATTGAATCACGTGACTTTTGACGAAACAAGGTTCCTCAAATTGTGAACGAAAGTAATTTACTCAGATTCCTTTTTGGCCCTTTTCTAGGTCATCAGCTCATGTTTGGTTCTTATACTTATATTGTCAGAATTCAATCGAGGCTTATCGGCCGAGTGGAGAAAATGAATTTCCTCAATTTAATGAAATATTTAATCAGAGTATATAGTAATCGTCTGTTTCTTAAAAACTGACAAAAGTTTGGTCAAATATGATAATGCATTTTTAACAGTGAAGACGGCTATTTTGATTGTATATTCTGTCTTTCGAATCTCAAAGAATTTTTATTTTTAAATATCGAATATCTTCTTTTGAATGTTGGGTATTTCGACTTTTTCCTAGCCATTTTCCATTCAAATCTTTCCATAGTTATACCATAGAAAGTCTCGCTGCGTCTTCCATTCAAAACAACATTGTTTAAATTACTTTAAGGTGACACGTTATTAGCATTGGAAAATAATAAATGTTTTTCGATATCGACAATCCTCCCTGCACACATTTTTGATTTGCAAAATTAACGTGTCATGTGATATTAAAAAAGTATTCATTTTTTTTTTCTTTCTTTCATATTTTAGCTAAATGCTATAAAAATTTGTTTGTTTCTCTAAACGCTAATGAAGAGATGCCCTTTTAATGGAGAATGGAATATTAGTAAATGAAAATTCCATTTAATATTCTTTAAAAAAAATCAGTGTGTCTAGAAGCCTTTAATTTTAAGTATTGAGATTTATAATTATTAATCTAAAATATTTTCTGGTTATATAATATACATTTTTCTTAGAGTTTTTTTTTTCTTTTAGAATCTAGATAAAAAAAGTTTATGTTAGAAGAGGTGTCAAAACTTCGTAGGAAATCGGATTTTTTTTTAATTAAGATTTTGAAATAGTATCATTTAATATTAAATTCTTTGCCTGCTAAAACTATTTTAATCTTTATTATACTTTTTTTAAATATGTGCAGACTATGTTTAAATATATTTAGGTAATTCTATAAATTTCTAAAAAATATTATTCGAACAATGAGATTGCTATTAAGTAAATTAACTCGAGCTGCAAGTTATAAAAAAAAAAAAACTTTTTGATAAATTTATCAGCTTACAGATGGTTACAATTAAATATGTTTTTAAGTAAATATGGTATAGAAACGATTTCACTCTAATATTAGCGCAGTTATTTCTGCTGCCTTGATATGCGATCCAGCTTGGGGGCATTCATAGAGTATCCAATATCGGAGTGGCTGCTTTTAATCAAATCAAAGCTCTCCTTTGAAGCAATAAGTCTGTGCATGCCAGTTTGGGGTAAAGGAAGTATGAGATTACACTGTATATTTCTAAAGTATGTGTGACTGCCCATGTTAGAATATTCTGAAAGTACAAATGTACTATGGTGGTTTAAAAAAGCATTTTTGACGTGAAACGTATTTAAAATCAGCTACAAGGAGTATCCGAATCGAAACATCATCGATCATAATGGAAATCATGTAATGCTTTTTGGGGATCCATTCCGATACTATGACTCCCTGGAAAATCGCCCGATCGATATAAATTCGGAAATATTTGGCTTGTGTATGTAATAAATAATTTTGCGAAACAAGTATCACAAGTTATTAAGAAAAATTATGCAAAGATAGGCAATTTATTAGTTTACCCAATATTTTTCAGAAATATATAATATATAAATATATAATAATATATAAATATATAATAATATATAAATATATAATAATATATAAATATATAATAATATATAAATATATAATAATATATAAATATATAATAATATATAAATATATAATAATATATAAATATATAATAATATATAAATATATAATAATATATAAATATATAATAATATATAAATATATAATAATATATAAATATATAATAATATATAAATATATAATAATATATAAATATATAATAATATATAAATATATAATAATATATAAATATATAAGAATATATAAATATATATTAATATATAAATATATAAGAATATATAAATATATATTAATATATAATAATATATAAATATATAATGTATAATCAACGGGAGTTCCGTATGTATATCCAAATTATTGTATCGCCAACTATTATCAAACTTTCCAGTTCTTGCGGGACCTTGATAATAAAATTTCGTTACAAATCGGAAGTTTTAACATTTTGATTCCCCCTGATGGGTGACAAATTAAGAATATTATTTATATTCTTAGCTTAGCTTATAAATATTGTATTTGTTTATTATTTTGTAACTTATTTCATTTCCGCGCTTAGAACGGGTATTTCTTCTAATTATATATATATACGAGTATGTTTTTTTTTTTACAAATTAATCGCTCGTATTATTTTTAAGAAATTCGAAATTAATCAAGAAATAATTTATCGCACTGAAAAGAGCTTTTGTAGTCACTAATGGCGCAGTTCAAAGTCAGTAACCTTTAAACCTGTTACCCGAGATCCAGTTCATGTATAAGTGTATGTTATAATCTACGGAATAAAGTATTACAATTTATTTTGGAAACATTATGCAAATATACACATTAATTACCTTATACTATATTTAACAGAAAAAAATTCGGTTAATCTTTTTAACATGTTTTTTTTTCAAATTTAAAAGTTGGATTCTCATAAATATATGAAACAAACATTCTTGGCTCATAAAACATTTTGTTTTTTCTGGATTTATTGGTGTATTATAACTTAATTAAACTATTTAACCCACACTTTCAAGATCTTTCCAGTTTTTCTAGCAATACATCCCATTTTTAAATTCATAAAAATGCTTTATTTTGTAATGTTTTTTAAACCTCTTGTCTGAGATAAAGCTAGTTAAAAAGTGATATCTTAAAAGAAATTTTTTAAAAAAATTACAAAATGCTTGTACCAGAATTTTTTTTTTAATTTCGCACTGAAAAGAGCTTTTATAGTCAACAACATTTCAATTTCAAAACCCGTTTGATTGTCCGTACTCACAAATATTTAGTTCAAACAATTTGAATTGAAAACTCCAACACAAAATAGGTATGATTATCCATATTAAATTATTTTTCATCTACTATCAATATTTTTTTCTTACAGTTTTGTTAAATTTAAGATATTGTCAGAGAAAAGAAAGTGTGAACTACCTAACTGTATTTTCAAAATACCGTTTCTTTGTTCCATAAAACCTTAATATATTATTTTATCCCGAAACAGAATTTGGGAATTTTTAAATTAAGTAATAGTAATTTTTTTTTTTTTTTTTTTTTTTTTTTTAATACCCAAGACATGTCCAACAAGTAATAGTAATTGCTTATACTAACTAATGTCAGTAAGAGCATTATTAAATATTGTATTTGGAATATTTATAAGGTTTTTTTACTCCCGAGAGATGTCGCTGTGATCGTCCCGACAATTCATATAAGATTTAAATTCATTAAAATAAGTTCTATGATGAATTTTTGTTTAAATCCAAAAGGAAGATATCTATATTAATATATGTATATTAGAAAAAAAGTATGGTTTCTAAACATAAAATAAATTATTTTGCAATGAAAACACTTTACAGTTGTGATATTCCCTGCTAGTTTTAAAAGGTTAAGCTTTTCCTTAAAGTTTTGTGAAAAAGGATTACTCAATTAATTCTCTTAACTGGCAACATTTTTATTAGTCTTTAAGCTCCACTCAATGTTTTGTTAATTATAATTTAACTAAACCATGTAGGAAAGAGTCGCAACTTACAAAATATGATGAAGCATTAAAATATATACGAAAATAGCCAACAACCTCTTCTTTCTGTAAGGGTTAGTAAAATATATTATTGCAGTAATATTAAAAGAATTACAGCGATAAAAAAAATTGCTACATAACATAAAAAAAGTTATCAAGTAGTGTCGAAATATTAATTTTGTTTAAATATTACGAAACTATTGCATGCTGATTTTGAAATTCAACGTAACTGAAGTATTGCGATTAGCTCTGGTCTCCACCAAACCATTCTAAGCTTCATTTCACTTACAGACTTATCTGGCTCTAATTTCTAAGAAACTGTAGTCGTAAATTTCCAATGTATTTAAATTCCTTAAATGGACTCCTTCAAAACTACGCCCCCCTGAACCCTATCCTGCCATTCTCATGTTATATAAGGCATCAATTTCCACTTCGATTCGAGTTTCGGTATCCACCCCCCAACTTATCTCGATGTGGCCAGATGCAGGAAAGGGAATATAAATTGATTATCGAATCGGAACCGTCTTTCTTCCGCTCATTAGCACATAATGCAAACCGGAAGTATCCATCACGTGTTGTTCGAATTCCCTGTTTCGTTTCTTCTTAAAAAGGAAAGGACTCTCCTCGACGCCCTACTGTGAGAAAGCGAGAGAGGAGTAGAGTTGTTTCAAGTTCTTTGGAAATCGTCTGCGTTTGGCCAAGTGTTCGAAAATGGGTTCGTTGAGTAGAGGTACTGTTTTGTCGTTTCTTTGTTGAAAAATAATTTATTATCTTTTTATGTTTCACAATAAGGTATTTGAAAATATTATAAAAATTCGTTTTAACGTTTTAGATATATTTGTAAAGTTCTTTTTGTAAAGTCTATTCAAAAAGCTTTAAAGGACGCAATACATACGATACAGTTCCTGTACGATTTCTTTATTTTTTTCTCCACAACATAATTTATCTAAGTTTGAATTAAAATTTGCAAGAATTTCAATAAATTTGTGTTTTAAAAATATTTTTTGTCTAATAAATGAAAATTATATTTGTCAATAAATTTCTCAGTCGACTTGAAAGTAGAATAATTATGTATGTAATAGCAAATCTATTATAATTTTTTGGGAGTATTTAAACGCTTTAAAGTATAACTTGCAGTAGCAGTCACATTTTAAGATATAGTAATTGTCGATAGTATGATAATATATTTAAACATAGTTTATAATTTCTATCTATTTGAGAGTCAGTTATTTTTCGTAAAGTATAAACTAATAATAAAAATTATTTCTCTTCTCTAGAAAAGGAAGTTAATTTAAAAATCACATTAAGTTTCTGAATTATTATTTTTATTATCTATATTGTTTAATAAAATACAATGTACTGAATGATGTATATTAAACTTTTCTCTGTATCTATTAAAATATAGAGTTTATCTCCATAACCTATTACTAATGGAAAAGTTTTATGAATGAATTGTCACAAACTCTTATTGTATTTTTCCTTCAAAATCCCAAGTTGTGCGATTTTTAATTCATAATTATTTTTAATTTTATAACTTACATGCTTTATGAATTAAAGGAAAAAATAGTTAACAAATCCTAGCATATTAATATTCTTTAAAGTAATTTGTATCTAAAATTGGTTACATTTCACTCAAGGGTTGAAAACAGTACCGGAGAGCCTCAAATAAATAGTGTAATAACTAACACAATTAATTCGAATAATAATCAATCGAACCCACAAAATTCTTGAATGATTATTTTTGAAACTCTTGAGTCACACGATGCATTTAGGTTTACGAATGTTTTGGTTGTAGCGGACACTTTAAATAACCGAAACTTTCTCTCGAACAATTTCTATAGTTCGATAGTTAAAGTATGCCGTAGCATCGTTCAATTACAGGCGTCTGCCAAACGTACTGCGCCATCTGGTTATATGTCACACCAGGGCCGACCTTAGGGGTGTGCGTCGCGTGCCACTGCACGGGGCCCCGCGCTCATCAAAGAAAAACGCACAAAATAAGAATGTTGCAGATAAAATTAATTTTTCCGCATGCTTTTGACATGAAACGTCTAAAAATTCAGCTACATGAAATATCACGTTAATGACAGAAGAATATAATGTCCTTCCGTAAGTTCGGAGAGTACTGCTTGTGCAATTCATCTTTACGATCGTATAGAGTTTATTTCTTTTGGCAGGCCATAAGAAAATTCAGAATGCTAAGCTCTGAGTTGGCAGAAAATAAACAGTTTAAAAATCCTAACTGTAAAATTTGTTATGTACAAAAGTGATTCGACTTTGGCCTGTGTCTTCTACCATTAATCTCTTAGAAATATTTATTCCGTGACAAATATCCCGACTGACAGAAATTTGCTCTCGTTCGATAGAGAATTAAACTTATATCTTTGACTTATATAGATAAAAATAATTTTAAAAAAAATCAAAACAATACAGACTTTTTATGTAACGAAAGTTCTCGAATAAATATTCCATTCAAATGATGTCTAGCCGCATCAAATATTTAAAGTTAATAAAAAAATCCGATTGGTTTTTCAAAAATCTTAGAACTTATTCGTAAATTTGTGTGAATGTTAAAAAAGGGCCCGTTAATAAGTTCGCACCGGGCCCCGCGTCTGCTAAGATCGGCCCTGTGTCACACATACCGAGTAAAATTACATCTCTTCCAATTGTGACAAATCACGAGTCTTTGTGAAAAGCCAAATATATTACTTTTCCTGTCCGACTTCCAAACTTATTTTCTTTGTGGAATTCTTTCAGTCTCATAGGATACATATTCCAAAAATCATTCCCACGCACAGATATCCCAAAGGCAAGAAACTACAATAATCTCGATTGTTTTTTCCAAAATCATAAATCATTTATATGTATGCAACAAACGCCAGTTCCAACGTGGTTTTCGACTGTGCTCTCCCTTTGTAGACTGTGCGAGATTTTTTTTTCAAGAAACATAATCCGACGGGAGGGTGAGAAAACCCGATGAAAGAACTGCTCTTGACCCTCTCCCTCTTTTGACCTCCGTGCGCGACACCCGAACATGTGTGTTCTGATGACGTCAACTCCGTTTTTTGACTTCTTTTATGCTAGTATTAGAAGGAGATTTGTTCAAGGAAATAAATTTGAGCTAACAATTCGAAACCATGTTAAAACGTGGGTGTAAAAACCAGACAGCTCCATTTTTTTCTGATTTGCACTGTTAACGTATTCCTATAAAGATAAAAGAATTCTCTATCGATTGGTGCAAGAACCAGACAGCTGTAAGCAATTTCTATAGAGATATAAAGGAAAAGGAGCTGTACTGTTGTCTCGTATGGTGCAAGAAACGTACAGCTCCCAGGAGTTGTCTTGTTTTTGCCTCGAATTAGTTAGGTTGGATCGCTTTCCATGTTGCATCAGCCAGTTGTTTTCCAAACTCGTTTGTTGAAGGTGTATTGTTTGTTGAACCAGCTAAAAGATTGTTACACATCCGAACGGGGTGTAATCCAGAGCTAGACTATATTTATATGTAGTTAATTATGCAATCCATAAATATATGAAAAGGAAAAACTTTTGCTGTTTGAAGTTCACAGTCACATTGATGATTTCGGAGAAGTACTACAAGGATATTATTGGTAAGCCTGGCCACAGAATTCCATTGTTGGGTGTAAAAAACCAGACAATTCCATTATTTTTTTGCTTAATAAAAAAAAACAGGCAAAATGTTGAAAAACTAAAACCGATGATAGAGGAAAGTATTTTTTATGTTTTTACCAAATTTCATAAGTTTTTAATCCTTTCTGAACAATTTTGAAAACTGGAGCTGTCTGGTTCTTCCACCCACGTCTTCATTTGTACTTTTTGGGCGTGAAAAAAGTACAAATGAAAAAAGTACAAAAGTACAAAAAAAGTTCTTATGTGAATGATTAATTGGGTGGTGTAGTTTATTCATTTGCCTTTTGATAATCTAATTTTTATATTATATAACAATTTTATTAATTAATCTGCTTTCTACAATTAAAAATAATAATTTCTAATAGTATTTTTTAAGTAATATTAAATATGCAAATGCTTTAAAACAGTAATTTTCAATTAACTTTGTTGTAATGGTTTAAATTAAAATATTTTGAATTACGTCATTATGATTTAAAAATTAACCAGTGTTCACTCTAGGCGTTTTTTGAAGGGCGGTCCGCCCTGCCTGCCCTTTTTTCATCTCAATAGCGCCCTTCGTGCCCCTTTTTAAAAAATGCCGCCCTCTTTTTAAAAAATTCCGCCCCTTTTGCCTTTTTCAGTCAAGTACAAGCTTCCTTGCTTCCCTAGCTGTCTTTAAAGAAGGCATCGATTAATTTTTTTTGTGTGTAAATAAGAATTGAAAGGAATTATGACAAACTCCATTTTAACTACGCGTTTTGTGCAATCGCGATGATTGTTTTGTGCAATCGCGATGATTCCGTGGTAATTTTGAGCACGAGGTTGCCCTGTGGACGCATATAAAATGCTAAGTTTTTTTGTTTTTTTTTAGAGAAGATGGTTTGAGGTTATTTTACAAGATTAGGCATTTTATTACCAAATTTTGGATTTAAGTAGCCTTTTCATCAATTTTGTAAGGGGTCTGATTAGGACTACTTACCGATTTGGTTAAGTGACAAAAATTATTTTTAATATTGTTTTGTACTATTTCCACTAATTTAAAAGTAAGACACATCAATTTTTTAAGGGTATTTCCTTCGAAATAATCCCCGAATTGTTACCAATAGCCCAATATGCAGCTGTGTGTTTTTTTTTTTGGACACACCCACCCCAAACTTTTTTTTTTAAAAGCGCCCTTTTAAAAACAAAAAGTGCCTTTTCGAAAACGAGGTGCCCTTTTACTGTTAACAGCGCCCTGCCCCTTTTTATTTCTAGAGTGAACACTGAATTAACTAAATGGCATTAAATTATTTCGCGTTAAGAATCAAACATATATATTGATATATTCGAATGCGTTTTTCAACAGTTTTATGAAATAGAGGTGGTGAACGCTTTTAACTAACGATTTGTGACATTGATTACAAATCGTCGGGCCAGTTCTACAACTAGATAAGTCCCCAACTAGATAACTCTTATAACTAGACAACTCACCCATAGATATATCGTTGGGTGAGTTCTTTATCTAGAAACTTATACGTAATACCTTAATCTTCCTATGGAGTTATCTGGTTGTAGCACTAAACCGACGAATTGAAAACAATAACGTGGGGAAAAAAATTAAACAAAAATATTGTTCAATTTGCTTTTAATGGTATAAATGATTGGTATAGGGAGAAAGACGATTATAATATAGCCCTATATATCTTTAAACTGACCACCCTATAGTCAATGTAATTTAAATCCCTAACATGCAGAAAGTTTTAAAACTCAAAACTACTTATGTAAATGGTAAAATGGTCGTCTTGTTTGACAATTAATATGGGTTCCCTTGCTTTCTTAATGTCTGCAGCTGTCCTTGGGGTCACTAATGGTGGCATCTGCTGGAATCTGTTAGGAGACCGAGACATGCATCAAGATGGAGAAGTTCTGCCCTCCCTTCGTCCCTTACTCAATTGGGCTGTGGTGTGAGGTCAACTGATCACAACCTCCTTTGAGTGAGGGACGATGAGGGGAACGACATCAAGAAGACGCCGGAAAACTACTTCATGGCTGAAGTATCAAACAACGCATTGGCGGCTCGTCCACTACAGCAAGTATAGCCGGGCTGCACCTAAATTCAGTATTTTAAAACTAAAATCAGATATTTTACTAATTTTCTTAAATGAAGATTAGAATTGAAAATGAAATTTCTACGGTAGTAAACAAAATCTCCGATAAATAGCAAGCCTGCTACCGTAATGTACAATTCAGGAGGGGGGAAAAACTCCATTCAATCAAATTTGCAGCCAAAAAGCGAAATTCGAAATCGGCTGCATCGTTGCCATGGCAACCTCTACGTAGTATGGAGATTCCTCCCCATGCTAATGCACTGCATTTGTGAGAAGGTACAGCTGAAATGAATTTTCTTGTTTTAGCTGCACTTGAGATTCGATATGCTTATTGGCTTGTTCATTGAAACGCTGGGATGGGTGGGTGAAACGATAACTTACGAGAATATCTTCGTGATAAATTTACTGTGTGCTGTTGTTTCAGAACATGGTCCTGTTGTTGTTTTGTTATTTAAGTTAATATTAAAATTGACCGATTCGCATGTTTAAAAGAAAGGAGGATTGCTTTAACTTTAAAAAAAAAATAAGTAAGTGTTTTCTATTTTTTTCGCTGGTTAGCATTTCGTAAAAATTGAAAGGAAACATTGATTTGAGTAGTAAATAATAAAGAGTTTCCGTTCATGTATGGGTTGTGGAAAATAAGGGGGGGGGTGGGGGGGGGGGGATTCACATGATTTCGGCTGCACTATCATTTTTTTCGACCACGGGCCGCCACTGAAACAACAAGGTGGAATAAAAATAAAGAGACTTTTTTCTTCTTTTTTTTTCCTCTCCACAAATTCGAATTTGATTTATCTATAATTTCGACCTGTACTGTACATACAACCATTTTTTTATGGTTGTAGGAATGCTTAACATTGTATGGAATTCGAAGAATCGTCTGTTTTTTAATATTTGATACGATTATAAAAAATAACACTAATAAAAGTGCATATCCATTCAGTCTGTCTCCGATTAATTGGCGGATAGGTAACGCCCCTTTAAACTGATTCCAACGAATCAAGAAACAAGTTTGGGCGAGTTGACCAATTAGCTTATCGAAACCCTGTAAACAGTGTGACGTCACATCGGCCATTATGCCGGAGCTAAACTATACTTTTTTTTTTTAATGTTTAGGGGCCGTTCATTTATTATGCCAAAAAAACATTTGGGAGGAGGTGTCTACCCTGCGTGACTGTAGCGTGACATGGTGGAAGATAGGGTTAGAGGGGTTCTCAGTGGTTGCGTAGCTTAACAAATCTTTGTAGAAATTTTTTTGAAATTTCTTTAACGAACTTTGTTTTAAGTCTCTTTTTATTGAAATCCCTATCTATCTAATGGGATGATTTGTAAAAGGCACAGAACGGATGCTTTATTGATTGTTTTTCAACTGCAGAAATTTACCGTGACGTGAGGTGGATAGGGAAAAGGAATAAAACTAACGTTATAGCGCGTGACAAGGGAATAGAATGAAAATTGTGTTTGTTGAGGTAATGGGAAACCTTTATGACTTTTTTAATTTTTATAATGTGTGAAATACAAAACTTTTTAAAACAATTATTTCTATTGTTGCGGTTTTGTAAACACGTAAAATGTATAAATATTGAAATATATTTGAAATTTAAGAAAACAACGGTAAATACCTCAATCAAAATTTGAAGCATGAACAAACTATCTTCAAAATAAAATTTTTCTAACTATTACTAAAGAATTTAAATATTTTGTTTTTATTCGATTAGGTTTTAAATTATATTATAACATTTGAAACTTAGTGGTTTATCATAACACATTCACACTTTTCCAAAACCATTATGTATCTCCCCTGATTCGGTTTTTGTGCTTATTCAAACAAGGTGCAACATTTTCAACAGGCTACCAGCAAATATGGTACAACTTTCCAATATTTTAAAAAATGTTAGTTCTACCAAACAAAAGTATGATTAAAAAAAATTAAACGTATCATTTTAAAAATTAAACGTATCATTTTAAAAATTAAACGTATCATTTTAAAAATTAAACGCATCATTTTAAAAATTAAACGTATCATTTTAAAAATTAAACGTATCATTTTAAAAATTAAACGTATCATTTTAAAAATTAAACGTATCATTTTAAAAATTAAACGTATCATTTTAAAAATTGTGCCTACTTTTTTTCCCCATTAGTAATACTCATTTATTTATATTTGTTAATTATATCATTTTTATGAATATCAGATCTAGGATAACCTTGAAATGTGTTGTTTTATATGTCATGTTGACCAATAGGAGAACGCATGTATTATTTTAAGTAATATATTTTAACACCTTTTCTTTGGCCTGCTATTTTTTTCCTAATTTTTATTCCACTTCTGAAGACACAAATTCTAAAGTAAACACAAACGCGATATTAAACATTGCTATATATTCACAAACTATGTTTAAAACCACACAACTACACTGTAAAAAAAAGTACTTAAAAATGAGTGCATGCACGTACTCGTTTTTCTTTAAGTACAATTGCATCGTAAATGAGCGATGACGTACTCAAATTTAAATAATCGTAATCTCGCAAAAATGAGCAATATGGTTTATTTTGCTAATATCAGCTTCTGTTCCAGCCATCTTAACAAAACGACCTGACAAACTTAAAATAGTTCTTCAGAAGATGGTTTTCCACATTATTTGATGTCGATTGAAATAGAAACTGAGTTACTACTACTCAATTATCTTGCTTGGTTTCTTCCCATTATTTTGGTACACTTTTTTAACACATATTCTGTTTATAACTTCTTCACGTCGCCTTAGTAGTACAACAGATAAGATACTGGACTGCAGTGCCTGAGGATATGGGTTCGATTCCCGGTAATTCTTGGTTATAATTGTTAATATTTATTGAAAGTGATTTATGAAGGCAGCCTATGTAGGCAAGCTACTGCTCTATTTACTCATTTTTACTCACTTTTGAATACATGTCTTTTTCAAAAATGAAACTTATGTATTCGGAAGTATGATGAGCATCGAATGTAATCTAAAATAATCTACATTTGACTTATTTTTGAGTACCTATTTTTTAACAGTGTAGCTATTATAAGCAATTCATACAAATCCTAGTTCGATTTGAACGGAAATTTGAATTTAAAATATAATTTGACCAACGAAGCTAAATTGATTCAACCCCCATTTCATTGCAGTGTCGAA
Organism: Troglohyphantes excavatus; assembly: GCA_963932185.1. Taxonomy (NCBI): domain Eukaryota; kingdom Metazoa; phylum Arthropoda; class Arachnida; order Araneae; family Linyphiidae; genus Troglohyphantes; species Troglohyphantes excavatus. The sequence continues at coordinate 46,718,196 of OZ010666.1, forward strand.
AGTCGGGAATCTGATTCCGATATCCGGATGGTTCGGTCTCAGCTGCGGAAGGCCTTCGAAGTCTGGAGCACCGCTTCGGCCCTCACTTTTGTGGAAGTCCAGGAACCATCCGCAGACATCTTGATTTCCTTCTTGAAAGGTCACCATGGAGACGGATACCCCTTCGACGGGGAAGGGTCCGTGCTCGCCCACGCATTCTTCCCGGGGGAGGGGATAGGGGGAGACGCCCACTTTGATGCCGAAGAGAGATGGCTGTCTTCTCAACCTGAAGACGAAGACGAAGGTACTTTGGTTTGATTTGCCTTAAGACATTCCGTCGTTCTTAAGGTATACATGTACCTTGAACATTCCAAAATTTGCGATTTTGGTTTTTTATTTATAAATATTCCCCAGTAGATAAGTTTTAAATTGACGCAATTTTATTTACGAAATTCATCATACTTTTTTAAATTGCCGCAATTTTATTTACGAAATTCATCATACTGTTTTAAATTGTGTCTATTTTTGTAAAAATAAACGTTAAGAAAATGCCAGTATATGAAAGTAAATTCAAATACGGAAAACTTCAGTTTAAATAACCCAATTTGTAAAATTTTAACTGTACCATAAAGGCAATAATGTTTAAATAATAAAATATTATAAATACATAATTATTATAGTTACATAATAAAATATTATAAGTACCTTTTTTTAAAGTGTAGTAACAGTAGATAAAAAATACTTGTTCATATCTATAAATTGTGCAATAGCGGATCAAATACCTTAAATCTTTCTTGGTCAGTTGGGTAACATGTGTATGTTTATATGCAGGTGTGAACCTTTTCGCCGTAGCAGCACACGAGATTGGTCATTCTCTAGGTCTGTCGCATTCGTCCACACCTGGTTCCCTTATGTTCCCTTATTATCAATTAATGGGAGAATACTTCACATTGCCGAAAGATGACGCAGATGGTATACGGCATCTCTACGGTACACTTTCTTTATTAAAATACATAAATATTTGAAATTTTGGATCATGTTACAGCTTTTGTATAATGAGGAAACTCTTAAGATGAAAAATAATTTAAGGATGAGAAAGAAAGATGATAAATAATTCAAAATTTCGAAGTTTCTTCTTGAATAACGATAGTACTTTTCTAAGTTTTCAGTAATGTAAACGAATACTTATTTATGTTCCATTGTTATAAAACTGCTTAATAAATCCAACTGAAATTTTAATTACAAATGATTTGAAATTAAAATGGATTTACACACATTTTAAATCCAGTCACAAATTAGAAAAAATTTCAAAAAGTAGATAATTGAAATTTAATCTTTTTATTTTCTAAAACTATGCTCTAATTTTTTTATGAATCAAAGAGGAATTTTTTTAATTATAATATTTTGCTTATTATTAAATTGGTGCATCTTTAAAAGTATTCTTAATCAGATTCCAATTTAAAACCATCAATTAGTGATGAAAAAGTTATTTTTGCATTTAAAATGCGGCTGTGACTTCTTTAGAAAATACGTCATTTAAACTAATGACTTATATTTATATCCGAGATTGTTCCCAATATAGAATTACTTAATATTGATTAACGGATTTATTAAACAGGTTTAAAAGATCCTAGTAATCAGCCAACCATGCCAACAATCAACCCGACAGCACCAGAAACTGATGCCACTTCAACTACACTAAAGACCGTACCAACCGCTAAATACCACACCACCTCAACAACAAAGAAGAGCAAACTTGCAACCAGAAAACCGACCACTCTGAAGCCTAAAAAAACAACACAAGTTCCGACTGTTACACCTGCACCACAGATGCCAGATGTCTGTAATACCTCTGTCGATGCAATATCAATTATAAGGAGAGAAGTTTTTGTTTTCAAAGGAAGGGTGAGAAGTTCTTTAACATTGGATAATAGTTTCTATTAAAATGGTTCATTAAGAGATGGAATTGTAGCTTTTTCTGTTTAAGTTTTACAAAGCTTCCGATCCCACCCCCACACAATGATTAAATGGATATCTTATTTGTTAAAATTGATGAAGATGTTTAGGTTTTACTCGGAAATAAAGATGCTAACATAAATCCATACTCGACAAAAATACACTTTAATTCTTGTGCACTTGAGTAAATGCTGACTTTCATTCATGGGTTTAATTTGTATTTATTATTCAACTATGAACTATTTCATTTATTGCATAAAAAGTACCTTACGTATCGAAGAAAACGCATGCTAAGTTTCAAAATTCTATGAGTTTTAAAAAACGGTTATACTTTGCAGTTTAAAAAACCTCATCTTAAGATAGATCTTTAGACAAATTTCTATTTTTTTTTATATCTTGTGTTACACGTATAAAACTTATTATACAATTAAAGTAGTTACCCTTATATTAGCAATATTCCGTAAGGCTTTTTTAAAAATAAACTTAAAGTTATAATTTTTTGTAATACACTTACAATATTCTACTCAAAAATTTAGTGTAAAAGCACAATTCTTAGTAAAATTTTGCTGTCACACCTACATATTTTCTCTCAAAAAGTGTCAACTATTTTCGCTATTTTTTTTGTCCACAATATACTCTTACTAAGTAAAAAATTTCAAAGCTGTAACTTTAAATTTAAAAAAAGAGTAGGATTTTTAAAACCTTCAATTTTTAAAAAAAAACAATTTTTTTAAAAAAAAATTCCTTAATTACTATATATATATATATATATATTAATTCCTTAATTACTATATATATATATATATATATATATATTAATTCCTTAATTACTATATATATATATATATATATATATATATATTAATTCCTTAATTACTATATATATATATATATATATATATATATATATTAATTCCTTAATTACTATATATATATATATATATATATATATATATATTAATTCCTTAATTACTATATATATATATATATATATTAATTCCTTAATTAATATATATATATATATATATATATATATATATATATATATATATATATATATATATATATAGAATACTGCTACTGTTAGGGTACTTTATCTGTATAATAAGCTTTACATTTGAAACACAATCAACCCCCTCCCCTCTTTTTAAATGATGATATGTGTCTCGATGTCTTGCTCACACCTTATACTAAACGTTAAGATTCTTGTACAAAAATACTAACAATTTAAAACTCAGCACATAATCATTTAAGGTCTTACTTTTCTATAATCTATTTCTAGTACTTTTGGCGGCTGAATATGAATAGGACCATAAGATCTGGCTATCCTGTATCAATCGACCGCTTTTGGCACGCCTTACCTGCTGATATAGGAAAGATTGATGCGCTTTACGAACGACCGTCCGATACTAAAATCATGTTTTTCACCGGTAAGTTGAAACAAATTAACAAATGCATTTGTAGAATTAATCATGAATATTCATTAGCAATAGGTATGAAGAAAAAACGCTGGTGTAACAGACTCAATAATTTTAGCAGATTATAAATATAACTTTTTTTTTCACTAAGTAGGTTGTAACTTTTCCAAATTCCTATGGTCCTGGTCAAATTCTACTTAATTCAGATTGTGCAATAGTATACAAATTGTGTTTGGTGGTGTGCTATTGCTTAAAAATAAATAAATGAATCTTTAAGAATCTTAATCTAAAAGAATCTTTAGCGTAGTGCTTTTGGCGGTCCCCCCGAATCATACCCGGAACTTTGTGCATGCTACGCTGATACTTTAACTGTCGAGCTAAAGTAGTTAATCGAGCAGTAAAAATATCGAATATTTGAAGTGACCTCCACAGCACCCCGTTATAAGTGAGTTGGACGGAAGAACGAATAATTGATACCCGTGAAGTGTTATCACGTAGACAGTGGTCCGCGGATGACTGAAGAGGGCCTAAAGTTTTCCGTGGAGCTATTGTATAATCACCAAAATGTTTTTCGATATTTTTTTTAAAAGGAATTTTTTATTTTATTTTTTCATTTTTCAATCAACATGCACCAAAATGTTTTTTGATATTTTTTAAAAGGCATTTTTTTTTTCATTTTTATACAAAAAAATATTGTAAAAGGAAATCAACATTTATTTAAACGAAACACAACTATATGCATTGGATCCATTTTTCATCTATCATATGCTTGCTTTTATTAATATAGAAAGTGCTTTTAAGAAGATATATGTATTTTATTTAAAAAGTTCATCTTTATGGGGACCTAAGTAGTCTGCTGATATATCGTATTGTATGTGCAACAAATACGATATTTAATATTTGAATTATATAATTATATTTTGTGTTATAATAATATAAGTAGTCTGCTGATATATCGTATTGTATGTGCAACAAATACGATATTTAATATTTGATTTATATAATTATATTTTGTGTTATAATAATATTTGACATTTGAATTTTATTTTATACTTTTCGTTAATAGTGATTCGCGTTTTGTTTAACTTTTAATTTGGTGGTTTAGTTTGGTAACCATGGTACCTTGGAACCTATATGGTAATTTCTTTAACTCTAATAATGTATTTCAATAAAAGATTCAATAAAGAAATATTTAAACGTAAAGGAGTAAGAACGAAAAAAATTTCCCTGCCATACCTCAAGAACAAAGTTCTAGCGCCATTAGTAGCCATTTAAAAGTTGGGATATTAAAGCTTTATTGTACATTTAAATAACACTATTAACAAAAAATGAATTGATAAGAATTAAGTTTAGCCTTGTTTAATGTATTGTAATCAATGAAATTAAACAGGGCATATTGTTTTCAGGAAAAAACTTCTGGCTGTTTACTGCCAATCAATTAGAACCAGGATACCCCAGGCCATTAACTGATTTAGGGCTACCACAAGACCTGGAGCGCATTGACGCGGCCACTGTTTGGGGTCACAACGGGAAGACTTACTTTTTCAGTGGCAAAGAATACTGGAAATTCGATGAGATTGATGGAAGAGTGGAATTGGATTATCCCAGAAATATGAATTCGTGGAGAGGTGTGCCAGCTAATATTGATGCAGCATTTCAATATACAGATGGTAATTATTTCTTGGAGCATTTGAAAGTTCAGATATTTTTTTGCAACTGTTGTTCTTTTAGTAACAAAAATACTGTCACAGTTTTCTGTATTTAAGTTCTATGTTGACTTCTTGTTTCAAGACCAATGATCACAAATAAAGAAAAGTTGTGTTGCTTTTAGAAATATGTATAGAATCTTAAAGATAAAAG